>OZ038490.1:2205000-2207050 GCA_964036315.1 Acanthosepion esculentum | reverse complement strand
ATATATATATATATATATATATATATATATATTCACATGTAAAATGAATATTTCATGGCGAAACAACATCATAATCATTTTGAGAAGTGAGTCAGCCTGAGAATTTTTACAACACACCGCTTTGTGTGTGTGTGTGTGTGTTATATATATATATATATATATATATATATATATATATACACATATATATCTTTTAAGATATTTTGATGTTTAACATTCTTTTTATAGATACAAATATTTAAGTAAATGCTCTTTTTATTATAAACAGTATTAAACAACATTTACCAGCCTGAATGTCCGAGAAATTTTTATGGAAAATATTCATCCTCCGGTAAATGTTGTTAAATACTGTTTATTATGAACAGAGTATTTACTTAAATATTTGTATCTATAAAAAGAATGTTAAACATAAAAATGTCTTAAAATAATTGTCAGACTTTGTCCATATCATAATATATATATATATATATATATATATATATATATATATATATATATATATATATATATATGCACATTTCATTAAAAACAACTGAAAAGCTGCTTTTATTTAGTTTTTTATATAATTTCTCGTGTGATCTAATAAAGTTTTTCTTTTCAGAGGATAAATTATATAAAAACTGTCCGAATGTTCATTTTATCCGAGCACTTTCGGCTATACATTTAGCCATTATCAAGGATTATATTTCAACTGTTAGAATTAGAAATAGTTTGTTATATGTATGTTTTATAAAGTGATTCATTTTTTTGTTTCAAAACACGGTCAAGATATTATGTCCATGTTCAAAGCTAATATTATTAAGTGTTGGTTTGTTTGTTTTTAGTAGTAAGGCTTCCATTATTTTTAGCCTTTTTTTGCAGTTTTTATATAATTTATCCTCTGAAAAGAAAAGCTTTATTAGATCACACGAGAAATTATATAAAAAACTAAATAAAAGCACCTTTTCCGTCGTTTTTAATGAAATGTGCATGAAAGAAGGATTCCTGCCTAAATACACAAATATATATATATATATATATATATATATATATATATATATATACACACACAAGCTTCATTAAAGGTGACTGACAAAAACTGTGATTATGCTTTTTATTTAATTTTTCTTGTGTTTGCATAAGTGTTTTCTTTTCTGGGCATAAAGTGTGTAAAAATTGTTCAGATATTCTGCATATCCTAGCATTTTCGGCTATTCTTTTAGCCATGATTGAGGATGATTTATGATTTTGATTTTTAACTAAATGTATGGATTACTTTATGTATCTGCCTAGAGTTATAGGAATGTTTTATTTTCCAAACACAGTCAGCACATTGTGACCATGTTCATAGTTGATGTTATTGAGTGTTGTCTTTTTCTTCTTTATTATTAGTACTTCAGTAATTTTTAGTCTTTCTTTACATGTGGATGCATCCTTGTATCTTGTACAAGGTTTCTCACCATTTATCTCTACCTACCCTGATGATGACCTAAGAAAATCTAAAACTTGGACCATATTTCTTGTGCTTTTTTTCTAACAAAATGTCTTCCTTTTCTCAGAAGGATTATTCATAATTTGGAAAAGTCTATCAGTAAAATTAATTGGCAAAAAATGTCTATTTTCTTTAATAATATTTGCCTTAAAGAACATTTGTTGCTTAAATATATATATATATATATATATATATATATATATATATATATATATATATAATGTGAATATTAGATTTAACCACCCTGCAAACATAATAAAGCACATCCCTAAAGGAACAGAGTCTAGGTTATCCAGAAACTCTTCTAGTAAAATAATTTTTGAAGAAAAAAAGAAAGAATATGAGAAGAACTTAAAGGTAGAGGGTCACAAAACCAAACTAAAAATTTGAACTTCAAATTAAACAACATATGAAGAACAATTCAAAGAAAAAAGCAAAAATATCATTTGGTTTAAAACCAATTTTAAATTAAAGGTAAAATGTAAAATAGGGAAAATAAACACTTCTCAAAAAATTCAGAATTATATAAGATATTCAATAAAAACACAGTTAAATTAAGCTACAGCTGCACTAGTTATT
>OZ038490.1:2192500-2200000 GCA_964036315.1 Acanthosepion esculentum | reverse complement strand
TCACCAAATAATATGTTATGGTTTGCATGGTACCACAGTGGGTAACAATCCCTGACCTGACCTGACATGTTTTTAAAATTGATTGTCTTTCAAAGGCTAAAGGGCTGCAATTGTTTTACCCATAACTGTGAGGAAGAAGTGGTTTCATCCTTTTCCTTTGGAATGCAAAATGTCCCTACCAGATCCTGAATTCATTTCACTGTGAATACTCTGAGCCATAAGGCCAACTCCTTTTGAATTACTTGAGGGCCAGAAAAATGGAGTCGGTCAATGTTTTATTGTATTCCTGAGAAACTATTTAAATATCCTTATCCAAGATTCACTTCATGTCTGTTTCTGAAAGTGGGTATGTAGGAGTTGAGGCCCATTTCTGCATTTGTGCACTCTGACCATGAATTAATCATGACAAAAGATTGCAGCCAAGAAAGTTACACATAGCAAAACTCAATTCTTAAAATAACATAAAAAGTCAACAGTAAATCTTTAAAGACATAACCATAGTGAAATTGGATCATAAGAAATTGGCAAGTCAGTAATTAATCAGTTAATCCAAGAAGTCTCATCCAAAGAACCCAAAGTATTGTTGAATTGTGATTTATCAGAAAAACAGTTTCTGACTTGGTGCTGCAAACACTGAAAGTCTCTGAGATTCTCTTGCATGTAATTCCTCCTCTTTTACATCTCGTTAGTTGCAGTGACATTATTTCTTTAACTGGTATTATTTCATTCTTAGAAATTTATGTCATGTGTAAACTAGCAATTATTTCTGGCTTCAATTAATGTTTGTGATCCACCATTTTTCATATAGATTTTTGACACAGCATTAGATTGCTTAGGTGTGCGCATGTTGCACTGAACAATTTCTTTTTGCTGTCTGCCATTTTGAGTCACTTGAGTCTGTGTTGCTCACTTGGTTGCTGACCAGCTATTAACTGATGAATAACAGTAAAAGAGAAAAGAAGAAATAATATACTTTTCATCCTCTCCCCATTCAGCAGATATCAAATCACAATCAGTGCTCACAAACTAATAACAAAGAGATTTTTTAACTCTTCGGAAGATGAATCATTGCTTAAAGCAATTCGACCTAGAGTTTTGATCCCACCCACCAACTGAAGAGTATCTAAGTCACTCTTATGATTTCACACTACTGTGCGTGTCTAGATTTATTGTATATAAAATACAATTTTGGCACAAGGCTGAAAATGGAGGGAATGGGCTAGTCATCACTTACTAATCAGATTCACGACCCATTCACTCATTACAATTTGCACATCCACCAAAAGAACTTATCCATCATCATTCAATCCTCCATATCCCACAATACCACATGACATAAAAATTAACAATTATAAAATTCTATACGCAAAAATCTGTGATGAAAGGAGAGGGAATACCCCCCCAAATAAAATATCAAAATAAATACACAAAATAAAAGGATAACTGATGTTGTACCCATCAAACCCTCAAAAGAATTTGGAGAGGCCACTGTATTCTGCCTTTAGATGAAATCAAGAGGCTCCCTCACTGAGGAAGAGGGAAAGGATGAAATAAATACAGCCACGAGGAAAGAAGAAAGCTGACCCAGTCAAAATGAAAAAAAGGGGCAAAAACAAACTGGGGAGATTGGGAATCCAGACCGGGTTCATAACCAAACTAGAAGCCGGGAACAGGCCAGTAACAGCGCTTACACACATTAACTAGGTACTGCAGTTGTCTCTCCTATCTGAATATGATGAGTTGATCAGCATATGAACATGATTCAGTTTCAATGAAAAAACAACAAAAGGGATGCAATGAACACATTTAGTGACATGCATCACTTTCACGTAATATTTTGATTATGGTTTTTTTTCTTAATTATATTTCTAAATAACTATAAATGTGACTTAGTGTTTTGATATTGTATTATAGTGCTTCTTGATTCTGGATTCACATTAATGTCATTCTTTGTAGTTTAATTAGTTGTATTTACCAAAGTAATGCATAAGTATATTCCATCTGAAAAATTGTAAGAACTTTGTGCAAATGATTGTATTCTTGTGGAACCAAGTATTTCCTGCTTTGAAGATTATAATATACATAAAACATTTGTGAATTTGATACTTTCTGTAATTCTGCTACTGAATTATTTGCAAAAATATTTTTTTTAAATTCTAAAAAATTCTTTCCCTTTGTCAGAAGAAAAAAAAGACATTCTTGCTTCAAACAAAATTGGATAATGTTGTTAGTCCATTATCTCTCCAGATGCTGCAAAGCCTTCTTTGACAAAATTTTAGAAAATGTTGGTTTAGACATGGATGATGAATCCTTATACTTCTGGCAAAGCCCAGAAATGAACTGACAAGAATATGAATATTTCTGAGCCGGCTAGAAGGCAAATTGTAAAAGATGCTGAAGAAAATTTACCAAAAAGTGTTTGGAAATTGCACAACTAGAAATGTAAAGTGAGTATCCAAACTTCCCATACTTAGAATTTTGGTTCATAATTCTCATGGAATTGTTGTGTGAATTGAGCTGAAACCATGTTTGCATCAATGTCACAAAGGCACCAGATTTAAGCAGACAGAGATGATCCCCCAAAAATGGGATCTAGATGTGCCAATGTGCTTATGTATGTTTTTGATATGATGTATGATGAGAAACACTGGACATGGTTGCGCATATGTTTAGTGATGGAAATTCTAGTCTGGATTTTGGGCTATGCTGTCTCATTATTGTTAAAGGAATTCTGATGGCATTATGCATCAAGAGCTGCTAGAATACGGTTTGATCCCAAAGCTATCAATAAATAAAGGAAAAAGTCGATCTCTAAGCAGGATAATGTGAGTTATGTTACCATTCTGCAAAGACTACTGTTCCATTCTTTAGTGATCCCTTTTCATATCTAATGAAGTGGCCTGTCTTGTTTGCAGACTTCTGTCCCATAGAAAATATTTGAACAATGATGGCATGATATGTGTTCACTGACAAAACACACAATACTCCATTCTTGAGAAGGTGAAACAGCCTATCATGGATGCATATTCTTCCATCTACATTCTCTAAATTAGCAAACTTGGTGACAGAAGATGACATTCAGGATTTGCAGGTAAAAGGTGAAATCATAAAGTATTAACTTTTCCTAAATAATGTTTTATTAATAAAAACTATTGAAATTTTTACTGTTTTATTATTTAATGTATATTAATTATAAAAATAGTTTTTTTTATGTTTTTATTAAAAAAGTCACTAAAATGAAGAATAAAAAAGTGAACATCTTGTTTTCATGTTTTTATTTTTTTTTTAAATTTCAGGAATGAGATAAAAATTTACATGCAGAAAATAAATTAGGAACATTTTATAATAATCTGAACTTTTAAATAAATTCCAATAAAAACTTTTAAAAATTGCAGTCTTTTTATAATTTCTGAGATGGAGTGTGATCATGTAGGACAATTTCTGATGGTAATTCAAACTAATGACATCACATGATGTAAGTATTTGAATATTCAAGGTTGAAGTGAAAAGATGAATAAATTTTGTTGATCAGCATTTTTCCAAATTTTCAGTCCGGAGTCTAAAAGGGAGTTAATGTCAGGAATAGAGTATTCAAATGAGATTTTTTTTTTTAAATCATTTTACCCCAAGCAAGGCAATGAAACAAGACACAAGGGGTTACTAAGTGTGAGGGAATGTAAGAAAAATACTACAAGGAAAGAGAACAATGACAGAATAGGAATTAAGAAGACAGACAATAACGACTGACAATCCATTTAAATTTTAGAAAATCAAGGTTGACTGGGAAACAAGAAGCTGAAAGAGAGTTCCACAAGTGAGAAGTGTGATAGAAAAAACTATTAGCATAGAACTTAATTACATCTCACCATTTCAACAGCAAAATGATAAGACCTTGCCGCTAATCTAGTACTGCACTTAAATTCATAAAATCTGCATACCATAGAGGAAAGTTTGTCAGATGAGTTAACAACGTATTACACGTGTCACACTGACAAAAACTTTGTTCTCCATCTTTGAATGGTGCTTCAACTTGTTGGTTCCTGTTGTCTTCAAGTCTTTCATTTCATCAACCAAGCAGAAAATAACCTTTTTAATGATTTAAAATTTGCCTGGTAAAGGATTTTCAGCTGAAAAGGAAAAACAGACATCAAACTCTCAGGTTCATTTATCATCTTGAGAGTTGACAAATAAACTTGTGACTAAAGGCTATTATTTAATTTTCAAACTCTTGTTCCATTCAACTTCATCAATGCTTAAATGTTCTCATCAGATTTTTAATAAATGTAAATTTCTTGCCTATTGGCAGCTGGCACAAAGCCACTATCATGGAACAGCCATTGAAGATTCATAGCCCAAATTAAAATGTCTGTGAGATGATCTCACTGTCACGTAAGTCAGCACCAAAAATATATCTGAACGAAAAACTAGTTAATCGTGGTCTAGCTCCAACAGTTGGGAACCTTGTGAAGAAAGATTCACTTGTGTTAACCAATACTCAGCACCAGGGTTACAAACACAAAATACATATAATTGTCTTGCGTTGACAATTGACGTCATTGAACTTTGTTGGATGTTTTTCAGGTTATCCCAGGTTTTTAGAGTAAATAAAGAGTCTCTAGGTACTAAAAAGCTCTTCCTAAATGACTGAGTACATGAAGTCCCAGAATTTTATATCTGAAATTGGGAAAAATTGTTTTATTTCTGCCTAAATATTGTTATACTTTCAAAAGAAAATCCTCGTTTATTTTCTGGCTAGATATTATATACAAACAAAAGTTGGACGTAATTTTTTTTTCCAGTAAAGTTCACCCTGTCAAAGGCCTGGGGTCCACTTGGGGTAGATTGTTAATGTAAGAGGCAATTTATATGGTAGACAGGAAGATAATGGTTAATCCTAGATTTGAACAGGTTAAGATTGCAGTGATCAGGAAAACATCCTCTTGGGAGTCTGTCCCACATAGCAGTGGTTTGCAGGAAGAAACTACTTGAGTGGAACTTACTTCTCACCAATGGAATACAGAGGAAATGAGAGTGGTTTGCTACAATGTGTGTGGCATGGTGGATCCTAGACATGAAGGTCAGAACTGGTGGAACCAAGGAATGTAGTTCGTCTAAGCACTTACCATGGAAATAGCAATAGAGCAGTGAGAGGCCTGCCACACCCAGCCTGTGAAAGAGAAGTTGCATAGTGAAAAGTAATTTATCACCCACAAGGACTCGGAGATGCTTTTGAAGTCTATCAAGGCTGAAAAGTGAGGACTGCGTAGCTACTGCCCAAATATGACAACAGTACTATTTTTTTCAGCCCAATCTGGCCCTTCTAAAGGCAGAGTATAGCATGAGGGGTTAGGTAATTCCTGGAGCAGTACAGGGAGTCCACCATTTGATGATGGAGTATAACTAGTTTGGTTCAATTAAATCTCTTTTGTAATGGAAGGCACTTAGCAAATGTCCTGCAAATTTCAGAAATGGAATGTTCCATCTATCTGGCACTTACTATCATACTCCATTTGAACACTAATAACCCATGTTGCCTTGCCATAGGCAGCCTAGCCAGTGTTCACACTAGCACAACAGATGTCAGAGCTCATCTGATATACATCTGAGCCTTTCATGGTACAGAAGTACCATCTATTGAAATGTTTACATACTGCTGTCCTATGACTTTTGATACACCATTGTACACCTTCATGCATGCACACACACAAAATTTCCCAAATTAGAAATCCTATAACTTATTGACCCATCCATCCATCCATCCATCCATCCATCCATATATATATATATATATATATATATATATATATATATGTGTGTGTGTGTCTGTCTGTGTGCATTTACTAATTTTAACTTAGTCCAATCTGAGACTGTTGATGTATGAGGTCAACACTAAGATGAGATCAATTTTATATTTATATATGCTCTGCCTTTGATATTGACTACTTTTACCCATAAAAATAATATACCTGAAGACTATATTTTTATCATATATATATATATATATATATATAATGAAATGTATTAAGTCCAACAATTATTTTAATATATATTCTGTTTATATGTTATTTTTATATATGTAATTTATTTAAGCCATTGCTCTATTTTTTTTATTTAACAGTATTAATTACATTTACCGACCTGAATGGTCAAGAAATTTCATAAAAAATATGTGCTTCTCTGACAGGAATTGAACCTGTAACCCCAACGGAAACCATCTTTTGATCTGATGTGCTGCTAACTATTCAGCCACAAAGAAGCATCTGGTTAGCAAAGTCCAAATTTATTGTTTCTATAAGCACACACATTCGATGATTTCTCATGATCGATCATATTTGCTCATCAAATATATCTTAACGTAAACAATGACAACATATTAGGAAATGGATTATTTATTATAAAAAATTTAAAACCTCTAACCTTATAGTTAAAAATAACAATTCACCTCCTCGAACAAAATTAAATAGGGCAACTATTATTTACAAATTTAAATGCCCATTAAGGAATTGTATTTCTGATCAGTCAAAATTCGTAAATAATTATATAGGCCACACTACAACATGTTTGACATGCAGACTAACTCTACACCTTTCTGACAATAGCTCAATTAGATCTCATTTAAATATTGATGGAAACCTACCGGACACTATTTGTAACATACTTGTTGACAACACTAATATAATAGCATCATCTACATGCAAAAAAAGGCTAAAAATAATGGAAGCCTTATTAATAAAAACAAACAAACCAACACTTAATAATATTAACTTTGAACATGGACATAATATTTGACCATGTTTTGAAAAATGAAAACATTTTATAAAACATACATACAACAAACTATTTCTAATTTTAACAGTTAAAATATAATCCTTGAAAATGGCTAAATGTATAGCCGAAAGCGCTCGGATAAAAAGAATATTCGGACAGTTTTTATATAATTTATCAGCTGAAAAGAAAAAAATTATTAGATCGCATGAGAAATTGTATAAAAAACTAAATAAAAGCACCTTGTCTGTCGTTTTCAATGAAATGTGCATATATATATATATATATATATATATCCAGGTAAAATGAATGTGATTAAATAAATTAAATTATTCACTCACCAGCAATTTACAGTTGCCTGGTGAGATGTGTTGTATATGCATCAAAAGATGACTGCAATTGTGTAGCAATTTTGACATGTTTTTGATATAATATCCTAAAACAAGTATATGCATCATATCAATACATTGAGTTGAAAGTAAGGTTTGTTATAAGACTTGTATGCTGTTTCTGCTAAAAGAATTTCAAAGATGATGTTGTGTAATTCTGAAAAAATTACCTATTTGTCAATCAAGCACCTTATTTTTCTGCATCTACTGAGATGTTTGTTTTCTTTCTCAAAGAGTGTATGTGAAGACTGAGGAGTCATTGAGACAATGAAGTTCATTTCTTTCCCCCCATATTGTTCTGTGAATGTCTCTTGCTTCAAAGGTTGCTCATTTGTTTTCTAAATTG
>OZ038490.1:2130000-2187500 GCA_964036315.1 Acanthosepion esculentum | reverse complement strand
ATTTATATTCTATAAACTATTCCTTTAGTGATATCACAAGATCTACTCACATAATGCTTCACTGCACCTGAGACAAATGTCCGAAATTCAAGTAACGTTGGCTTGTAAAAAATAAGAGGATAAAAGCCTGAGCCAATTTTCTACCGCCTTTTGAAACCTCCTCCTCTTTTCCTCTTCTTATTTGAACTGCCATTGTTTTTTCTCTAATAGACTCTTGTGTGAAAGCATTCAATTGAATTATAACTGAATTGGTTCTGACTTGTAAATTTTTTTTTTTTTGGCTGATATCATTATTTTTGTTAGTATTGTCTGTGGCAGTGAGCCCAAAGCCAAAGTGCCTGCTTTGTCAACCTACTCCCCATCATTAGCTGCTCTATTTACTTTGGACTGTAGAGATCACATTAATTTCCTACCTGTTGTTGTTGTTTCGATGCACAACCAACAGCCACATCAAATGCACATTACTTAATTTGCTTTGACTTGGGGTGAAACAATTTCGCTTGAAGTTGCAAAGACGAACACAAAAACTCATTGTTTTTATGTGACTGGAATAATTATCACACCAAACAAGTTTGTATTAAATTCACTTTCTGGACACTGACATACATACATACATACATACATACATACATACATACATACATATATATATATATATATATATATATATATATATATATATATATATAAGAGAGTGTCTGAGTCTATATCATGTGTATGTTAGTCTGAAATGTTTAAACACTTGGCAAAATCATTGGTAAATATAGGGTGTGAGCAAGAAGAGGTTATGGGATTAATGCCACAGATACACAGGCATATATATATATATATATATATATATATATATATATATATATATATATATATGAGGAAATATACTCTTAAGGTATGCTATATTTATGGGATAAAGTACTCAATATCAGAGATAGAGTGTGTGTAAATATAAAAAGGAACATTGAAGTCAACAGTTAGAGGTGACAGGCTGTTTCATGCTAGACGCAACTATCAGGCCTCTAAGTCTTAACTTCAATGTTCACTTATATATATATAAAGAACAATATTGGGAAAAAATGTATGATGAAGTTCAAAAAATTTTCCTGTGAAGTGTTTCAGCCTTTAGGACTTCATCAGACTAAATTTGTTATGTTGGTGTGACCACACATGCGTATTAACAATGGATGCTGGAAATTTTATTTTTTAGTTTTTTTATCTAGTCATTTTCATTTTGATTCTTTTTCTTTTTATCACTTGCTAGTAGATATCCAACTCTGTGATAATAGTAGTTCTGCTAGGAATGGTGAAATGCTGGAAGATCCCAGGTGCAAATTTACTGTAGATGATCTTGTGATCAAGGTACTCTAGATATTTTCTACACTTTTTCCACTTTGTCATACATTTTCCTCAAATATATATATATATATATATATATATATATATATATGTGTGTGTATGTGTGTATATATTTATATATATATATATATATATATATATATACACTCTTAAGGTGTGCTATATTTATGGGATAAAGTGCTCAATATCAGAGATAGAATGTGTATAAATATAAAAGTGAACATTAAAGTCAACACATAGAGGTGACAGGCTGTTTCATGCTAGACGCAATATATATATATATATATATATATATATATATATATATATATATAATGTATGCATGTGTGTATGTATTAGATAAATAGTCAAAGTGAGTTGAGATGAAAAGAACTCAAATTGTTATGATTCTCAATACTCTACCAAACATCGTTGTTTCATTTTTTGTTTCCCATCAGGACATTGGCGATCATGGTTTATAACTCTTAATAAATAAATCTCATAAACCCTTTTCTGTCATCCATTTACTCAAACTTGCTAGGTAGGACATGTGTAACTTTCCTGTATGTATTAAATTTTCCAAGCCCTCTTTCTTCATTTTATACCTTAGAACTATTTCTTTCTGATGTTAAGTATAATCTTCTTGTTTCCATTTTCTTTAAAACTGTGTTGTTGCTCCCATGTTCATTCCCTGATATTCTCAGCATCCTTCTGTAGAACCATATTTCTGTTGCTTTAAGTCTCTTCTTCATCTTTGAGGAGATTATCCATCCTTTGGACTGGTATTACATAACAGTTCAGTATGCTTTTCATTGTTTCTAATGAAATTTTCCTATTTCTTAATACTTTGCTTGGCATTTGGAAGACATTTTTCACTACCCCGATGTGTCTTTGGAATCAGTGTCACACTTTCCATCCTTTGTTAAAACACTTCCCAGTTATTTTGGTTTTGATATCTCCAATTTGTAATTTGCATGTTGGACTGGTCCTTTTTGTGATAATCATGCATTCTATCTTCTTGTAATTGATGTTTAGTGCTTTCTTCTTGCTTTCCTCCACTATCTTTCGTAGGAGTTCTTGTATTTTCTTTTCACTGCTATCAACACTGTGTCATCTGCATATCTTATATTGTTAAGATTGTGGCCACCCATAATGAATCCTCACTGTATAGGTTGAATAAGTCTGGTGAGAAGATATATCCTTGTCTTATAACTCTTTCTGTTTTTGTATACTTACTGAATTCATTTTATCTCCATATGCAGGTGGTTTGCTGGCAGTATGGGTTCTGGATTATTCTAATATCCTTCCCCAATATGTCAAGGTTACCTAGCAGTTCCAAAAGCTCTTTGTGACATACATTATCAAATGCTTTTGTATAGGACTATTTTTCTGATTGTATATTGAGAGACCAAGATTTACCGAAACTGATGTAGAAAAAATTATTGAAAGCCTTATTTTGAGATTCCCCAAGAAGGGGATTCTACAGAGGAAAAAAAAAAACAAAAAGAAATCACAAGTAGGAATTCATACAACAGGCCAAACTGTGGATAAACTTCAAAGAAAAAGATAGGGTACTCATGGACTGGTTTGAATTAAGGACCATTGAGAAAAAAAGTTGTTTTTTTTGTTTGACAGAAAATTAAACTAAATTTACAAGTCCACAAAAAACATGATAAAATCACTGCCGAATTTAGATGGTAAGAGGACAATGGACTGTAAAAGACACAGCCTTTCTAATGTGGGTTATATCATTAACCATTGCTCAAGATTACCTGAGACTAACAAAGAAAGATTTTGAAACAAAAAATATTAAGTGTGCTGAAAAGGTTTAGGTCAACCCAAGAATCACTTTGAAAAAAATTAGAATGTTTACTAATTTCTTCAGTTTTTAATAAGTAGGCTGGGCCAAGAACTTTTCAGCATCTCTTGTATATACTACATAAGATATCAGGGTCTAAGAAGAACCAAAGCCACAACAGATGAAGTCCCTGTTTTTATATTGGAATCTCATTTGTCTATGTATTGCCTCCAATACTGTGAGAAGAGGTGGTCAATTCTTCCCAGTTTATTCAGGCAAGAAGATCTTTGAGAAACCAGCAGTCAAGCTATGGAATCATTTTCTGTCTATTTTAGCCATAGAAAATGAGACCATAGCAGCCTTGACTGCCACCTCTAGCCAGAAAACTCTGACAGGTATAGAGGCACACTTTTGCTAGAGAATATAATGTAGTTAAATGTCAATATTTTAGACATATATAAAAGTAGGTGGGCAAACAATGGGGATTCTGTCAGTGACAACCACATGGTCATATATGCAGGTAGAGGGAACAATGAGAAAGGAGATGGACTCATACTAATGCAATACATGAAGGAATGTGTTCTGGGATACAAACAAATATCTGATAAAATTTTTGTAGTTTAATAGAAAAGGAAGCCCTTTAACATATCCATCTTAAATGTATATATTGATAAATTTTATATTACGTTAAAAAATGCCACGGCTCAGTGCAAATGACAGGATATTACAGTTATGATGGGAGACCTGAATACCAAAGTAGGCAAGGAGAGACATGGTGAAATAGCAAATTTAGACTAGGAACTCATAATGAACACAGAGAAAAATGTTTCTAATGGTACATGGTGAATGATCAGTTACTAGAGAACGCCTAGTTTCAAGAACACCCAGTTTCAAGAACACCCAAGATGAATATAGACATAGTGAAACCCAGGAGAAGAAATGAAGAACCAAAGTGACTACATAACAATCAATAAAAGATTCAGGAATGCAGTTTTACACTGCAAAACATGCCAAAGTCTAGACTGCGGGAGCAACCACCTTCCAGTGATATGTAACAATTGAGTTAAACTATAAAAATGAAGAGAGCCAAGGCAGGCACCAACTTGGAATAAGATAGACTCCTGAATGAGCTGACATTGAAGGTAAAATATACGGATAGTGATAATAACAGATACAGTGAACTAAATGAGGACTGGAAATTGGAAGTGGCTCACAATAGGAGAAGCTTTAGTAACAACAGCAAATGATAGAATTGCAAAAAAAACTAGACAAGGAAGAAAGGAATGGAAGATGGAACACAGCATATAGAAGAAAATATAAGAATTTAAAAGGTACAATTTAGATCATCATCATCATCATCTGTGTGCTGCGTCATTTCAGGATGTGGGTGATCATGGTTCTCCACAACTTCCTGTCTTTTATATAGTGTTGTCAAATCAGGAAATATAAACCAAACAAAAAAACATCAAGATTACATTAAAATTTGATAGAATAATAATATCTTATGGTATAAATATAAAACTTGGAATGCTGTAGTTCAGTATATCACCGATATATTCCGGTTGTCATATCACTGGATAGCTGATATTTTTCTACAAATGAAAGCATCTATGAGAAATGTCATGACTTCTAGAGACAGTTCACCTGGGAACCAAGTTTGAGCTCTATTCAGTTGGAGGCCTTATTTGCTTGACATTCAAAGATGTCTTTTTAGTTGTATGCGATGAGGGTTAATTAATTCCGACATATGTTTTGTTAATACATATAAAAATATTTCTCGGATTTGTATAAAATTACAGAATCCACATGTTTTATTGGGCATTTATCGTTTTACTTTCGCGTGTTCACAAAATATTTTCTATTTTCTAACTTTACCGTCATTATGCTAAGTCTATTCATAATTGTGTTGTGCTGTCAAATACTTGTCAAAAGTCAGATTTATATTTGAGCATTTTTTTCCCCAAAGTCCGCAGGTGCCAGAATCTAAAATGTTTGATTAAATTAGAAAAGTTTAACGATGTGCAGCAGCCTTAATTAAATCATTATTCATTTGAAAATTGATGCTTTGCACTTTCCAAGAAGAGAACATAAAGAAAATACGGATTAAAAAAAGATTTTCAAACCTCTCTCCTCCATTCCTCTTCCAGTGATCAGTGTCAGAAATTATATAAAAACGTAAAACTCAAACACGAGCAAATGACCTTTCATAAGGCAGCATATTTAAAGTGATAAACTTGTTAACAAACAAAAATGTTAACAATCTGAATAAATGAACTTTTCCTAAAGCTAACTCTCTCACAGACTCTTAGTAATGTAGTGTTTGAAACTAACTGCTTGACTCTAACTTGTAGCCTTCCAATCCATCACTATTGTACTTGTGGCCTTTTCCTAAACATTTTGTCTCCAGCTGACAAGCACCAAATATTTGTTATGTCTTTAATAATTCTTAATGACCAACCCTTGTTTGTTTTTCAACCACAAGTTTCAACAAGTCCAGCCAAGTAAAAAAACACCCATGATACACTTTGAATGTCTTAAATGAAGTATTATTATTTTTTTAGCTGTATTTCTTTCACCTTTATTTTATTTCATTTCAGCTTTCACGTTATTTTTTTCGATCTATCCTGCTTTTTATATCTGTTATATAATAGCATATTTCTTTAGATAGGAGTTAAATTGCATGGTCGACTGGTCTCGTTAGCCCTGGATGGCAGCCAGTCTAAGAAAATGACAAATTCTGAATTCAAAACCATGATGAAAACAAAAGGAAACCGTTCCACTAAATTTTTCATTTTAGAGTAATTCACAGATGATGGCAAGAAAGGAGATTTTGGTGAGCCATCACTGTTTACATCCTGGACAAAAATCTAAATAAATTGAGAGTTGAATTAAGTGTAACAGAAATAACATGAAAGAAAGCTAAGAATAATTGTTAACTATGATTTAGAAAAAAAAAATCTCCGATTATTTCAGAGAGTGTCAGTTTGTTCATGTAAGCATCACTGATGACTTAGAAAATCATTGCTCCTCTTCACATTAATACAAGTCAAAATATACAGTGGAATAATGGATGGTGACTTGGATTGAGGAATCAGAGAGCCATGTTCAAATCCATTATATTATATGCTAATACCCTTGGGAAAGATATGAATCCTCTTCTTCTCCCCCAGCTATGGGTAAATAGCAGGACAGACCAGCAACTGGTCTATCGTAGAAAGAAATGGCAACTTACTGTGGGGAAAAAATCAGTCATGTATAAAAAGATACATAATCACCTAAGCGTGTATCACGCATGGCACATAACTGAACTGATTTTTACTTACATGCTAATACCCTTTGAAAAGCTATGAATTTTCTTCTCCCCCACCAGCTATGAGTAAATAGCAGGACAGACTGAGTTCTATAGCCTTGGATAGCAACTGGCCTACCACAGAAAGAAATGGCAACCTGCTGTGGGAAAAAAAAACTGTCTTGTCAGTTATGCATTGAAAGATACATAATTGCCTAAGCATGTATCACGCATGGTACATACCTGACCACAGACCGGGTTCTATAGCTTTGGATGGCAACTGGTCTACCACAGAAAGAAATGGCAATCTACTGCAGGAAAAATCTGCCTCGTCAGTCATCTATCGGAAGGTTCATGATTGCCTAAGCATGTATCACACATGGCACAAAACTGACTTGACATTTTGTCATTCATAGCTCCAAGAATTTTTTGGTTGAAATAACATGAATATCTGGAACACTAATTATAATAAAAAAGGGCAGAAAGTAATATTGATGGAGAATGCAGCAAGGATTGAACTCACTACTCAGTAGTAATTATCTACGAGTCTAGCTTATTAATCCTAACCAGGTGGCCAACTTGAAATATAAATGCGCTTTTGTTATGAATGGATTTTGGATTAAAGTTAAAAAAATTCGACAATAAAATAAAAGAAAAGGTAAATTATATATATAATTATATATTTATTTAAAGTATGTTATAACATCACTACAAAAATAGCCATTTTTTTAAAAGAACATAAAGAAATTTTATTCCTTTAAAAAATTGATTCCTTTAATTTGCCTGAAGAAGGTCATGAGACTGGAAACATGTGTAGCAAAAATATGATGAATAAAATATAATATATACACTGAAACAAATTCACATATTAACCAAAAACGTTTGTGGTTTCTCTCTTTTTTCAAAATATAAATTTTTCTCTTGTTAGAACAATTACAACCTTTTCCCTATATATATATATATATATATATATATATATGAAAATGTCAAAAAATAAATAAAAGTGTCAAGTGATGGTGTTGCCAGTAGTTTGTTTTTTTTACTTGCAACACCATCCCTTGACAAGACACCAGAAGTGTTGAAACAAAATGGCTATTTTGTAGTGATGTTATAACATACTTATGTTATAATTTTTAAATAGATATTATTTGCTCTACTCTGTATTTAGCACTTTTTTTAAAAAATAGTGTTTGTGGTTACTGGAAGTTTATTCCATCTATACCAACCTTGTATTCAGATATAATTATATACATATAAATGTTTTAATGGAATGTCCCACACTAACTATTGCCTATGTGGACTGACTATATCAGTAGCTATATCTGGTGAGCGCAGGATATACCTGGGGGCTTTCTTCAGGAATTAGTAGCCTGCCACCCAATTCCCTGTCTCTTTTACAATAAGCCTCTCTTTCTTTCATCTACGTGCGTGTTGCTGTTCCTTCACTCGAGTACCACCTTTGTCTGTTTGTAACCTCTTTAAGGATACAACAATAAATATGATTTGTTTTTAATATTATGAGTTCTTTATGCTCTTTATAGGAACACACACACACACAGTTTTAAGGTATACTATATTTAAATATAACATAAAACAAACTTTACAAGTAGTAAATATGTAAACAGTACAATACTTTCTAAACAGATATGGGAAATTTTAAAAAAACAAATTACACCAAAAATATGGGAAATAAGGAAAACAGTATCAGCCTACAAAAATAAATCCAAAAACTGTAAACTTAGTCTGAAGGAGAAAATACCTAGAATTACCTTCACAGACCAACACGAAAAGAAAGTTTTGGTACATTCCAAAATCTAAAAAGGATTAAGAATGAAAAAAAAAATAAGTAAAATAATATGAACAAAAAAATCAAAATAAATATCCAAATTAAGAAACTATGAATAAACACATAAACACAAATAAATGTAATAATAATAATGAACAACAAATAATAAAGTTATCAGTAATAAATAATGAATAACAACCCTATAAAATTGTACAAATAATTGCATTCAGATCCACAATGATTTCTACTCAATAGTCAATAGAATAATTTGAAAACATGACTATTACCACCTACCCAATAAATGTTAGGATAATGCAATAGACCTTCTAGAGATAATACACCATTGACTAGCATATAAAAATAGTTGAGGCAAATCACAACACACATGGCCTGAAGATTGTATTTAAGCATGAAACAGTATATCACAGCTGGGTGTTGACCTGTGTCCAGTTTTATTTATTTACATTATTGTGATGGAGAGAGAGTTTGGGGAACACACACATATATTTTTTTATTGAAATTGTAGTACATTTGAATAGTGAAATTAAATCAGGGCATTTTGTTTATTGATGGGGAAATCTGATCTAGGGCAGAAGTTGTACCCATTGAAGCTGGGTCATCAGAAGACATTGGAAATGGTTGAAATAATTTTTATTGATTAAAAATTGAAATAGAGCTGAGTAAGCTAGAAGGAACTTTGGAATTCACATGATTTTGGTTGAAGCAGCCAGAACCCCGTGATAATCGCATGCGAAGTAGTAGGGCCGAGGGTCAGTTATAACCAGCCGGGTTTATCTATATAAATGCGTAGTTATGCTGAAAAAGGCAGATTGGAGAAAATTCTTGAAGAGAAAAGAGATAATTGGCCCGGGCAAATGTTGCTATAATTTTAAACCCCACACAGAAATCTTTATCCCTCCATCGCAAGAGTCATATATCATTCTGAGACGATTTAACAAGTTAATCACATACACTCTCTCTCTGTCTAGAATCCAGTGTATGAGTTTTTACGTTAAATACTTTTCTTTTCTGTAACCCGTTTCTTTTCTCTACTATTCTTTTCTGCTATATAAAAGACATTAACAATTCAACCATTGAATAGTTGTCTGTCCGGCTTTCTGCAGATATTAATTTTTTGGTGCATTCTAAATTTCTTAGTGCAGAATAATCTACGGATGTTCAGGGGAGTCACTCCCTTAAGTTCGGTTAGGACTGAGTAGACACCTCAACCCAGAGAGTAAGACGGTGGAGGGGCTGGGGCGAAAGTGCTAGATTATATTTTTGCTACACGGGTTTCCAGTCTCATGACTTTCTTCAAGCAAATGAAAGGAATGAATTTTTTAAAGGAATAAAATTTTTTTGTTCTTTTAATATTTCATCGTTCATTTTCTGTATTTGTAGTAAGCCTTGATCTTATTTTTTTGACTTTTGGCAAGAGGGGCCTTCTGCCTTAAGTGGTAATAAAGTCATTAGGTTTGGTCTTGGTGGTGGCAATGACAGGTGTATTGATGATAGATGCCCCCCCCTATACACACATCACTCCTGAGACTGTCAAATCTATTTCCACTTCTGTGTATAGTGTGTGTGTGTGTGTGTATCCCTCTATTAGCTTGTACATGAATCAGTATACATATACATAATTACATACATATATACATATATATATATATATATATAGTCATGTAAAGCGTTATGTATTTTTGTGTGTGTGTTTACTATAAACAAAGAAATAACAAACAGATATATATTATATAAGACTATAATTTCAAAGTGATTGTTCAAAATATATTTAGTCAAAGACCAGACAACACCATTTTGATGCCTTCCTAAGCTGGTCTGGCTTATTATGCTTCAGTGGTCAGAGGTTGTCTGTGTTAAGTACTAGACTGACCTGAGTTATTAAGATCCATAGATCAGAGAAGGTTGTCTGGGTGCAATGCTGGACTGGCCTAGATTATTTATGTCCAGAGGAGGCCATCTTTGTGCAGTGCTAGACTTGTCTTGGTTATTAAGGTTCACTGATCAGAAGAGGTTGTCTGAGTGCAATGCTGGAGTGACATAGGGTGTTATGTCCGGTCATCAGATGATGTAAGCTGGGTGGCATGCTACAATGGCCTGGGTTATTTTTATCTAGTGATCAGAGGTGGTCATCTTGGTGCGATACTGAACTGTTGTGTTTCTGTCTTCAAGCAGAGTGCGGCTCATTTGTGGCTCCGTCGGAGGACAGAAGTGCAACTGAGTAAAATAATACTTTGAAGTTCCCAGCTCATTGCACTAGGGAGTGGGATTGGGGCTTATCACTGAGGTCATCGCAACTGATGGTTGTGGTGGCTCGGGGAATTTTTATCCTTGGCCTGTATGCATTCAGGTTTCCCTACAATAAGCCCAAACTTGTGTGACATGATGTCTCAAAAGGAAGACGAAGTAAAGATCATACTTGATTGGCCTGGTTTATTACAGTTCAATGGTCAGAGGCAGTCATGGTGCTAGCTTCTTGAAAGTAATAAAATATGTTTAAGAGTCAAGAACGATCTTCTCAACACAAATGAAATTTAGTCAGGATAAGTGACTAGATGATAGACTTTGAGAGACTCTGGTAAATGTGTTTATGAAGAGTTGGGTTGGAATTTGTGTTGCAATCACAAAGCAAAGCAAAGAGTTTGTGTAAGTTAATCAGAAGTCGAAAGACTGAAACAAAGTCTATTTACGCAACTTCCTTTAATTACTTGCAATTAGTTTTCATACATAAAATTAGTTTGGAATTTACTTGGCATTAGTTTTATCATCTGTTTTAATTGCCGAGATTGAAGTCATCAGTGTTTTTCATGTTTTTGTCTCTTAATCAATTCTCTATCTTCTGAAATGGAGATTGAAGTTTGGAAAGGTAATCAAAATTAACAGCTAATCAATACAAAACCAATCATGTTCCGTGTATATATGTATGCATCAATAAATGTCAAACTGTATATATCTGTGTGTGTATATATATCTGTATATATCTCTGTGTGTGTATATATATATATATATATATATATATATATATATATATAGATATTGTATTCTATGTACTCATATGTAAATATTGTCTTTATGTATCAATGTTTGTACTAATACCTATTTTCATTTCTCTGTCTCATGTCTATACATACACACATATATGGAATGCCCTAAATGTAATGCCTTCTCTGTATTTCCACAGATATTACAAAAGATATGTAAAGTACATTAACACAATTGGTTAGAGTCAATTTTAATCTACAAAATACTTTATTTTCATTTAGTCTCCACCATTGGTTATGCATTTTTGACCAACGATGAACACAAAATGTTTATAGCACATTCATAAATATCTGCCCCTCTACCTAACTGTGCTCATATCCCTTCTTTGGTCCCAGTAAACATTCAGCAAGCATTGATGATTATCAGTGGGTGCAGTTTTTCTTGCAGGGAGGAACTTAGTTATACAGCTCTTCTTCACAGACACCATTTTGTCAGATTAGCTTAGGCCAACATCATATTGAAACAATGGTTTCCATGCAAACATTGAAGTTAAGTAACATTGAGACTGGTCAGTACCTAGATGGGTGACTGTTTAGAAATACCTGGTGCTGTAAGGTTCTATGTCTGGGTGGTGTAATGAATAATGTCTCAGAATTGTTAATCAGAAGACTGAGTTCCAATTCTCATTTTTGTTATATTCACTTACGTGCAAATACCCTTGGGAAAGGTATAAATCCATCTCTTCTCAGCCCAGGTATTGCTAAACCATTATTATTTAAAGAAAAATTGTTACGATTTAGAAATATTTTCTGGCTTTAAATAACCTACAAGAGTTGATAGGCTGTAGGAAAGAAATCACTCAACCAGTTTTACCAGACTGCCTCTCAGCTTCTGCCTGTAAGAAAGCAAAAGATTATTCATTATTAAAAGGAACATCAAAGTCTACTTTTTTTAACACCAGCATTTACCTCTGACATAATGAGTCAACATAATAAAATAGAAAGCATTAGCATATATACTTTACAAAATCTAACTTTTGACAGAAAGTTAGATTTCTGAAGAAACATTTAATTGATAAAATGTGTTCAATACAATTTTTAATAAATGAAAATGTGTGGCAATTTAAGACATAAAATAATTAGAATACCAACCTTTTTGCTACCATGCTTTCTACAAATCTGGTACCATCAAGCAATAAAATTCTTACTGCCTGATGATGCCACCAAAGTCAGTGTTCTAATAATTTTATGTTCATATATATAACATAAAGTAATTATAGAAACAGGGTATCCATTTTGAATACATGTATCTACTGATGATTGAGTGGGACAAGAGACATAATACATACAGTTTGAAACTAAAATAAAAACAAGGTATCTATTTTGAATAATAATACTACAAGGAAAGTTGGGATGGCTATGTCGTGCCAGGAAATTTTCTTGTTATAATCTATCTTGCCTATTCATAAATCCACCATTTGTCTGTGCATTGAATACTGTTGCTATATCTGATCTGGTGCTTCTGCTGTAATATCTTGACAATATCCAAAGAAGGATCTGCAATGTAATCAATCCTGACCAGGTATCTCGACATCAATAACTTTCTCACCAACATGACAAGGCTCCCCTTTGTCTTTTCTACAAATATTTTCATGGCAATTGCTCTGATAAACATTTTTCCTGGTGCCCCAACTACATAAATTTAAATTTGCTAGTAGATTGGCAACTAGGTCCCACCATTTGACTGTTGAAATAACTAAATGTAAATGCCACTTCTACTCCAACAGTTTCTTTTCTTGCACTTCCCAACGGCAGAATTCCCTTCCATTTCCTTTTTCCCTGACAACTACAATCTTCAAAAATTTAAATGCAATGTTTATATATATATATATATATATATATATATATATATATATATATATAATATATATATAATATATATATATATATTGTCATTTACACACTGTTTCGCTGTATCACAGCCCATCTGTGTGGCTAGACATCTGATTTTCTCAAGCCAGGATTGAAACCCGACTTATTTGGCATCAATCAGAGATTTTTTCCCTAAGCTATCAGCTCCTGGTAGAGAGGAAGGTGAATTTTTACATATTTATTTTTTAATAAACACACCAGTGACTCAGAGTGCTCCATTTATAGAAGAGCTTTGCATTATCAACAGTAGCAATCACATGCTTACCCTCTAAAGTGCTTGACCAAATTTTATTTTTTCAGGGGCAATATATATATATATATATATATATATATATATAAGAAAAATCTTGGTAATCCGTATGGATAATCCCAAGGAGGATGAAATCCTGAGAGCTCAATGTTAATTCAGAGCAAATAATTTAATTTAAAGAAAAACAGACCACTTTAAGGTTCCATTGTAATAATTTATTTCACCAGAGAATTTTATTTTTCTATGGATTTTCAGACTTCACTTTCAAAAGATGGAATGAGTAATGAATTTAAAATTTACTCTTTTGACAGGCACTATTAAGCTTATATAAATTGACATAAAAGGTGGTGAGGAATGGTGTGAGAGACATGGTCGAGTTTAGAGAGGGAAGGGAGAGTTTTAAAATTTATTTTTTATTTCTTTCTATTATAATACTTAATATTGAGGACGGAGGAGGTAAGGATCAGACACTGAACTATTTAGTCGGTCACATCAACAGAAATGATATGGGAAAAGGAAAAGGAGAAAAAGTGAAAAAGAAAAACGGGGAAGTAAAGAGATAAGAGATGTACGTAGGGTTTTTGGAGGAAGAAGAGGAGTAGTATAGCTTTAGCAATTCAGATAAAAACAGATTTTAACGTTTGATAGTAATTTAAATGTTTAAATATATATATATATATATTAGTAATTGTTAAATATATATTGTTATATATATATATATATATATATATTAGTAATTGTTCACCACAAACCAGGCTCACGGTTTGCTTAAGGTAGAATGTTACTGAATGAGGTTATTGTTTAGATACAAGAAGAGGTGGAAGTAAATGCAGATTATGAGGATATGTAGGCTAGATAATGGTTGACCCGACACTTGAAGTTAGGGTTATAGTCACCGGGGAAGCATCTACTTGGGAGTCTGTTCTACAAAGTAACAGTTCTTGGGAAGAAGTTTTCCAAATAGAACTTCCTCCTTACTAATGGAATACCAGGGGAATGAGGATGATTTATGCCAGTGTACACAGCATGGCAGGTTCTTGCTGCAAAGGTCTGAACTGGTAGAACTAAGGAATTTAGCTTATCTGAACATTTTCCATAGAGATAGACTTGTGATGTTTCGTCTGCGTGAAGGGTTTCAACTGTGGAAAATAATTCATCACCCACAGGGCTGCATAGATACTTTTGAACTCTATCAAAACTGGAACGTGAGGACTGGGCAGCTCCAGCTCCGATATGACAGCAGTAATCCATTTTAGATAGAGAGATGGAGCAGCTAGATGTCTCATTTTGACATGTGGGAATGTTAGGTTGGAAGACTGTGTTGTGCCAGTTTTCTAATAGCTGAAGTCCTGTCTGTCTTGAAAATTGACTTTCTAAATGTTGGCTTTTAAGCTTGGATTAAATATCAAATGCTTGTATGATTGGGAAAGCTGCAACTATCTCAGCCAATGCACCAATTCCTTTGTGTCTATGTCTGTGCATGCAATCACTTATATATGCTTTAAACAGTAGTGGCAGTAATATTTTCCTACGCTTGCATTGCAGTCTGTTTGTTTTGTGATAACTCCCAAGACTCAGCTAACTTTAAATTCTTGGATTTTTGAAAGGGTTTTGAAGTTGAAGTGCCTCGACTCTTAAAACGAATCTATTCATTTTGATTTGTTTACATCTTTTCTAGATTTCTTGCAGTTGGATGTTTCTATCGATTTTTTTCATCATTCTTATCTTTATCGATTTTTATATTCGTAAGAAATTCAAATTCATCAGGATAAATAATTAATTTATATCATAATTGCTACAACAATTACAATTTAGATGATTCCGTCCACATGATTTTCTTTTCCGAATACAACCTATCATGACAATTTTTTTCTTTTTTTGATTTCCTCGAAGATTTCTTTCTTCCTCAGTGAGTAAATAAATTTGAATTATTAATGCTTCTTGTTCATCCAGTTTATTACATTGATAATATTGTGTTTTTCTTGAATGATTGGGATAAGAAAATTTCTTTTAAAATTTTCTCTCTTAGCAGTTTTTTAATTATAAGTTTATAATTTTAATTAATCTCAGTGTTCATTATGTATTCGTTGCCACAATCTTAACAAAATTAAATTTACAGATGAAGCTGTGTTGATCCCAGACACAGAAATGAAACTTCAAGAACTTCTAGAGAAGGTACCGAGGGAAACAGTGAAAAATGGAGTAACCACAGAATTTAACAATGGTTTTTATTTATTATGATTGCTGTCCTGCTTTTTCACCAGTGGAAGCATGTATTCAAAAGAGATGGCCTGTTTTTATTTTGGCTTTAAACAGTGTGTTTTTGTTTTTAATCGTTTCACCCCAAGCAAAGCAGTAATGCATGCAGGAGGTTACAGAAATAGGGAGGATTGAGAAAAGGACAAAAAAAAAAAAAACAGGGTTCAAGAAGGCAGAAGATGGCAATTGGCATTGCATTTAATTTTTTGAAGATTGTAGTTGTCAGGGAAAAAGGAAATGGAGGGGAATTCTGCCGTTGGGAAGTGCAAGAAAAGAAACTGTTGGAGTAGAAGTTTAGTTATTTCAACAGTCAAATGGTGGGACCTAGTTGCCAATCTAGTAGCACATTTAAATTTATGTAGTTGAGGCACCAGGGAAAAAAGTTTATCACAGCAATTGCCATGAAAATATTTGTAGAAAAGACATGTTGGTGAGAAAGTTATTGATGTCGAGATACCTGGTCAGGGTTGATTGCATTGCAGATCCTTCTTTGGATATTGTCAAGATATTACAGCAGGAGCACCAGGTCAGGTATAGCAACAGTATTCAATGCATGGACAAATGGTGGATTTATGAATAGGCAAGATAGATTCTGACATGAAAGATTTCCTGGCACGACATAGCCATCCCAACGTTTCCTTGTAGTATTATGTCCTGCTCTTTCACCAGTGGATACATTTATTCAAAATAGATACCCCTTGTTTTTATTTTAGTTTCAAACTGTATGTATTATGTCTCTTGTCCCACTCAATCATCGGTAGATACATGTATTCAAAATGGATATCCTATGTATATCATGTCGGGGTATCTATTTCAAATAAGAATATCCACTATAATGATGTTTGAATCAATAAAAATGTCATATTGAAGATAAATCCATTAATTCTTTAATTAATATAGATTTTTACATTTATCAGTTATTTTAATTTATATTTTAATGGGAGGAACAACTGTAAAATTGTTTATTTAAATATATTTTAATTGGGTTGAATGTAGTTTTGATGATTTCATCATAAAAATGCAATATTAAATCTTTTAACCATCAGTTTCTGGATAAAATTTTGGAATGAGAATTCGGAAAACTGAGTTTGAATTCCAGTCGGGTTTGTTACATTCACTTACGTGCGCAAATACCCTTGGGAAAGGTAGGAATCCCTCTCCTACCTTCCATATATGGTTTGAATAGTCGGACTTGTATCTGGAAAATCATTGTTATTCTCTAATAAATTATTCATGAAATATTTGCTCAAAAAAAAAAAAAAATGTTCTTATGTTCCAAAATGTAAAATTTAAGTAGTAGGACTTGTATCTGGAAAATCATTGTTATTCTCTAATAAATTATTCATGAAATATTTGCTCAAAAAAAAAAAAAAATGTTCTTATGTTCCAAAATGTAAAATTTAAGTAGTAGGACTTGTATCTGGAAAATCATTGTTATTCTCTAATAAATTATTCATGAAATATTTGCTCAAAAAAAAAAAAAAATGTTCTTATGTTCCAAAATGTAAAATTTAAGTAGTAGGACTTGTGTCTGGGAAAATCATTGTTATTCTCTAATAAATTATTCATGAAATATTTGCTCAAAAAAAAAAAAATGTTCTTATGTTCCAAAATGTAAAATTTAAGTAGTAGGACTTGTATCTGGAAAATCATTGTTATTCTCTAATAAATTATTCATGAAATATTTGCTCAAAAAAAAAAAAAAAATGTTCTTATGTTCCAAAATGTAAAATTTAAGTAGTAGGACTTGTATCTGGAAAATCATTGTTATTCTCTAATAAATTATTCATGAAATATTTGCTCAAAAAAAAAAAAAAATGTTCTTATGTTCCAAAATGTAAAATTTAAGTAGTAGGACTTGTATCTGGAAAATCATTGTTATTCTCTAATAAATTATTCATGAAATATTTGCTCAAAAAAAAAAAAAATGTTCTTATGTTCCAAAATGTAAAATTTAAGTAGTAGGACTTGTGTCTGGGAAAATCATTGTTATTCTCTAATAAATTATTCATGAAATATTTGCTCAAAAAAAAAACAATGTTCTTATGTTCCAAAATGTAAAATTTAAGTAGTAGGACTTGTATCTGGAAAATCATTGTTATTCTCTAATAAATTATTCATGAAATATTTGCTCAAAAAAAAAAAATGTTCTTATGTTCCAAAATGTAAAATTTAAGTAGTAGGACTTGTATCTGGAAAATCATTGTTATTCTCTAATAAATTATTCATGAAATATTTGCTCAAAAAAAAAAAAAATGTTCTTATGTTCCAAAATGTAAAATTTAAGTAGTAGGACTTGTATCTGGAAAATCATTGTTATTCTCTAATAAATTATTCATGAAATATTTGCTCAAAAAAAAAAAAAATGTTCTTATGTTCCAAAATGTAAAATTTAAGTAGTAGGACTTGTATCTGGAAAATCATTGTTATTCTCTAATAAATTATTCATGAAATATTTGCTCAAAAAAAAAAAAAATGTTCTTATGTTCCAAAATGTAAAATTTAAGTAGTAGGACTTGTGTCTGGGAAAATCATTTTTCTCCCCAAAATTATTCATGGAATATTCACTTGAAAAAAGAAGTCTTCTTATAATCCAAAATATGCTTTTTTTTAATAATGTACAAAGGGTTGATAAGCCATAAGGAAACAAATCAACAATCACTTCTAACACTGAATAGTGTTAGAGTTTTATTGGATAAAACTAAACAGTCAACATTTCTGAATTTGTTGATCATCCTTGAAACCAGAATCAAGAAACTTTGTACATTTTTTTTTGGTTAAAATAACTTTACTTTGACACTAATACTTTTTGTGAAGGTAAGAATTTAACTTTACCCATCACCAGTTATTTTGAACATGATCTTTTCACTGGTACATCATAATAAAAATTCGAGTGGAAGCAAAGAAGAAATTCATCTATTGACAAATTTCCCTTTTTATGATTTAGATTCTGTGTCCAGAGCAACAAATAGTAAAATAGTTATTCTATCTTTAGACTACTCTACCAGAAGCAGTTTTCTTAAACTTTTAATAAATTTGATCATGGCATTAATATGAGAAGGTAGGGTGCTGGAATATTTTTTTAATCCTGTCTTGGTCACAGTCTTTCACCTTAATACATAAGGCCTTCACCAACATTTCAAAGATTTTTATCAAGTTCAAATTGTTATTAAAATCTTCCAATAAGAATTTTTTTAATCGTGTTGTGGTCAGACCAAGAACTTTTCAGCATCCCTTCATGTTGAAGAGATTTTTATTGAAATTTCAAATGCTATTTAACTTTTGTGTAATTAAAATCTTTTAACTGTTTTATTAAATTAAAAACCTGTTTGAGTGCATGGAACCATGGAATTGGGATCTATATGCCCGTAAAAGTTATTAATTCAAACTCAGATTGAAAATCAATTGTAAATGTGGTACAGTGAATTAACTTTGAAATAATTTGTTTTCTGCATCTCATTAAGTCAAAAGTTAACTTTGATGTTTTTTGGAGACATAAGTGTTATGTTCTCATAATACTCGGAAAAGATATGTTCGCAATCGAAATTGTTTAAGCCCCACTTTGTAGTGAGATTGCAATATGAAACAAAAAAAGTTTTCCCCATGTTCCAAAATAAGAACATGTGTTCCTCATAAATAATTTTTGGCATTTTTACCATTTCTTACTTTATCTTTTGTCCAACATATTGATTTTAGAACATTCACAACCGATTCTATATTTTAATTCCTTCAGACTAAAACTTTTTTTAAATAAGGTTGCATTGGGGAAAAAGTCTGCTCCTGGCCTGTCTTCAGACCCTGAAATAAGGTGAAGACTGAAATGTAATAAAAATGAAGAAATTTAAAAATAAAATCCATGAAAGAAACAATATTTACATCCCCCACACCACTCTTTTTTGTTTCTTTCACTTCGTAATGAGTTGGTGGCATCAAAAAATAAGGAATATAAAAGTGTAAGAGCCACAAAAGTAAGGACTTTGTTTTGAATGGTTTCCAATTGAAAGAAAAGGCAGAGAAATTACTAAAGACAGAATAAAATAAAAACTTATTGTGGTTTTTAAATAAGAACCAAACACCAAGAGGCAAAAATGGAAACCAAAAAAATAGGAAAAATACTAGTTTTGTGTGTGTGTCTCTCTAGAGAACATTTTCAGGTAATATACTTTGTCTTTATGTTGACACTAAACTTGATAAAAACAGCCAACATGATCTAAATATACTAACCAGATTTTGAAGGTTTTAAAATTAGAATTGATTACAAACTCTGAGACATTTGGGAATAGTTACGTTAGGCTAGACCTTTTCAAAATGTGTTTTAGATTAAAAGAGACATTTTGCTGAATTTCTGCCTTTCTTTCTTAATTTTCTTTTTTATACTCTGTTGGTATTTAAAAATTAGACATGACTGAAAATTTATATCCAATATTCATCTGCAGAAATGACCAAAAATGGACAGGCACTAAAGCAGAGAAGAAGACCAGATCGTAGACCTGTTGACACGTCATGAAAAAAATACCACCTTTTACCTCTCTATCATGAACACCACAACCATTAACAAAAAATGTTATTGAAGATGAATAAAAAGTTATATTAAATCTCCATCAAAAATGTGAAAGCAAAAAAGTAAACGAAAAAATGAAGATGGTTAAAAAAACTCTTTTGAATATTAATAAATCTTAAAAGCCTGGATAAAAATATTTAGATATTTTTTCAGCTGCTCTAATTTATAATTCTCTAAAAATAAGTCACATTTGTTTTTTTTTTTTCTTAAAAATGAATAAAACTGTCGGTCAATTTCAAAGACAAGAAAACTTTGGAAATTCTTTCTCCCTCATTATCATCATCTTCATCATTTCAGTCAGTAAAGTCTTTTGATAAATTTCAAGACCTGCTCAAAGGCTGTGAACACAAAACTTAAGGATAAGACAGGCAGGTCCTGTTGATAGAAAAAAATGGTAAAATCTTTTCTTAATGCATGGAAATTCCATGATACATCATCATAAGTGTCTAACAAGAATTCAAAGAGAAACTAATATTTTCACAATGCAGGAAAGCAAAATTAATTTTATTTACAATTTTAAATAGAAACTAATTTATTTAAAAATTAATCTATCCTAAACATGAAAAAATATGCTAATCCTTAACTTTTAAAAATTTTGAAAAAAATTTCTTTTTCTTTTAAATTTAGTTTTTAATCTTCCATTTATGTAATTCTTTGATTTTAGAAAAAGGAACTACAAAGATTTTGAGAAAAAAATTGTAGTTTGCTTGTGTTTGTTTCAATCTGATAGGGAATGACTGTAATATACTTGCCCCTCCTCAATATATAGGCAGAAGAACACAAATGCATGCTGGGATTTTCTCCTAGCAAATAGAATAAGCCAGTTCTCAGTTTCAAAGGACTCAGTTCTGGTCTGTCATGCTTGAAGTCAGAACGTTATGTTCTCTTGTCTAAACTTGCTCTTGTGTGTCAACACCAATTCTTAGTTCGTGATCTTCTTACCATAATACTGTTGCTTTGCCTTAATACTGTTGTTTTGCCTTATTACTGTTGCTTTGCCTTACTACTGTTAATTTGTCTAGTATATATTGTTTGATTGTTTTATATTATTTTTTGCTCTGTTTTTTTCTTTTTCTTGTAATTGTTTATTGCAAGTTTGTCAAATCTATTTGTTGGCAAGTTGTGCCATTCATTTATTTTTCCACTTAACCACAGCTACTCAATCAACAACTTGGTTATCTAAAGTTCTTTTCTGCCACTGTAAGGTAGAATATATTTTTCCATCTGACTAGAATATCCTGAATCAATCTGTGGGCAGTAACTTGAAACAATAGATTTTCTGTATTTTGGTTGTGTCAAAATCATGAAACTATTATACAAGGTATGAACAGGCCCATTAATATACATTGATGTAGTAAGGATCTATTTAAAATGTCCATAAAAACAAGCCAACCTTTACATGCTACAGTGTTTTTGTTATGGTGAAACACACCTATTCTATAGTTATTAGACTCTCCCATCTAATATAAGTAGGAGTAGTAAGATTAACGGGGTCAGTCGATGTCGGACAACAGTAGTCGACAGTTAGTCGAATACAATAGTAGTCAGCAACTACAACAAGATTACTCTGCGTAATACCTATTATATCAAGTTCCTAATGTTTGGTACATTGAACTTGTTTAGGACTGATTTTAGTACAAATACAAGCCTCCACTGCAAAATAACTCCACAACAGTTTTACAAACAAGCACTGTGCTTTCTAAGTATGAAATCATTTGCATTTTGCAAAGTATTCCTTTATGTTGAGGAAACTATAATCAGGAGTTGAGGAAGTTCACTCCATGTCTTGCATTGATAATGGTTAGTTCTTGTTGGAATACCATCTGCCATTTGTCACAGAAATTCTGCCCTAGCAGTTTTATATCCCAGCCTCTCCCATAAAATATGATGATTTTCATATGATGGCAAAAGAAACTCCAAAGACCAAAAAAATAAAACGTTTTCTCTTTTTCTTTCTATTTAACAAGATTTATGCTTTTTTTCTCCATTGTTTGATTTTTTTGCCCCTTTTTTTGTTGAAATGCTTCGGATTGCTTGAATTTCTTTTCTTCTGAAATGGTTAGCAAGATATTTAATGCACTTATACATGTCAAATATAATCGGGGTCAAACTGCAACTTCCAAATGAAATATGGGAAGAGAGGGAAACACTTTTACCCCATATATATATATATATATATATATATATATATATAGAGAGAGAGAGAGAATTAATACAAGTAAAAGGTTTGTCACTTAGCTGATTGATGTTACCTTCAACATTCCAACTCCAGAATTTTGTAGATGAACACTTTGGGAATCACTCCACCCATTTGTCAGTGGGTATCAGCAATTATATATATATATATATATATATATATATATATATATATATAAAGAAAGAACAGTAAGATATAAAATCCGATGTTCTTATAGATATTTTTATTTTTACACAATAGTGCTCAATGTAAATTTACAGAGCATTAATATATATATATATATATATATATATATATATATATATATATATATATATATATATATATATATGTTACATTGTTCCCCCTCCTCAGATTTTTTTTAACCTCATATTGTGATTTACATATTCAAGTGAGGGATTTGATACTGTCAATCTAAACAGAACCAATATTGTATTTTTTTTTCTTCTTTTCACTCATCTATTAGTCAAGAACGTCTTTTTCATAAGACCCCATTTTGCTATCAACACACTTATTGGGATTCATTTTGCAATTTTTTTCATGACATTCCTTGGAGTGAAATCTTTAATTTTCCCATTGAAAACTGGGCCACCAAAGTTTTCTTCATGTGTGAAAGCCGGCATCAATGCTTTTATGCCATCTTCTCTTTAGTTCAGCTGCTATAGCCCACAAGAATCCTTTCTTCTGACTCTACCAATGTGATAGTTCAGATCATAACAGACACGTCTTTGGGATTGATCATAATAATTATAAGCATGTTCGCAATGAAACTAAGTCTTTAGTCACTCAGCGACGCTGTATATTGCGAACATGCTTATAATTGGCTAAACATCTCACCTTGCTGGGCCTTCTTTCAGACAAGCAATATGGCTTTCGCTTCTCTAGGTTAAATGCTGATGTATTAATGGCTATTGCTAAAAGTCTCTATCAAGCTTTAGATATGAATGGTGAAACGTGAACTGTTACTTTACATATCTCAAAGGTGTTTGACAGTGTTGTAATTTTATCTCATCCTCATCACCAAAATGTTGTAACCTAGGGAGGTTTACTGAATAGAATAATCACATGACGGTGGGTAATGAATGATAATACTTAGGATACTGATGTAATAGAATAACTGGTCACCCCCATGAATGATTACACTATAGGTAGTAAGTACCTATAAAGTCAACTGTCTACAAGAGACTTGAGGAAGAGTGAGAGAGAGAAGACCAATTAGTGGTACTCACTACTAGATTGACCTGTGTGTATAACTGTACAGTATTTCATATTGTACTGGTTGTGTACAATAAAACCTTTCTTCTATTATCCACCTGGTGTTAAGTATTTATTCCCTTAGAACAGAATATAACAGATATGAACAACACAATAAGATTTGCCAGCGGCACATAGAAGAAGTAGTCAACTGATAGAAGTGAGTCAAGTGACTTCGACAATGAATCTCCAACTGCAGACCAACACATACAGTATTTACTACTGTATTTATGTGAAAGAGGACACACCCATTATCATCTGTACGTATGCTACAGCAGACAGGGTTTGGCATGCTGGTCTTCTTCCCAAATTAAAAGGTTATAGTATTTATGAATAAATGTTCAATTTGATTCAATCTTTTTTTTTTATTTAATTGTGAAATGAAGGAGTTCTTGAATGGCCACTCTTCTAGATCTTTTTATATTAATGCATGTGTTCCCTAGGGCTCCATTGGACATACTTTGTTCTCAACTTAGTATCAATGCTAATGACAACTATTTACTCCTGTCTTAGGGATAAATCTGTCATCTGATCTCAAAAATGACTTTCAAGTTGTTGTTACCTGGGGTAAAAGATGGCTTGTATATTTTAATACCCCCAAAGTTAAATGGCTATCTTTTAATAATCTTAGAGAACCATTTTTGCCTTCCATCAGCATGTGTGTGTGTGGGGGTGCAGGGGGTTCAAACCTCCAGGAGAGTAATTCATTGCACATTCTCAGGTTGCCCACTGACATGAAATGGAATGATGATATTGAATCAATTGCTAAATCTATTGCTAGGAAAATCAGTTCATTGTGTCATGCTAGATAATTTTTCTTGCCAGACTCTATCTTAAATATTTATAAGTCTACCATTTATCCATGCATTGAATATTGGTTCCATATCTGATCTGGTGATTCTGTTATGTATTTCGAGATTCTTGACAAAATTCAAAGCAGCATATGTGATGTTATCAGTCCTGACCTGACATCTTGTCTTCAGTCACTTTCCCACTGCTATAATATTGCTTTCCTCTAACTTTTCTACAAATCTTTTCATGGTAATTGTTCTGATGAGCTTTCCTTTTTGCTATCTCAACTTTATTTAAGCAAATTACTACATTTGGTCTCATCAAGGTCTCATCATTTTGCTGTTGAGTTTGTTAGATTCAACAGTCAGTTTTATTTTAAGAGTTACTTCTCTTACACTTCTAACCTGTGGAACGCTCACCTGCATTTTTGCTTTCCTGTTGACTATGATCACCAAAAATTTAAATGCAATATCAATCATCATCTTCTCTCTCCTTAATTCCTCTTCTTTTTTGTCTTCTCTCCTTAATGTTTTCTTTTTCTCAGATTCTTTTACACTCAGTAACCACTTTGCATCTTAGTGGCATTATTACCTTACTTAGGGTGAAATTATTTGCTAACTATTCCACTCTAAGCAAGAACTGAATCAGCAGCAAATTTCATGCAAGCACCAGTCTTGCATCTTCTTTCTGTTTGATTCTTGTTGCAATCCAAATTCTTCTTCATCTTCTCTCAGTGAATGAGTTTTTATTGTTCTTTATTTTCCATGTTATTATTAAGCTTTGTTGTCAATTGTTTTTCTTTTTTATTTAATTTTGATTGCTATTCTTGTTGTTGGCTTTTATATTTTCTTTTCTGAATTTGTTGGACTGGAGAAATTGATGATTTATTCAAAAAGAGAAATGATTATTTTGGACTGTTGTCCCTTGGGAAAGGAAGGAAGTGGCATTTCACTAAGAGTTCGTTTCAGAAGACATTGAAAATTTATATCCAATATATTTGTATGTAATAAGGAAAGAGAAATTATATTTTTATTTTAATAATGGCTGACCATGTCTCTACTTTCAATATTTTAAAAGTAGAAGTCAAAACATTTAATTTCTATTTTATTCTTGATGGCTTGTTGATGAGAGAGAGAGAGAGAGAGAGAGAGAGAGAGAGAGAGAGAGAGAGAGAGAGAGAGAGAGAGAGAGAGAGATCATTATAAACATGATTCACTGTTGGAAGTGAATGGTGTTCAGTTACCCTCCCCAGCTGCTGAATGCAATAGTTAACCAGCTTAATCATTACAAGTATTGTGGATCAAAGCTTCACTTAATATTCAGTAATTATGGCCTTGTGCCAGACTAAGATAAATTATTTATTATCAGTGTTTTCTGAGTGATGATCAGTAATCTTGTCTCATAAGGCATTACAAGTGACTTTGGTTTTAATCCAAACTCCATTTTTAATAAATGTTTGCCAGACTCTGCTGAGTAAATGACAGTGGCGTAATGGATAGCAGCTCAGATTGAGGAATCAGAGAGCCGAGTTTGAATTCCCTTTGAATCCATTACATTCACTTATGTGCTAATACCCTGGGGAAAGGTATGAATCCTCTTCTTCTCCCCCCCAGCTTGGGTAAATAGCAGGACAGATCGGGTTCTATAGCCTTGGATGGCAACTGGTCGACCGCAGAAAGAAATGTCAACCTACTGCAAGAAAAAAATCTGCCTTGTCAGTCATGTATCGAAAGATACATGATTGCCTAAGAGTGTATCATGCATGGCACATAACTGATTGACACTTGATGTGGACAAATGTTTTCTTTTTTTGTCTTTTACTTTTTTGCAAAGAAGACTCAGAAATTACCTGTTTTATAGGAATTAAACTAAGATGAGGATGTTAGTTTAAATAATTTAACAATACTTCATGTCGGAATTCCAGTCTATATATAAAAAAGTGTATGCCTCTATGTCAGCTATTTGTTAACAAAATTAAATGTTGCTGCTTCATCTATTTCTTTTTAGACCCCCCCCCCCGACCATCAAAGAATTGTTTGTGTTTTGATTAGCTGACCGTTAACTGCAAATACCAAGATTAAAACTGAACTTATGTGAAGATTGAACCGTTGTTTGTGTGACCACTAGGATCATCAACATCTCTCCTCCCTTCCTCAAAGGAAAATTATTGAAGCCAAAGTCATGTGTCATCTGTTGATAATTATTGATCTCAACTGACCAATCACTGATATATGCAGTTGTGTTGGTTAAAAATGCTAATTTGTTAAGCACGGTGTGCATTAGAGGAATCTTGTAAATTGGTTGAAATTTTGGGTCAGTGGTGTACAGACAAATGGGAGGTTTGGATTCTCTCAGATTACTTAGTCCTGACGTTTTTATAGACACTGACTATAATGAGAGAGTTTTTGTTTGAAGTTCTGAAATTATATGAAAGATAAAATAATTGAAAAGGCTTAAATATACGAAGATTATATCCTTTACTTATCCTCAGGGCTGTAGTTCTTTATTTTATAAAGCACAGTGTTTGAAGATAATCACTTTGATGTCAGTCACTTTCCAAGAAACACATTCAATACAAGGACAAAATGTCAAAATATATTTACAAAATAAACTATTACTTTGTGTGTATGTAATATATATATATATATATATATATATATATATATATATATATATATATATATATATATATATATATATATGTTAAAAGAGGCACAAACCAGCTAATTTAGCATACTTTGATATTTTATTTTATATCACTGTATATCACACACATAAATAGATATATTTATGTGTATAATAGAATGTGTCATGGCATAATGGTTAGTAAGGCTAGTTTGGGTAACCCTTTATGTGTAAGGACAGAAGAAAACAGTATATAACCTTATGAAAGAGCTTATGTAAATAGAAAAGACAAAATTTACTTAGAGCAACAAAGGATAGAAAGATGGGGAGAGCGATGATTGCCAACATCCTAGAGGGATATGACATATAGAAGAAGTGTGTTCTATCGTCGCTGGATGTCTCATAAAAAATTCACATTAAATGATCCAAAAAATGTTGATGCCATAAAATCAACCAAGAGGATATTGAAAAGTTCTCAGCCAAGCCAAGATATCTCATACAGAAAAAAAAATTTTTTTGATGTTTGGCCAGATTTTGGGAAGTCAGTTAAACCAAGAACTTTTCCCTCTGTGTGAGGAAGAATTTCCTTTTCTAACTCCATTTTTACATTGACAAAGCAACATGGGAGTGAATGTTGTCATGCAACATAACTGAACTCTTTAGTCTGGGTAGAGCAGCCAATCTTGGAGAATAACCACTCTGAATTCCAAACCTATCTGAAGAGGGATAGGCTCCATTATTTTGGCTTAGATGCATTCACTGTTGCTACAGCTGTAGTACATGTAGTGCCCCAACAAACCTAATGAGTTATGAGACTCATGAATAAATATATATATATATATATATATATGAAGAAATATAGTCTTAAAGTGTGCTATATTTATGGGATAAAGAGATAGAGCGTGTGTAAATATAAAAGTGAACATAGAAGTCAAGACTTAGAGGCGACAGTCTGTTTCATGCTAGTGCAATCGTCAGGCAACTAGGACTAGGAGATTGTATCTCCAACGAACTAAATAATATCTATGTTGGTCACACCACAAACTCGCTTTCACGATGCTTGACACTACATTTGAATGATAACTCTAACATTTTTAGGCATTTAAAACAACATGCCTGGCCACATACACAATTCCGGAAAATCCTCGTCGAAAACACAACTATACTTAAACATGAAAACAATAAACAAAAGCTAAAAATTCTTGAAGCTATATACATAAAACAGTTGAAACCTCACCTGAACAAAATAAACTATGAAATCTCCACAAATATCCTTAAATGCCTATAATTAGTAGCAGAAGTCATTGGTTCATACCAACGACTTTCCATACTCAATACTCATCGGATTCACTCTCGCGTGGTCATGTGTGACGTCATGAGCTGTTGTGCGATTTTCGCTTTCAGCGTTTTATATGCACGTGTTTATCGTTGCTTGGAAATCATCCATGTAAACAAATAATACTATCATCAATTTCTTGTTCGTGTATTGCATAAATATATTGTGTAATTGTCATCTTTGATAATGGCTTATGTAAGCCGAAAGCTTAGATTGGATTAAAAAAATATGTATCAATATTGTAATTTTCTTTCATTGTTTAATGATAATGTTATTAAGCTTATCAGACGATATGAAAAGAACTTACATAAAATAAATAGACAACACTTGTCTATATTATTTAATGAAACATGTATTAATGAAAAAATGGACTTTCCTGTTGTTTATTGACATGCGAGGGTCAAGCAACTCAGTTCTTAGGGACCGACAGCCAGACACCTGCACATATAGTTTGATTATAGTGTTGAAAAGCTTTGTGCAGAACCAACCACACTTTTTGAAGAGCTGAATACGGAGACCTGGTGCACTGTGTGCCACAAGGTCCCCAAACAACCCTCTGCAGGTTTTGAATGCAGAGTTGTCCTTCTCCTGGACCAGTTGCCAACCAAGGTGATAGAACCCAGTCTGTCCTGCTAGGTGGGGGGAGAAGACAAGGATTCATACCTTTCCCAAGGGTATTAGCACATAAGTGAATGCAATGGACTTGACTGAAATTCAAACTCTGCTCTCCAAATTCTCAACCGAAGCCACCATCCATGACTCCACTGAGCTTTCCTCATATATATTATATTAGTAACTATATATTATATTAGTAACTATATATTATATTAGTAACTATACTCAGTTGGTGAAGAAACCCAGTTGACACAATTCACAAATATATCAAAACAAATTGGTGCCTGGGGAAAAAATTGTGAAGAAAAGAAAAAACTAGGAACATCTGAGGAAGGGTGAAAAAAAACCGTCCAGTACCTTAAATTCCAATCCAAAGAAAAAACCTCATTTGAGTAACTAAGATAAAATGTAAATAAATATGTTCCTTGTTTTGTCCTTGTCAGTCAGTTTACTCTGAAGATCCATTTAGGTAGGTAGTTCCTGGCTCTTTAGAATTTTTTTCATTTACATGTATATATATATATATAAATCTATTTAAACTCGGTGAGTGAAAAAACCTGGATAGCACAATTTTCAAATAAATTGATATCTGAGGAAAAATGGGAAAAATAAAGAAAGCACCAAAAACCTCTGAACAGGGTGAAAAAATTGTCCAGTACCTTAAATCTCTGGTACAAAGAAAAAAAAACCCAGCGAGTAATATATATATATATATATATATATATATATATATATATATATAAATCCTTGATAAAATCCAAAGAACAATCTGCAATGTTATTTGCTCTGACCTGACATATCGGCTTCAGTTACTTTCCCACCACTTTAATGTAGCTTCCCTGTGACATTTCTATAAATACCTTCATAGTAATTGTTCTGATGAGCTTTCCTTTCTCTTCCCAGACTTTTCCACTGGATGGATGGGCCGGTCAAGATTCTCAGCGTCTGGTTCGGTCCTGATCTCTGGTTGGAAATGAATTGGTTGGAGGTGCAAGGGAAGGCTGAGATCGCAATTAATTTATGGTCTCGGAGGAATATTTCCTTAAAGGGGAGGGTGGAAGTATGTGTTTCACACATCTACCCGATTTTCCTTTACTTACTCTCTGTGCTTTCACTTCCGTATGACACTTTGCTGGCGTTCGTGAGGCTCTTGTTCTCTTTCTTGTGGAGAAGCAAGGCCGCCGGAGTCATTTGGGAGATCTGTTGCCTTCATCCTTCTGAAGGTGGTCTAGACATGCCAAGCATTGAGATTCATCAATATATGCTTCGCATCAGCTTTCTAGATCAAATGTGTCGCAAACCGGATGGGGAGGGTGCCTTCTGGAAGGAAGACACCCATAAGAACTTCCCATCCCTGAGAAGTGTGCACTCGTTTACCCCGAGCCGAATGCTCCTTCTATCACAAATGTCGTATTGCTCTGAAGCGCCTCTTACGGGCGTTGGATGTCCTCTCCAAAGTCCAGGCGTTGTCTTGTAGGGCATTATATCAAGTTTTAGTTAGGGGTCTGTTCATGATGAGCTGATTGACGAGCTCGGATTTACGAAGCAGGAGGCTCGCTCACTATGGCCTTGGGTGCCCAGGTTGAAATGTCTCAATAACTATGAGGCATAATTCCCCTGGCTGGTGATTCATGGGGCCCTCTGGGTCGCCAAAAGACTTTGTTCAGCTGGCTTGGAGAAATCTCCAAACTGCCGACACTGTGGTGGGGAGGTCGAGACCCTGGGTCACGCCTTCTTTCATTGCACATTGGTAGTGCCATTGTGCAAGTTTGTTGAAGGCTTCATGGTCTGCATGCTGCATGGAAAGTTCTTTGTCCTTGAGGCCTCTTCCGTTTGTAGCAATGTGGTACTGCCGCTGAGGAAGGCTGAACAGTATGTGTTCCACTGCTTGCTTGGTGTTATGAGAGTCGTGATTTGGACAGCGCGTCAGAAGGGATTCTATAGAGGCAAGAAGTCCACCTCTTCCCAACTGATCTTGTACTTTAAGCAAGATTAGGACGAAATGCAGCAGCTCACTTCATCAGAATTCAGCAAAAGGTGGGTGCATCTTGCGTGCTTGTGTCGTGTGAAAGGGGCTGACCTTGAGTGGCACTTTGATGCCGGTTAGGCATCAGGATATTGCTCTTCCTGGGTTGAACTAGTGCAATCCATCCCAAAACTAGGCTAGTTTAGGTTTTATTTTTGATGTTTTAGTGTCTTTTTCCAGTTAACTTAGCTAGGGTATGTATGCTCATTGGCCCTTTTTATTTCTGTCCCTATTTTTCTTTAAGTTTAATTCCCCATCCCCTCCCTTGTTAGGTGGTTAGTGATGTCAGTTCACAGGTAGGATGCGGGGCGCCTTTCGTCTCGTGTGAGTGTTTTCGTATTTGTTGTTGTGTTTGAATGAGTGCGTGTCAGTGTGTGTGCTTGGGATGAATGAATGTTCTATACTATTATAGTCCCACATTGATTTCGGCCAGTGAACTGGTATTTCTGCCACATTTAGTGATTGGGGGGTGGGGTTATTACTAATATTATTTTCTTTAGTTTCTTGTAAATATTTTGTATTCATATTGTAAATACTCATTGGGGTTAGTTTTTAGAATTGTTGTTTTATTCCCCTCCCCCCACAGACACTGAATTGTAAATATGGGGACTAGTTAGTATTTTCATAGAGACAGGGAGGTATTATGGTGGTTGTAGAAAGAAATGTACGTATGAATGTGTTGTTTTGGTGTAAGGAATATTGTTCGTATGATTGGGTCAGTGTTTGCGGCTAGCTAAGTTATATTTAAGACAGAAGAAGACTGTCCTTTCCCCAATACCCCCTTCAGCTTTGTGCCACATTTCTGTAATTTATACAGAATAAATATCGCTTTCCTTTATTGTAAGTAGACTTTATGAATTTAAGCACAGTACTACATTGGCAGCTAGCTCTTTTCATTTTATCTTTGAAACCATTAGATGTAACCATAAGTTCTATATTAACAATTTCTTCTCTTGTTCTTCTCAAATTTCTTTCATCTCCTTGCTTTCCAGTCAACTTTGATCTTCAAAAATTTAAATGCAATGTCAGTCATTATATTCTGTCTTCTTAATTCCTATTCTTTTATTTGTTCTCACTGCTTTTCTTGAGGTGAAATGATTATATATATATATATATATATATATATATATATAAGCAGTGTAGACAACACCAAATGATGAGAGTCTGTTCATCTTCAGTTGCAGTCTAAATGCCATGTAAAGGCTGAAGATTTTGGTCATAAATATTATATATATATATATATAGTTATGAGGAATGCTATATTTATTGGGTAAAGACTTGAAGATTGAAATCAAGCATGAAACAGATTGTTGCTGTTAAACACTGTTTTCCAGACTGCTAAATATTGACATGCATTCCGTCCCAAATATTGAGGACTTTTACCCTTTAAATATAGCGTACCTTGTAAGTATATTTTATCATGTACTACCCAAATTACTCACACCTTGCTGCGTGTCACACATTTTTTTTGTAAGAAAATGATGATTTTAAAACATTGTTAGAATTTGTGGAGAAAAATGATGCATTTAAACGATATTACTCAATGATCTTGCCATTGTGACCTCCATCTTCTGGCTTTCTCCTTCTATATTTTGGATAGGAATCATTCCCTTGTTCAGATTTAAATTTAATTTAAAACAAAGGGGAAAAAAATTTCAGTGGTAGGTTTGTGCCCCCAGGGATCCCCATTGATCAAAATGAAATATACTTATACTTTTTAACCCATAATGGGGAAGAGATAAAATTATGGATTCATATCTTTTCCAAGAATATTTTCATATAAATGGATGTTAAAAGAAAGCCAACTGGAATTTAATCTTGGCACTCTCTCTGATTTCCTGTTCCAAGTTGCATGTAATCTTGTGTGAAAGTATAGATCCATTTCTTCATCTCCACCTAGCTATGACTCAGTAAGATAGACTGAATTCTTTAATCTAAGAGAAGGGCAACTCTGAATTCAAAAATCTGAAAAGAGTTGTTTGGTGACCTTGTAGTACACTGTATGCACCAGTTCTCTGTATTCAGTTCTTTGGAAAATATGGTCAATTCGGCACAAACCTTCACCACAAGAATCAAATCATATGTGCAGGCAGCCAGGCTGTTTGGTTCTAAAAACTGAGCTGCTGGACTCTCATATGTCAAAGATAATGGAAGAATCCAATCTTAAATAGTTTTACTTATTTTAAATTGTATACTAATCAAATATATTGTCATAGATATCTGGAGAGAGAAGGCCATGATGTTGCGATGCTGTCTGAACTGAAAAGAAGTTTATTATTTATCATGATAGACTTTATTTTGTGCTTCTCATTGTACTAAGATTTTGTTGTCAGTTTTTCACTCACCTCCAGTTTAAGTGTAGATAAATAGTAGAAGCATTCATTAACCTTTGCTTAGTCTGACATAGGGTCAACAAGAGAAGACTGCCCAATGAAAATAGACATTATTATCAATGGCTTTTCTTATTCATTGTTCTAAGCAGTTGCCCATGCGTTTACCATACAGTTACTGCTGTAGAGTACCCAATGTGGATTGATCTTTCTAGCCATCAATATATTAATTTCCTACTTAGCTAAATACAACACAAAACTATAAAAACCTGGCAGCCTCATGAGGCTTAATTCAGTTGCCTCAGCTGTGAGACAAGAATGTTAAGTATCAAGTGAGAGAAGGTGACTTATTGTAAATAAATTGAGAATCACCATGTAGTGAAAATTGCTTCCAGGTAAAAAAATTAATCTCTGACTTTGATGTCTTGTTGTTTCCAAGGCAAAAGAGTCTTTTTAAAAAGTCTCAGATTTTGAATTTCTTTTTCAAAATCATAACTTTATTTTTTTTACTTGAAAAAACCCATGGATTGCTAATAACCATATAATAACATTTATGTCACCTATTACTGCTACTGATACCCTTACCTATCACATAGTCAGATCATTGGCAACTAAGCTGATTACCTTCCCAAGCTTTTCTGGTGATGATAGTATCTTGACACTAGGAAGTATTAAAACCAAGACCTGCCAAAAGCAGACAAACCTTCTTGCTGGGTAAAAGTATATCTAGAACAATGGAATATCTATGTCTGCAGCCACTGGGGAGATGGCATTTCATTGCTGGACAGAGGGCTTCCTAGACTGATGTCAATGGCCAGGGCAAAGTATCACCTTATGGAATCAATGTGCATATGTCTGTAACTTAAAAGCACCTTTAAATTAGAGGACATTGGCTGTAGCTTGAGTGAGAGAGAGAGAGAAATAAAGAGTGCCAGGTCTACTTACCCAAGACGCGTCTATGTATGGATGAATACCTTGCCAGATTTCAGCCCAAATATTTTGGGTGAACTGAACAGGTGTTCAGCTGCACAGTGACCCTATGACCACATCCAGTCATAGGACTGATGACCTATCACAAAGACTCAGATCTTGATCAGTTGCAGAGAGGCCCATATCTAGACATGCCAAGCTGTCCTGCTGTAAATGGGGAAAACCCAGATGTAATTGGCATTGACAGACATGTCCACACACAATCCAGAGCCTCTTTATGCATCTGTACCAAGGCACATTAGCCACACTCTCCCTAAAATTGCATTGATATTCTGTAAATGAGAGTTGTTTTATTATAGCAGTTTACTCTGAAAATAGTGTACATTTCAGCAAAAATATTTCTATTCAAGTATTAAGTCAAAATATTTTAAACTGTTGATTATCTTCCAAATATGATTCTAAGCATTACTCATTGCCTTTTGTCTAATCTAGTCAATACCACAATACCAACTACCAAATGCAATCTGAAAACCTTGCATTCTCTAGTAATTGTTAATTTTTTCAGATCTTGTCCAAACAATTATTATTAATTCATCCTATGACTGAAGGAGTTTATTAATCAGCTTCTCTCCCAATGGCTTGTCGTAGGTTGTACAAGGTTTGATAACAGGAGTTTAGACAAAGTAGAATTTTTTGCAACATGCTAAAGCATGTTGAAATCCCCACAGTACTTAGTATTGTTGAAGTTCTTGCTAACATTTTTTGTTGAGATTTTACAAACTCAACATTTCATTCACTTTTGAAAACAAATTGATGAAATTTGAATAAGCTGATTTATTTGGAAAAATAATTTGACTATGTGGTTTATTAATTTCTTTAATTTAATATTATAGGACTTCATGGTAAACAATACTTTTAAGAAAATTTTTTTTACTTTTTTCCTTTGTAACAGTGAAGAATAAATTCTTAGGATTTCTTACTCTTGAGCATGTAACATACAACTGGCCATGCATAAATATTTCTTTCTAGAGCCAAATTCAAATTTTTTGAAGCGTTCGGCCTTGTGATTTGTTTATAGTTCTCACAAATGCAGGGCGATCTGGAAACTGGATTCTTGTAGATATAAAAACTTAAAGAAAAGATATGCAAAAAAAAAACAATATTGCATTTTTATTAAATAAGTATTTGTTATTTTAATCATTAAATTGTTTTTAAAATAGTGGGAGTATTTTATATGTTAAATAATAAAACTTAATTTTTCCAAAATAATTAATGAAAATATATTATACTAAGTTACACACCTGAGAAAAATCAGCTGTACACTGTATCTCCTTACCTGTTTGCACTTCTTCCCAATATTTGGTTTCGATCAGTTCATGTATGGTTATTTTATAGGGTTTGGCAAGACAGATGGACTAACAGAAGTCGCAGAATTTTATATATAGATAGGTTTATTGTACTTAGTTCAATAAATCTATTGATATATTAAAATAGATTTCAATATTTTCTTTTTTTTTGTAGTAATACTAATAATTGATAATGTTATATATTTAATTCTGGTATTATCTGTGTGACATATGCACCAAATGGGTGTTTAAATGTAAATCTTGTATTGATAAGTTCTGATATTGGAGGATATGTGCAGAGTGAATTTAGGACAACTAAAATTTCCTCTTGTAAGAAATACACTAATATATATATATATATATATATATATATATAATTTGTAGGTCTGATGATTTGGATCGTGATTATGATTCCAATGTAATAAATTATAGCCATGGAGTATTAGTGTTTGAGCCTTTTGTATTATATTCTAACTCTGTCCTGGACATTGAGTTCTACCTGAATTCTATCCTCTTGGGAATTTATGTATATGTATGTATGTGTATATATATATATATATATATATATATATTGACCACTAATATTATCAATATGCATATATATACATACATACATACATACATACATATATATATATATATATATATATATATATATATATTGACCACTTATATTATCAATATACATATATATATACATACATACATACATACATACATACATACATACATATATATATATATATATATATATATATATATATATATATTGACCACTTATATTATCAATATACATATATATACATATATATATATATAACAGATACATCTAGTGTCAATTCCATTCTATCTTAAGTTTGGTTTGTTTGTCTTTCTCTTCACATGCATTTGTTTTAAAATTGTGGGAGTATTTTGTATGTTAAATAATAAAACTTAATTTTTCCAAAAGAATTAATGAAAATGTATTGTACTAAGCTATGCACCTGAGAAAAACCAACTGTATTTTGTAGACCCCTTATCTGTTTGCACGTCAATCAGTCAGTTATGTGCCATGCTTGATACTTGCTTAGGCAATCACGTATCTTTCAATACATGACTGACAAGGCAGATTTTTTTCCCCATAGTAGGTTGCCATTTCTTTCTGCAATAGACAAGTTACCATCCAAGTCTATAGAACCTGCTCTGTCCTGTTATTTACCCATAGCTGGGCAGAGAAGAAGAGGATTCATACTTTTCCCAAGGGTATTAGCACGTGAGTATATGTAATTGATTTGACTGGAATCCTAACATGGCTCTCAATATGAGCAATTATCCATTACTCCACTGTGCCTCCTTCTTTGCTCTACTTTCCCAAATTTGGTTTTGAACAGCCAATATATGGCTATTTTAAAGGGTATGATAGACAGACGAATAAAAGTCACAGAACTTTATATGTAGATACATAACCTCTTCAATTTTGAAATGCCATGATCTGGGCTTCCAGGATAGGACATCTTGTCTTTCATCTTAATTTAATGCCAGTAGTAGGTCAGGAGAAATCCTTGATTGTACCCTTATAACATGCCAATAATAGGACAGCAGTCAATAGAACAGGAGAGGGAGTGCTAAATTCATGCCTTTGCTATGAGCATTAATGTGGAAATTATACAAACACTTTGAGGTAAAAAAAAAATGTTGTTCACTGAATTGATGCCAATGCTTTCCTTTCCACTTCAAATGAAACTATCAAAATTGAATTTTTATATTTAAGAAAATATTGGAATTATAATTAAAGATATCGTAAATCTCATTTGAATGTGCTTCGTAAGTCATTAAAATCATCTTTCATCTTGAGAATTTGACGACATCAAAAAGGTCATGATTTTCAACCTGACCTTTTTTTTTTCTAATTTCCTTTCTCAAATGCTGATATTCCTATTGTTTGCAGCTTTTACAAAGAAACACATCACAAAACCAAATGTAAGTAGGTTTAAATAAGAAAAAAAAAACTTTCTCTGAAGAAATTTCTAATGAAATAGGCTAACAGGGAAGAAATCCAAAGAATCCAAAAGGAAGAATTAAATTACTTTTTAAGGATCACAAAAGGATTGGTAAAGATAATGACATTTCCAAAATTTAGAAATTCAAAAAATTGATTCAAGAGGAAGAAAGGAAATTTTGAATTCCTTGGTGATTTCTTTGTCATGTTGTCTGAATTTCTGGGATGAGGCGTCATCATTATTTACATTTGGACTAATGTCCTTGACTTTGACGTTATCACAACATTTCAGACATTGTGCCTTCCAACTGTCTTCATATATCTGTCAATCCAGGTAACATTCAGGACATAGCAAACTGAACACTTTATTCAATCTACAGGGTCAGTTTATTCTCCTTTCACTGTATGGGTATCTCATTCTTTTTTAACACTATTCTGTTATTTATATTCTTGTTTTTACTTTGACTGAGTTTGTACTACGTCCATATATTATATATATTAATTTTCAATATTATGAACTCTTGAACTGTATAATAAATCTGCCCCCTACAAAACCCAATTCTGAATCAAGTTGGCCAGAATGTGCATCTAGACACAATGGACACCAGAAATTTAATAATTAAAGTTATTCTGCATTTCTCTCAATGAAGTATTATTGATGACATTACTTGTATTTTGTTAGCTTTCATTACTTGTATAAGATCCCATCAATAAAAGCATTATATAGTCCTTTCAGAGTTTTTCCATTTTCTTATTCATTTTGTTCCAACCCACAAATAATTTACAGTAAATATTTCTAATAATACCAGATACTATATATGTTATATTTATCATATAAATATAAATAGATCCCAAAGGTTTACCAGCATCAATTGGTTAATATCAATTGTGAAAACATCAACTTGCATAATAAAATACAAACTCCATACTTTCCAGCCAACTTTGAACTGCAAAAATTTAAAAGCAATGTCAATTACTATCTGCTGTCCTTCTGAATACTCTTCCTCTGTTCTTGCTCCTTAGCAATGTTCCTGTTTCTAACTATTCCACACCCAGTAACCCCTTGCATCTCAGTGGCTTTACTGCCTTGCTTGGGGTGAACACAAAAAATTTTTTTGTTTATTTCCCTGTCAAGGCACATCGTCTAACAATTAAACTAGAGACTGACACCATTCTCTTCTTACTTTAGGATGGGAGTAAGTAAAAGAAAACCTTTGATCTGACATTTATTTGAATTTCACTAACTTATCAAGTTTATACAGTATATTTAAAAGTTGTTTGCATTTTTTCCACCGTTTCAAAGACATGCAGATGGGAACACATGCACAGACACACACTTTATTGACAGGCTGTTCAGTAAAATTTATAATCACTTTTGACTGGAGTATTTTGCAAATGTTTTAAAAATAAGAAAAAGAAATTCATTATTTTCCTTAAATTTTTATTTTGCTTTTCTTCTGCTCACACCTGGCAGCAAATTGACTGAAAAATATGTCTTTGGAGTGCAAGGAAACTTGGATAAGTCAATTGGTTTATGGAAAGATCAAGATCAATTAAAAACAGAAAAACACATAAACATTCCTAGCATTGTTATATGCAGAAATTATTGCAGAAATTATCACTTTTTATATTGATATATTGTGTTATCGCTATATCTATAAATCTCATAATGTGTGTGTGTGATCAGATGTTGTTTATGCATTTCCACAGTTTTCATCCGATTTTGCTGACATTTTTTTTGTTTGATAGTTAATTCTTCAGTGCCAGTTTTGAGTCCAAATTGTTGGTGACAATGGTTCTCCACTACTTCCTGTCCATTATAACTCTTAGCAACGTTTTACTATTTACTATCTTTTCTTGGATATATATCTTTCATAAAAACTTTAAAAAATAAATAGTTTAAATTATTACAATAATATTATTTATTATTATACAGTTCTCTTTTCAGGACCCCCCCCCCATTCAAATTGTTGAACCCCATTTGGGGATGTGCCTCAGTTTCACCCAAATGTTGTTACTAATATTTATTTTCAGGTGGGCTGACTTTAAACTGCTCCAAATGAACGGCAAAAATTCTCAGTAATGAAAGACCCAGTCAAAGACGGGTTATACTGCCAGTAGATTGATATATTGTGATATAGATGATATATTTTTATATTATCACTTATTATATTCAAAGAAAGTTTAATTTTCCCATCTTAAAAGATCATTATTTGAAGACAAGTTTGAGAAAAAAATGAGTCCATCTTTAATGTTTAGTCTCACTAAAACTCCACAGAATAAGCAAGCCTTCTCTTCTCAAACATACACACTACTTTCTTGATTTATATTTTTAAGATTTGTCTGGAATGAGGCTTTAGTAGTTGGAGCCCTCAGTGAGGATCAAAAGTACAAGCAGTTTCCTGAGTGACTACATTTATGGCAGGTGTTTATCAATATCTGATATATTAGTGGCTTTGTCTGCAATGATGATCAATCCTCCAGTCATCATCGACATATGAGGGTCTAACCAAGTGCATATGATTTAATTATAGTTTATTATTAAAAATTTAATTGCAATGTCAATCATCTTCTTTTGTATTCCTTAATTCTTTTCTTTTATTTTCCTCTCTCATCCTTTTCTTTCACTCTCAGTAACCCCTTGCATCTTAGTGACATTATTGCCTTTGTTTGGAATGAAATGATAAAAATGTGTTAAACGCATGTCTGCAAAGAAGATATGAAATCAAGTTGTACTGATAATATAGTATCAATCTATATATGTTTTTTTACTAAATTTCACTGAATACGGTGCCTGAGAGCCACTCAAGATAGAGAGTCAAAATGATAATAAATTTGTGATATGTGTGGAAGAGAAGATGGTAGGAACTGAAGATCATGAAAATAAGAAGAATAGATAACAGTTTACTGACACCATTGGGTTTGAATGCTATGAATAAAAGCATGAAACAAAATTTCCCTGTAACAGGTCATTTTGAGTTTGTATCATGAAAGTGCAGCTTTATTTGTCCTTTCCTTCTTCTTTTGTTCTTAGCCCAACTTTTTCATATTCATTTTTTTTCTTGCCATTCATTTCAATGATTTTTCAGACAGACAAAGTGGGCAAGTGTTAAAAAAAAGCAAACAACATATTGGATAATGTTGGTAGTTGGTGAAAAGTTCTTTAATCATCTGATTGGGCAACATGAACAAAATTCTGTATTTCATTTGTCCAAATTAAAAAAAAATTAGTTGACACAGGAAAAAAATGTAAGATGAATTTTGCAGAAAATTGTTAATGCTGACATGACACCTTTTCTTTTTCTTTTTTTTGTTGATCATTTAATCATCTTTGTCTTCTATGATTGATGATCTTTAAGAAGTATTTCCATCTTGCTTTCCAGACAAGTTTGATAATTCAAAAATTTTAAATGTAATGTCAGATTACTTCTCTGTTGTTCCCATTCCTCAATGATGCTTCTATTTTCTAATTCTCTTATGCCCAATAATCACTTGTGTCTTAGTGACTTTATTGCCTGCCTTCAGTTGAATTTGATTAAAAAAAATGAACTATTTGATTCTTGTCTTCATTCATCACCCTTTTTAGTTCTGTTTTCTGTTCAGTTTTGCATTTACAAGGCTAAAGTAATCAACATCTCATGGATTTCAAATCACATCAGATAATATTTTCTATTAGGAATAAACATGAAGACATTTCTTCTCACACTCAGTGTCAAAAAAGAAGAATCAGTGAGAAAACTCAAAGTGAGGTTCAAGATCTCTTATCAAAATGAACTGGAAATGGTGATCAGTAAAGACATGTCTGTATGCAGAATTATTATAATTTATCTTTGAAAATGGCTTCTTATATTGTGTGAAAGACTGAATTTAATTTTGGGAAAAATGGTTTTAAGGCCGAATATCTTTCATTTTCTCTTTGAAATATTTTTCTCACATTAATTGCTTTAAAATTTCATTACAAACAAAGAAAACAGGTGTTTCCAATCTTGATAAGTAAAGATTACAAAATACTTTCCCCTCCCCATTTTATAGGCAGAAGCACAAAAACGCATGCTGGGATTTCTTTCTTGCCAATAAAATAGTCCATTTCTTGGTTTCATCTGACTCAGTTCCGGTCTGTCTTGTCTTGAAATCAGAATGCTACATTCACTTATCTAAACTTGCTTTTGTGTGCCAATGCCAATTCTTAGTGAACTTTTTGCCTTATTTCTGTTAATTTGCCTTGCATATATTGTTTGCTTGCTTTATATGATATTTTGCCCTGTTCTTTTCTTTTTCTTATTGTTTATTGCAAACGTTGTCAAATATATATATATGTATATATATATATATATATATATATATATATATATATATAATGTAAATGTTTATATGTGTCTTCTTTGTATTTATTGGCCCCATAAAAAGTGGAGAATTAGGGGATGTAAAATAAGACCACTCATCCATTATATTGAGGGGTGTGTTGGCTTCAATCCAAGTGGGAATAACTGAAAAATACATGCCTTTTCTCATTTTATAGGCAGAAGCACTCAAATGCATGCATGCTGGGATTTTTTTCCTAGCCAATAAAATAGGCTGATTCTCAGTTTCATTTGACTCAGTCCCAGTCTGTCATGTCTTGAAGTAAGAATGCTACGTTCACTTATCTGAACTTGCTCTTGTGCATCAACTTTAATTCTTAGTTTGAGAACCTTTTGCCTTATTAGTGTTAATTTGCCTTATTAGTGTTAATTTGCCTTATTAGTGTTAATTTGCCTTATTAGTGTTGCTTTACCTTGCATATATTGTGGTCATGCTTTATATTATTATTTGCTCTTTTCTTTTTCTTGTTACTGCTTATTGCAAACTTTGTCAATCTTGTTTGTTGGGCATTTCTGCCATTTATTTACATTTTAACCTGTGACACATAATGAAGAAAAGGGCTTAGAGAATTTGACACTCATAGGACATGTTGATGGCAATAGGGAGCCGATGGAAGTAACAAGTAACTGACTTTAGAAAATTATGTAAATGGTTGGTAGAACATGGAGTGGGAGGGATAGTAAAAGAAAACTTGAGTAAGAGCTTCAAAAGATATTGTAACAATAGAGAAAATGAAAGTAGATTTGCATGTGTCTCACGTGTCAAATATTCCCAAAAAGAACATGGTGGCTTTATGAGTCATATATTTAAAACAAAGATAGATCTCAGAGTCGGATACTTTTACGAGACTCTCTTTCCACGTGGGCAAGTTTGACCTGTCACTCAATCTATAAAAAATGCTTAAAGAGGTGACAGAGGATTGTGACAATGACCGTAATGAACAGGAGACACATGGTGTTGGATTATTTGATCCAAGTTCTTACTGCTAATCTGTTGGAAGAAGGAAATAGATTCTGGACATTTATTACAAGCCAGAAGAAGCTGACTACAGAGAGGAAGTTGTGGAGAGTCATGATCATTAATATCCTGAATGAAACAATCACATGAGTCTTTAATTTTGACGAGTAACTATTTTAATATTTTCCATAATTCCTGAGACATGTCTTTAATGTTTTCATATCTATTATTGTGTTGACTATACTTATATACACTATATGAATAAACAAAATACTTTTGAAAAATTTATTTTAGAGATAATTGTATTATAGGTAAAATGATATAAAATTTAGTATTTCAGAATAAGAGTATATTACATATGGTTGGTGAGTCAGATGAAAATCTAACAGCAGGCTGGATTTGGTCAAATGGCTCCATTATTGTTAACCTTTGTTCAGTGACATTGAACATTTTGTCAGCCTCTGAGTTGTGTAATTAATGTACAGAACTGACGAACAAAGGAAATTTCAAGTTGAGATTCTTTTAAATTTTATGTATATCTAAATTTTATCACTTCTTTGACTGACAGATGATTCTTTAAAAGTGGAAGAGTTAAAATTCAAAATGGTGACTTTCGCAAAGTTCTCTGCAGTTGAGCTGGTTGAATTTTTAATGAACTGAAAACTTAAAGAACGATAATGGAAATAATTCAATTTGTTTTGTGAAAAACAAAGCATAAAAAAGGTTTTGACCTTGTAATTTATTTCAACCCCCCAACAACCACCCTACTCTCCTTCCTATCCCAGTATCGATTTAAATTCTGTAGTGTTATTTTGCACAGACAACAAAAAGAAGAAACAATATTTCAAAAAAGGTCCTTAAATAGAAATGGGTTTGAGAAAAAAAAACACATTGGCTTGTTCTTAATAAACAAAATTTATGTTTTGAAGAAAGCTTGACTTGTGAGTTAGCAGAGGCTGACAAAAAACCCCAGGAAGACTCTATTTCCTTAATTACGTTTTTTTATCCAGCCTGTCAGGTTTCAATGTGCTAAAACATATTTCTTGGTAATATCAAAAATAAATACAATACTTTTTGTTTTCAACAAGCCATTTCAATGTTTTTAACTTGACATGTAGTCAAACCAATTTTTCTCTTTTTAGGTTTCTGCAAAAAAAAAAATTATTTTCTGGTTCAATTTAAAATCCCCTTTTTAGACGAAAGATATGTTGCAGAAGGCCTGGACCTCCTCATGAATTTTTATAGACTTTGATGATTTTTATCCCAATTCTTGAATTCTGGAACAAACAATGTGTCCAAAGATTTTCTCTCAGGTACAGGTTGATTTAAAAAAAGAAAAAGTCTTGACTTTCTTTTTATCAGAAATTGCAATTAATAAAGAGAATAGAATTATAGTAAAGATTTCTTTCTAGAAATTGTATATGTTAATACAGTGTTTGTGTCCATTTACTTCCATATGGTTTGGATAAAACTTTTAATATTCTTCTATTACTTTGAAGCATGTTGGCTTTATGGTTACAAGTTATCCTACTTCCTACTGACCCTGTAATAATTTTATGATAATAAACAAACTGCTCCTTCATATTCAGTGAAAATAAAATATGCCTCAAAACTTTTGTTTTAACTGGAATTTAATGAAAACAACCAGGATTTTTCATGCAACTGGATTCTTTTTTTTTCTCTGGTATCATCCAGTATAAAATTCATTTCAGGACAGCAATGTAGAAAAATATAATTTTCTTCTCAATAATCTTTTTTGGGGGGAACTTTTATTGTTCATAGATTTGTTAATGGATAAACTGTTAAAATCACAAATCACGTTTTTAAGATGACCGGATAAATTGCATATAGATTGGCACTTCTGCGTAGGATCTGTGTGCAATATCTGTTCCTTTGTTAAACATGTTACACGTGCAAAAATATGTATTTGGATACACATTATGTTTTATAGATGTGGATATTTAGCATTATATAAATATTCAAATTAGTTTGTTAATTTACAATTATTATAATAATGTCTGGTAGGAGGAACATGCTTTTCAATTTAACATCGCTGTCAATAAATGAATAACCTGCTGAAAAATTGTTAGTTTTAAGATTTCAAATATTAATTACATATTTCAGTATAAGTTCTTTTGTCTGAGTTTGATTGGTTAAGACTCTGAAAATGATTTCTGTTCTTGCCAGATGTAATACTTTCTTTCAAACCATTTTATAAAACTCAGTTGAAAATCTTTTAAATACTGAATAGAATAAAATGTATTAAACTCTAAGTGATACTTTCCTTTTACCAAAATATTAATGAAATTTATGAACAAAGAAATTCTTAATAAGTAAATAAAAATATCAGTTAATATATTATTGAAACATATCAGATTATACTAAAGTTTTGCAATGAAATAATATTGTTAGGAAGAAATAATGTGAAAATTCATTACTTCTCTGTGCTGCATCTCTTCAGGATGTGGGCAGTCATGTCTCACCACAACTACCTGTCCTATGTAGCTCTTGGTAAGCTTTGTCTTTTTGTTGTGTATCCGAGATTATTTGTGTTTTTTCTCTTGTCTTCAATATCTCCTGTGACTGTCAAGTTCTTCAAAACCCTCTTTCCTCATTATATACCCTAGAAATTTCATTTGTCTCTTTCTGATTTTAAGTATAAATGTTTTTGTTCTTTTTATTTACCCTGAAACTTCCTTGTTACTCATATGTTCATATTGGTATTCTCAGTTTCCTTCTGTAAAACAAAATTTCCATTGCCTCAATTTTCTTCTTATTCTCTGATGAAGTTGTCCAGTAGTCACTGCCATAAAGGAGAACTGATATTGCATAACAGTTTAATATTCTGTTCTTTGTTTTTAATGAAATTTTCTTATTTCTTAATATTTTGTATAGCTTTTAGAAGGCATCTTTTGCTATTCCAATGTGCCTTTGGATCTTGGTGTTGCATTTTCTGTCCTCTGTTAAAACACTTCTTAGACATTTAAATTCTATCATCTTACAATTGATGTTTAGTCCTTTGCTTCTCCCTTTCCTTCACTACTTTCTGTAGGTGTTCCTGTCATTTCTGTGCTATCAACTTTGTGTCGTCTGTATATCTTAAGTCAAGATTATGGCCACTAATAATGAATCTTCATAGGACTTTTAATTCTCTCTAAATTTTAAAATCTCTCCACAATAAAGAATCAATCAATGTGGGCTGAATACATGACCATTAAACAAGTCGCTATCTTCTGATGCATCAACAAAAAAAGCAATGATTTCAAAATACACACAAGCAACGTCATGTGAGACGATTTTTCTACTCAGAATTCATCTTACATATTTATAAATATACCATTCTTCTGCACATTGAATATTTCTACCATATTTAGTCTGATGTTCCTTTCCCTCTGCCATGATATAGATTCCCATTGTCTTTTGTATGAATCATTCTCATGAGATTTACTCCTTGGTACCTCAATAACATGAATTTAATTATGTTATTAGATTGGCAATGAGGTCTTATCATTTTACTGTTGAATGAGAATAATATAACTGAAGGTTCTTTCTAATTGTTTCTTTTTAGCATTTCTCACCGATGGAACTCTCTTCCAGTTTCTTGCTTCCCTGCCACCTATAATCTTCAAAACTTTAAATGCAACATCAATCACAATCTTCTGTCTTCCTGAATCCTGTTCTTTTTTTTATCCTTTCTTGCCATTAATGTCTTCTCATTCTCTTTCACTCCTTGCATCTTAGTGGCCTCATTGCCTTGCTTGAAGTGAAATGATGAATGAGATTTTCTCCTTTTGCTCCAATTTCCTGTTCCTATGATGAACTTCTGTAAACTGCTTCATGACTCCAGTCTTTTTTTTTGCTAACAGTCTCAATTGTCATGTATGAAATTGTTTGCCTTAAATTTTGAGGATAATATTTATATTTCTTGAGAAGAATAAAGAAAATCAGATTGTTAAAAAATGACCAGCAAGTTTAATTGATGTGAAAAGGTCGTTTTTAAAATCTATTTTCATGAAAATGAAATAGGTTAACCCACGTATAAGATTTGATAAAAAATGACAATTTTGATTTAGACTTTTTAATGATGAAGAAAAGAATTTATTTGAAACAGGAAAATTTTAATTTCATAGCTTATTTGCTAGAATTGATTTCTGTCTGAACTTATTTGCTAGAATTGATTTCTGTCTGAACTTATTTGCTAGAATTGATTTCTGACTGAACTTATTTGCTAGAATTGATTTCTGACTGAACTTATTTGCTAGAATTGATTTCTGACTGAACTTATTTGCAAGAATTGATTTCTGTCTGAACTTATTTGCTAGAATTGATTTCTGTCTGAACTTCTAAAATGAAGAGTTTTAATGATTTACATTTGGCCTAATGTCCTTATCTTTGTTGTTATCACAATAGTTTGACCATTCTATTTTCCAGCTTTCTTTAAGTGTTTGTTGATCATCTGGATGGAAATTTTGAACTGAATCCTTTGTTTGATCTTCAAACATCTGAGGAAAGCTGCAGAGCACAGTGACCAAAATGTTGTGATAGTAATGACAAAGATAATATTAGTATGACTTCAAATAAATAAATAAATGTGCAAAAAGACAGGTTTGTAGCAATAGCCTATCAGTTTCACATGTTTCTTGTCACAGCAAGTGTCTATCCCTGATGTAGAGTTGCATCTTTTGAAATCATTTTTCTTACAGTCCTTTTTTTTTTAGCAACAAGTGTGTTACTATCTGAGAAGGACAAGTGATACATTTACAGAAAATTGATATAAATCTTTGCTCAGCTTTCTGAAATGTCTACCCCTTCATCTTTTAGAGAATTGAAGCAAATAATGTGTCAGCTTTTCAGTTGAATAAAACTAATTTTTCTATATGTATTACTCTGAACAATTTTTCAGTTGTTAAGCTCCATCTGCTGCCCTCTTCTCTTTACACCCCATACTGTGCACTCACATGAGCTTATGTATACCCACAAAAACAGTAAACTTTTCTCTGCTCTGTACTTGATTGTACTAAGATCGTCTTTTTGCTCTCGTGGGAAACAGTCATTCACTTTGATCTTTCAATTTTGCTGCCATTATGGCCCAACCATCAAATGGGCTATCATTTTCCGACTTTGCTAAAACTTTCTCTTGCAATTTTCTTCCTTGTTTTGTCTTGTTCTTTCTTGAGAAATGTCATTTCATGTTGACTGGACAAGAATATTTTTTATTCTGTTTTGTAATGTTATCAATTCAAAACAACTGTTCAGCTTTTTACTATTTCCTTCCAAGGTCAGAGTCTGCTAGATTTCTGCCCAAGGCACAAATACTACACTTCTCTCCCTGCATCTTTGTTTGATATTAATAAATGCTAGGTTGCATAGTTGACCATTTGTACAGCTGTGGATAACTTGGAAGCAGTTTGGCACATGACGCACTTCACTCTTTTTCAGATTGCCAGTACAACTGGCATTTTTCATGTGCGTAAATAGATAACTTGCCAATTACATACCTACGACCAATAACCATCTATACTAATCCATATGGGAGGGGGTTAATTCACAAGGATCCTCATGCAACCCCTGTTACCCTCTCCTCCCAACTGGTCTTTTTCTAGCTCGTGAGTGAGCTATACATGCATGAGGCATCCATGTCTCTCAGCTTGGCTCTCTAGAATATTTTCTGTGTATACCAAGCCCTGAATTGATTTTTTTTATGTTTGTTGCTTGATTGTCATTTGTTTTTGCTGTTGTTTTTTTTTAATAGGAGTAGTGTCATGTAGGAAGAAAATGAGTAACTATTAACACTGAGGTTTGAGTGTGACACTCTGAACTTATGAATAGATGTTTTCTGTCAGGTGTATAAATAACAATGTCAGCCTACCGACTGCAGTGATTATTGAGGTACTATTGAGTGGAACTATCCAGTTGAATTAGTGTGAATTATTGTGTGTCAATGATTTGGGTTTTCATTTAGGATTTACTAGACATTAATCCAAGCCTCGCTACTAACAAGGTATTCACTGAAATGGTTAATTATCTTTGGTTGACTTTTCCTTCTTTGTTCTTGTTAAGTATTTATTTGCGGTTTTAATTAAATACTGTTTTATTTAACATTGAAATCTTGAGTTAAATATTATCATATGTCACAAAAAATAGATTGGCCTTCCTATCGACTTGTCAATACTCCTCCCCTGCCCTTCCCTTGAACAGGAGTAGAGGCTCATCCCTTGCTTCCTGTTTAGGAAGGGGTTCCCAGATCCTTTCCTTTTCTCTGGCTATAGTAGTGGTGCTGTTGTGATGTGGGTGCTATATGGCAATGTCTCTACATGGGTTGCTGTTCCCAACTGGTAGTTAGGAGTTGAACTCTTGCATAGCGTCTTGAGAGGCTGCTCTGATCAACAATTGCAAAATGTCAGTGTTCTTGCAGTGCCATGTCATGCATGGATGGGTATCCCTGCATGCACTTCTGGTGAGCAACCCTAAGGCTGCACTACGTTGCAGTCTGTGCCAGTTCCTTTCTGCCCATGTTCCATTTGATGACTGACTGCTACTTTTACACTAGGCTTTTTCCTTCCAAATATAACTCATGACCATAAACAACCGAAAATATAAACTGAAAAATCACCTAAGCCCTTTAACTTTTCCTTCTCCAACATCACCTTCTGCAGAGTGGAATCATTCCTCTTCGAAAGTCTCCTGATATATTAGCTCTCTGTAAGACTAATCTCAACTCGTCAATGCCTTCCTCTGACTTTTTGATTCCTGGTTACCTTCTTCTCCTTAGAAAGGGACTCTAAAGTCCATATGCATGGCATGGGAGTTTATTCTGCGATCATCTCCTACTGCCTAGGGAACTCTGTCTTGAATCTACGGACCATTCATACATATGTGTCTCTGTTTATCTCTCTTTAATTCTGTAAACTATCTCTTCTTTCTCTACTGTTCTGCTTCCTCTAAAGCCTGTAATGTGCTCAAGAGTATTTCTGCTAATATAGACAAGGCCATCTCTCCGCACCTGTTTGCAAATGTATTTGTGTTAAGTGACTTTAAAACCTACCATACTAGGTGACTTAAACACACTGTCACTGACCTCACTGTCATCCAAACCCTTACCTTTTCAATCACTAAATCCCTCATGCAAGTGGTTGACTTTCTGACACATTTTCCCAGTGATCCTGATGGTAATACCTCCCGCCATCCCTGACTCTTGTCATGCTATGCAGCTTTGCCCTCTTGGCAACTCTGATCAAGTGTTAGTGTCTGTAAACTTCTTCCACTCCCCCTTCAGCTATGAATCTCCTACTAACAGAATATCTTTTTGTTATCAGCATGAAGACTGGAACTCTTTCTGTGATTTCCTTCATGACATCTCTTGGAACATAGTTTTTAATCATTCCATTCAAAAATGTGTGTCCTGGTCTCTCTCCTCTTGGGTAAAAGCCAGCTTCGATGCTTTCATTTCAGTGAGAAAATACCAAGTTAAATCATGCTCATCTCCTTGGTTCTGACCTGCTTGCTCAGCTGCTATAGCCCACAGGAATCACTTCTTCCATCTGTACCAGAGCGACTTGTCTGATAGCAACAGACATCTCTTTGGCTCTGCTCATAATGAGTGCAAGTGTGTCCTCAATGAAGTGAAGTTACTGTTTGCTAATAGAATGAAACTACATATTGCATCTCTCAAGTTTGGTTCCAGAGATTATTGGCAGCTCAGCAAGAGCACACTGAGCAATAGCACCTCCTCAATACATCTGCTATTCAATCAATTCAAAGTCCTGACATCCACAGCAGATAAGGCTGAATGCTTTGCTTGGAAATTCTTGTCCAACTCAACACACCTGATTTCACCACTAGAATTGATGTTCTATTGAGTGATATTTTCATAACCCTGTCATTGGTCTTATACATCATTTCTAAATTAGACTCTCATAAAGTAAGTGCTGGTGATGGGATACCAACCCTAGTCCTAAAGAAATGTGCTGGTTCCAGTTCTCTCCAAATTATTGCCTCACTGCTTCTTGCTTTCCAACCTGTTGGAAGACCTCCTCAGTCATCTCTGTTTTTAAGAATGCTGGAGACCATTCTGATCCCTCTAAATACTGCCCTATCAATCTCCTACCACACTTTGGCAAAGTCTTTAAAGCTTTAATCAATGCCAAAGTGGTTAAGCAACTAACCTCCCATAATCTTTTCTCTGACATATAATATGGTTTCTGCTTGGCCTAGTCTACTGCTGATGTGTTTACAGCCATAACTGAATATGTATACCAAGCTCTTGATAATAACGGCAAAGCTTGAACTGTGGCTCTAGATATTTCTAAGGTGTGTGACAAGGTTTGGCATGCTGGTCTTTTACATAAGCTTCAGGTCTACAGTATTACAGGACGATTATGATTTAATCCAGTCATTCCTCTCAAATCGAGAAATGAAGGTCATCCTGAACAGGCTCCCTTCCAGTTCCTTTCATACAAATGCTGGTGTTCCCCAAGGCTCTATTTTGTGTCCTCGACAGTTTCTGATTTTCATCAATGATCCTACTGATGTGATCAGTTCTTAAGTAGGAATCTATGCAGACAACACAACCATTTGCTCCTGTCTCAATAGTAAATCTGGCAATGCCAACAAAGTTAACCTGACTCAATCAACCAATGACCTTCAGTCAGTGGCTGATTGAGTCAGGAAATGGCTTGTAACCTTAATTACCTCCAAAACGAAACTGCTCATTTAACCACCATAGAGAAACTTTTTTGCTATGTATCAGTATGGTTGATGCTCAACTTCAGGAGAGCACCTCATTGTGCCTACTTGGCCTCATGTTTTCCACTGATCTGAGTTGGAACAAATACATTGAATCTATAGCTGCATCTGCTGTAAGGAAAGTTGGTTCTCTGTGTCATGCCAGGAGGTTTTTCTCACCTGAGTCCATTGATTGGTCCTGACTTAGCACATCGACTTCAGTCACTTTCTCACAGACATGATGCGGCTTCCCTCTGTCTTTTCAACAAATATTTTCATGGCATCTGCTCTGACAAGTTATTTTCCCTGGTGCTTCAACTGAATGAATTTAAGCATGCAACTAGGTTGGCATCTAGGTCCTACCTTTTTACTGTTGAAACAGTTAAATGTAACTGCCTCTTCTATGTCAACAGCTTCTTCTCTCACACTTCCTAACAGTGGAACTCCCTTCCTCTTACTTGCTTCCCCGATAACTACAATCTTCAAAAATTTAAATATAACATCAATTGTCATCTTTTGATGCCTTACTCCCTATTATTCAATCGTCAATCCCCATATATCCAGTCTTTCACTCTCCATAACCCCCTTGTGTACTAGTGGCACTCCTGTCTTGCTTGGAATGAAATGCTTTAAAAAAACATGTCTTTGAGAAATCAAATAAATTAGTGGGTAAAAAGTTGTTTCATTTTTATCTTTGATTTTTTAAGTGATATGATTGTATATGGCATGAGAGTTGACATATTACACTCACACACACATATATAAACACACACACATAGATATATGTAGACACACACATATATATATATGTATACATATAAACACACACATATATTTATATAAACACAACACATATATATTTATATAAACGCACACACATACATATAAATACACATACACATGCGTGCACACACACACACACATATATATATATATATATACACATATATATAGATTGAAAATTTAAGATTTAACTTTAAAAAATGAAGACAAAACAAAAAAGATAAAAATACTGTATTGGTAATATTATTTTTTATATGTAGAAAAGAATTACTTAATTGGGATTTTCCCTGACTCTGCAGTTTCATGTTAATATGTCCACGTTTCAAGGGGTTAATATTATATATTAGATATATCCAATTAATTAGAATTGGAAATATTTAATATAGAGATTATATATTTGTGTGTGTCTCTCTCTCTCTCTATATATATATATATATAATATGCATGTATATAAATATGTATCTCTCTCTCTCTCTCTCTCTATATATATATATATATATATATATATATATATAAATATGTATCTCTCTCTCTATATATATATATATATATATATATATAATATGCATGTATATAAATATGTATCTCTCTCTCTCTCTCTCTCTCTCTATATATATATATATATATATATATATATGAAATTCCTATATATAATATATATTACATATGCACGGTATTTATTGGAAAGTGCACAATATCAGTGATAGAGCTAACATATTTATTTGCGTTGATGTGAGTTTATGACCCTGGGTTTCACGAACTTTGCAATCGTCAGACAAACAATATGTATGTGTGTGTGTGTTTATATGTGTGTGTCTGTGTGTGTGTATTTATATATGTGTGTGTTCATACATACACACAGAGTGTATGAAAAATACTTTTACAAATTTGGGGGGTAGGTTCGTCTCTCCAAAACAAGGACAAAAGTCCATGTAAACATATATCCACAAATCCTTTGCTTTTGAGTTATTTAGTTAAAAGAAACTTGACTGTATATGGCACTATGTTGACTACATTAGATCTGTTACTCGTGTACATATGTGGGAGTTTATTTAAATTTGCATCTAGATTTTCATTGCAGTTTCCTGTTTATTCTTCTTTCTCGCTTTCTTTTTTTCTTTTTCTTTATCCTCTTTCTCTCTTCTTCTTCTTCTATTCTTTAAATGTTTAAATTTTAAGCTCCTATTTTATTCTTCACACCTGAAGGCCTATAAGTAAGTCTTGTGGGCCGAAATAGCTATTCAAACGAGATCATTTTGGATTTCTTTTCTATGTAATTTACATGCTCTGAGCTCTTTTTTTTGATCAGTTTTAATATTTTATATTATTAGGATTCACTTGGATTATATGTCTATGGATTATTACCTGTGCCTTTATATATATATATATATATAAATTTAAAGAAAAACAGACCACTTTAAGGCTCCATTTGTAATAATTTATTTCACCAGAGAATTTTATTTTTCTCTGGATCTTCTGACTTCACTTTCAAAAGGTGAAATGAAAAATGAATTTAAAATTTACACTTTTGACGGGCAGCATTAAGCTTATATAATTTGACATAGAGGGTGGTGAGGAATGGTATGAGAGACATGGTCGAGTTTAGAGAGGGAAAGGAGAGTTTTAAAATTTATTTTTATATATATATATATATATATATATATATATATATATATATATATATATATATGTATGTATGTATGTATGTATGTATGTGTGTGTGTGTGTCTGACTGAATGGTTAGAATGTTTTTTTCCACCCATAACATCCAAGTTTGACTCTCACTATGGTTGATTTATCAGGAAAGTGACTTCTTGATGCTATAGTCATGGGGAGGTGATCCCATCATGACGCATCTTTTGAAAGTGCCTGAAAATCAAACCATGCATGGACCCAAGCCCTGTGAGTGAAATTGAGTAATGGGAACTGTTTGAAAGCTGTTGATGCTTATGATATCACAAAGTAAGTCACAAGTCATCATGACTGAAGGTTTGAAGTCACTAGCAGTGTTCAAATTGTTGATCAGGCCAGATTAAGTGCTCTCTCCCAGAAACAGTATAAACTGTGAGCAATGTGCCTGAGCAGGCTTCTGCTGCAGGGATTGGTTAGCTGCCTTAGCAGACAGATGTACTTAAAAAAAAACAAGTAACCAGATATAAACAATATGGACATAGAAATCTAGACTAAATTATGATCGTTAGTTTGATGCTTGAATTATTAACCAAACTGCTTTAGTCATAAAACTGATACTCTGTATATAGTTACAAAGTCTCTCTCTCCCTGATATTGACCAATCTACTCCTATAAGTACTGTAATTTTTTAATATATATATATTTAGTAATTAAACTTTATATATATATATATATATATATATATATATATAATAAAGTTTAATTACTAAAGAACCATTTTGTGAAAGTTTAGCAAAGTTCAATTCTTCAAATGTTTATATGTTATTTTCTTTTGTTGCATTCATTTTCTTTTTTAAACAATGTCTTTAAGAAAAAAATGGATTGGTTGAAGCAGACCAGTTACATGGCCTCCATATTTAGATGAGTTAATTCTATTAGTTATTGGCAAGGTCCATGTCAAAACACTTGTCTGTTCATCAAAACCACACTTTTTGGATAACACAAGATTGGAATAATAAATGTGCTTCAAACAATCTTAGGGCATTAATTATGCAATGTATTCACGGAGTTTGAGAATCGATTTCAAAGATGGATCAACAAGGATGACAGCCATGTTGAAGTAAAAAATTAATAAACTATTTTCAGTCTAAAACTTGATGACGTAAATATTTATTTAAACTTTATTTAATTTTATTTGTATCTTAACATTGAAAACCTGCCAAAGTTCAAAACTTTTAAATTTCTTTTTATCTGTTTTTTTTTTGTCTTTGTTTTCTTGGAAAAAGACAAAATCATATGCTTCATTTTTATTTCTATAAAACCTTTTAGCCAGGGAATTTCTGCAAAAATTTACCAATTTTGTTCCTTAATTTATTGATTCTCACTTAGAAAATAAGTCTAGGAACATGACGTCTTTCTTTTCTTCCGATGGTTTTGTTCAATTTATTTCATTTTCATTCATGCTTAAATGAAAATAATTCAGCCAAGCAAATTTTTTATTCAAAGTTACTTTGAAATTCATACATTTAGTAACCAGCAAAAGATTGGATTAAAAAATGCTATTGATTCTAACATTTTTTTTAAAAAGGCATGAAACCAAATTTTCCACTCATTATTCATTTTGACATGGTGTGTCATGATCACTGCAAACAAAATGATGCAACTTTTCTTTAATTCAAGAAAAACATCATCTTTAATTCTTTAAATAAAAATTTGTACATCTTTTGACTTTTTGTTAAAAAAGAAAAGTTGTTTGTTTACTTTAAACTTGTTATAATGTCGTTGTTGTTTTAATTTCCTACCAGTTTGGTTTATTTAGTCTTACTGAATCTTCGAGTTGGTTGAGTAAATAAATATTTTCTGCAAAAGCCAAATGCCATATTCGTCATTTTCTGCTTTCATCCAAAAATATATTTTACAAATGTGAAACTAATAAAATCTCTGCAAGAAATCTCAAGAATTATAGGTTTTTTTAATGTTTTTAAAGACACTTCATAGAATTTAAAGTGATTTCCAAAACTGATCTTTCTTTTTTTATTTTTAAATTTATCCAAATACAAAAGTCTATTCAGATATAACTTTTCATCATTTGCTGCAGCATTGAAAATTTATGTTAGATAATATCTAAGCATTAGAATCAGAGGTTATGTAGTAATTTTATGTCCAAAACAACAAGAGAAGTGAAAAAATCCAAATGACAAATCGGGAAGGCAAGAATTAGTATAATCAAAAATCAAAATCAGAAGTCCAAATGACAAAATAAAAAAAAGCAGGCATTTTAATAAATCCCACTAACAAATCCTAAAACTGTTCATGAACTAAAAAAAGAGACTTCCCCTCATTAAGAAAAGCAATGGCTTTTATTTAGGATCTAAATTTTGCAATTGGTCACAATAGTTGGAGAGGATAAAAAATTATCTGCGGTATACTTTGGGCCATAATTATCTAGGATTTATTTTTTTCCTTTTCTTCGGCAAACTGTACCCAGGACGCAAACACTTTTTAACGTAGGTGACTTTCCTGTTCGCCACATTTTATTAATGACTTTGAAAAGTTTTCTGTCTAAGAACTTTACCTATCAAATTTTAAGATACAGTGGATAAAGGTAACTGTTGTCTTGTGTTGATCTACAGCATCTGCTCAATAGTCAACTTCTTGTCTATCTCATAGTTTACTATACAATTTCTGTCTTCTACTTAATAGATGCAAATAAGTACAATTCTATTTACCAGTCTATGACAGTAACATTAGCATTTGATGAATGAGAAAGGAAATGCCAATGAAACCTGAATACATTATTTTGACCATGACCAGAATTTTAGGAAAAAATCCAGTAAGATTTAAAGACAGACCTTTTCGATTTTATTTAACAGACCTGTTCCTCTCCTTTCTCTCTCTGTCTATATAAGTTAAATGTCAATAGGATAAGGAAAACTTATAAGTTCAGAAATCCTTAAAAATATGCTTAATATAAATAAAAGCGCAGAAGGTGAATAAATCACCCACCATTGAATGAAAGGAAGGATTTTGTTTAAAATCTCAGAAGCCTATTGTTGTGTAAGTATTGTTGCTGACACTGTGGTTTGAAACCAGATTGCCAGTGAGTAAGTTGGGCAATACCATTATTAAATAGATCATAAAGGAAGTGAATAAATAGGAAGTAGCGTGATGACTATACAATCACTGTTCACTCTTTTTGTCTATCCACTGTTACTATACATTCACTCTCTCTACTCTACTACTATATGGATTACGATTCTCTACTGATCATTATACTATTTGGCAATTACTACTTGAACAAGTATTACTAGTGTGGATATTATTGGAAGGCGTTACAACTAGTATCGGCATGTACAAAGTCTATAATATAACAAGCATTTTTGGAAGTTTTGCTTGACATAGTAAAATTG
>OZ038490.1:2042500-2127500 GCA_964036315.1 Acanthosepion esculentum | reverse complement strand
AAAAACTAGTAACATAGAAATTTAAACTCTAAAATGATGAGACCTCAAAATCAATCTAGAACTGCGCATAAATTTGTAAAGTCTCTGTACCAAAGAGGAGAGATCAGAGCAATTTCCATGATTGTATTTAGAAAAGGCATAGGGAAGCTACATTATGGTTGTGGGAAAGTGACTGATGCTGGGATAACAGGTCAGGACCAATAACATTGGAGATTCAGAACTCAATTTGCTCTTTATAAAATATGCTGCAGGTTTTGAAAAACATATTAGGCTAACTTCAATATTTTTCTTTTCAATTGAAAGTCGGCATTTAACATTGATAAATCATATCTTCTGTTGTATTGCAAAGTTAATCAAAAGAAAATGTTTGAAAATCTCTTTTTTGTATTAATCATATCTTAAATCCTTCTTGTCAGATCATAAAGTCTTTTAAGTGAAAATACTGAAAAGACAAACTGAAATGGAATGAAAAGTTTATCACATGTTAAATTCAGTTCGTAACATTGCCAATTCAGATTCTCCTTTTCTAACTTTATGGCAACAAAGCTTTGGGTACAACCTCCTATCTATAATACCAGTACTTTAGATTCATTATAAATTTGAGAGCAACAAGGGTATTATCTTAAAGGTACACAAATGTATAACATTTTTATTACTACTTCTCACAGTCTCTCACCAAGACATCATAGCTAAACATTAAATTAAAAAAATGTTTGTTGCATTGATGTTTCTATTAATTCTCCTTGGTTTGTTTTAATAAACATTTTCCAAAATCCATTTCCCATCAGTTGGAATCATTCATAATGATTATTTTTGCCAAGTATTTCTGAAGAACTGTCATCATTGCATGCCTTTTAGAAAACTGAAAATGACTGTCCTTATAGATCTCATAGTCTGGCACAACAAAATAATAAAGAATTTAGAAATCACATCATTTCAAGATTTCCAAGAGCAGCAACAACTAAAATGGACAGCATATGTATCTCAAAGATAAAATATAATTAATGTTATAACCATTCATATGGTAGCACAAGAGAAGAAATGAAACAACATGTACCACAGGTGAAACAAAAGGAAAAGAAAACAAGAATTGTTAATAGAAAATCCTTTGTATTACTGATACAGAGAATGTAAGTGAAATGTCTCTTTGTGGGCAAGGGAAGCAACATGGATGAAGAGTAGAGTTGAAAGGGCATGAAGTTGATAACTGTGTTGGGTCAGTTGACTAAGATCACTGGTGGTGATATTTAGAGCTTGTTGGTGGCAGATTCGTTGAAGCTTGCCTGTTGGCTACAGTTCTGTTTCAGCTGTTATAAGTAGCATTCTTAAAAGCAAATGTGGTAAATCTTGAATTCATCTTTTCTATCATGTTCTTTCTTTGATGGAAATGTTTTTGATTAGCTCCTTTTATATTTTGTCTTTTTTGACTGGATTTGTTTTGTGGGCTAGATGTGATGCTTGGAGCCCCTGCACAGAGGACAACTTTTTATTTTGGGTTTTGTTTTCTTAGCGTTCACATCTGGCTTACATGTACTTTTTCTTCTTCTTTTATGTGACATGTCCCTTCAGGACGTAGGTGATCATGGTTCTCCACTTCCCACTATTCCTTGTAGTTCTCAGTATATTTTGTCCTTTTGCTACATCACCCAGATCCTGTTCTGTCATCCATTTGCTTAAGCCCGCTAGGTATGTCACACAGTGCTTTCTCTTGTCTCTCTTTCCTTCTATCCACCCTTTGAGTATCAGATTCTCCAAGCCCTCCTTTCTCATTACGTGTCCCAGAAATTTCAGCTGCCTCCTCCTGATGTTAAGTATAAGCTTTCTCCTTGTTTGCATCCTCTGCAAAACCTCATTGTTGCTCACATGTTCAGTCCATGGTATCCTTAGCACCTTTCTGTAGAACCATACCTCTGCTGCTTTGAGCCTCTTCTTCATCTTTGAGGAGACCGTCCAAATTTGAAGCATAACATTAAGATTTTGACCATCTTAAACAAATGGTTAGGAAGGAAATTCCCATTAATACTGGAAAGACTAATAACAGTGGCCTTGAGAAACCTAAAAATCTTTCTCTTAAAACTGAAAAACAGAATTTCAGCAGATTCCTTCTTCAGCCTTCTTCATCTGTATCGGGAGGATCGGGTGAATAAATAAATCTGTTTTTAGTGAATTGGTATCACTTGTAAAAGGCCAAAGAACACATCGGCTGAAACAGAGATAGTAGTATCATTTATTTCAACTTATTTCTGAAATATTCTATCTTCTCCACCATTTGGTCACAATTTACTGTTTTTTAGTAACAAAGAAGTTGTACTAATTACAAACATTTTACAATCACATCTTGAGGATAAAGAACCTGACTGAAATCTTGGATATCTTTTCATGAATTTTGATCGATCTGAACATTACTTGGCAGGTTGAGACCAATTCGAATACATGTAATCGTTAATATCTAATCCATCATTCTCTTTCTACAAGAACCTCCCTGTTATTCTATCTTACGACACCTAACAAAATAGTGAAAACATTACCACTGTGTGTCATTGGATATAGCACTTTTATCAAAATATAAAATAAAATATGACTTATAGTGATTTTATGAAAATCTTAGTTGACGCTCTGTACTGACGAATTTAACTGAAGGCAAACTTAAAACTTTTATGCTTTATGTGAAATCGTAATTTTATAACAAACAATTCATTTGATTTGTTGTTTGAAAGCAGAATGCATTAAATGTTAGCAGTTTCAGGCGATGTTGATTTTTGTTTAAAAATGAGTGAAAATAACTGACTTTTGTTGAACAAATGTCAAATGCAAAGTGTTTCAAGCAATAAAAGAATAAGACATAGTCACATTATTCATGTGATGTTAACTAAAAATCTGGAAATATAGTTTCTTTTCATGAATTGCTTATCAATGGCAACTTAAGAGGATTATCTCTCAGCGGGAATGTCATTTTTTATTTTGTCTTTCATAAAGTGATAAGATGCTTAGAGAAGTTTGAAAACATTTTCATAAAGTCTTCTTGGACAAAATTCTGAATTGGTTTTTGGTTTCTTTGTCTATCTCTCCAATTTGGAATGTTTTATTTTTTCTTTGTTTTACCATTGTGTTCTGAATATTCTTCAGTTCCACAATAGACTTTACCATTCAGGAATGAAACTATCACAAGTTAAGGAGCAAATGTTCGAAAAAGGATTCCTCAACTTCTTCTAAATGCAGGAACATAACGTAATTATCGTATTCCATTTTTTCTTTTTATGTGCCATGTCCTTTCAGGATGTAAGCCATCATGGCTCTCCACCTCCCTCTATCCCTTGCAGCTCTCAAAAAATTCCTTCCCTCTGTTTCCTCCCCCAGACCATGTTCTGTCATCCACTTACTTAAGCAGCCAGGTATGTCACTCATTGTTTTCTCTTGTCTCTCTTTCCCTCTATTCTACTCGTGAGTATCAGATTCTCCAGACCCTCCTTCCTCATTATATATCCCAGAAATTTCAGCTGCATCTTCCTAATGTTAAATATAAGCCTCCTCCTTGTTTGCATCCTCTCCAAGACCTTATTGTTGCTCACACGCTCAGTCTATGATATCCTCAGCATCGTTCTGTAGACCCACATCTCCGTAGTTTCAAGTCTCTTCTTCATCTTTGAGGAAATCATCCAACATTCACTGCCATAAAGAAGGACAGATATCACATAATAGCTCAGTATTCTTTCTTTGTTACCAAAGAAATCCTCCTGTCTCGCAATACTCTGCCCAGCTTTTGGAATTCATCCATGGCCATCCCAATACGTCTACAGTGTCACATTTCCCGTCCTCTGTCAAGATGCTTCTCAGATATTTAAATTTCCACATTTCCTTGATTCTAGTGTTCCCGACCTTCGAAGAGATTCATAATTAAAACTTTGGATCTGGAGGCCCTACAAAGCCCACTGGATAAAATTTGAGTTTACCCTTCTTTCTTTGAAAGGAAGAAATTCTTATCTTTGAGTCATGACATGAAGAACTTCAGAACTAAAGAGATATTGGAATTTTTAACTGTATGATTGTAAAATAAACTTTGATAGAACAGTCCAAAAGAATGAATTTTTTTTTTAATTGATGATACTCATAATCCACTTATATAAATATATTGTGTATCTACATAAATATTATGGAAAACACTTTTCTACCTAACCACACTTTTCTACCTTACCACATAGAGATGGGTAAAATACCCGTCTCTGCCTAGTGGATTCTCTTGTGAAGGAAATAGAATTTTATATCAAACTTGATAGACTCTGTTGTTATTTATCAATTTTCAGATTGTAGAACATTTTTAATCAGTTCAAGCAAGGTAATAAAGCCACAGAGATGCAAAAGGTTACTGAGGAGAAAAGGCAATAAAAAGAACAGGGAGACAGGAAATGATGACTGATGTTGCATTTAAAATTTTGAAGATCATAGTTGACAGGAAAGCAAGAAATAGAGTTCCACAGGCAATTCTAACAGTAAAATGGTGAGACCTAGCTGCCAATCTAGTATTGCATTTAAATTGCATTGCATTGATCACAGAACAATTACCATGAAAATATTTGTAGAAAAGGCACAAGGAATTTACATTACAGTGTTGGGGAAGAGATTAAAATTGACATGCCAGGTCAAGACCAATAACATTGCAGATTGTTCTTTGCATTTTCTCAAGACTCTCTAGATACATATCTAGATGTGGCAACAATATTCAATGCATGTATGAATGATAGACTTATAAAGTTTTCATCTGGGAAACTCTCTCTCTCTTTCACACACATCCACCCACCCACACACACACACACACATAGTCAACATAGTTTATTTGACACAAGAATTAGTTTACATTATTAACTAATCTGATAATGCTTTTATCATTTGACAAGTCCAAGTTTACATTTTTTTTTAATCTGTTTCATCCCAAGCAAGGCAGTAAAGCCACTAAGACACAAGGGGTTACTGGGTGGGGAAGAATTAAGAACAGAAACATTAATAATGAACGGGAAGAGCAGACAGTAATCAGGTGGACAGTATGTAACAATTGACATTACATTTCAATGTTTGCAGATTAATGTTGGCTGGAAAGCAAGGAATGGGAAGCAAGTTCCACAAGCTAGATGTGTGAGAAATGAAACTGAGCACATTTAGAATTGAATAGATTAGAGCTTCACTTCCAATTTTTTGCGCGTAAATATTGCGTAAAACTCAACTGAATTCACTACCATCATTTATCACACATCAGTCTTCAATAAATCTTTTGGATGCATGAAAGTGTCTTCCCTTTATGGATCATTTGATATCAAGCTTGGAATATATTCTTGCTCATAATTATATAAGACCTGATTGGCCCAAAATGGGGCAGAGTCTATACCCATTGGAATATTTATGGCCTGTTTCAAGACAATGTTACCAGTTGGGAAGAAGCGTTTTTCTATGAGTGATAGCTATCTTCAATGTTGATATTGAAAATGACACACCTTGTTTTTTCTTTCACCAGAAGACACTTTGCCTTTGCAAGTTACTGGAATGAGTTTTCTATCCTTTGCATTGAAAATAAAATCTATTGTCTTGCATGTTTTAAATAGGAATTTATTGTGAGGTTGCTTTGTGTAAAGTCATAATTCTAAATTAACTCTGCTTTTTATATATATAAAAAATATCCAGATATAAATAAATGTATCTGCCTATATTTCTGAGATGAGGTATTATTTACACTATTTACATTATTCGAACTATTGTCCTCATCTTTGTCGCCATATCTATTACAACATTTCGGCCATTGTACACTCCGGCCTTCTTCAGGTGGTCCAACCACCGAAAGGTAATAGATATGGCGACAAAGATGAGGACAATAGTCCGAATAATGTAAATAGTATAAATAAATGTATCGGCAAAAATGATATTAATAAGAGAAAACTTTTTATGCCAATGCATTCTGTTTTTTGAGAAAATATGAAGATAAATGTAGAAATTTTATTGAAAAAATGTATTTATACAGAGAAAAGTATAGTTGAGAAAAAATGTTATACATTCAAATTTGAATTAGAAAACATTTTAAAACATTTGAATATCACTCGTTAAGGAAAGGAACCTCTGGAAGACACTAAGTGATGTAAATTTTTGACGTTAAAAAATGAAATAATATTATTTAAAAAAGCTATGAATTAATAATTTTCCTTTAACTTTTTAAAAAGCATTTTGTAGCTTGAGAAAGGAGCATTTCTTTTAAGAAAGGACATATTTGAAAAAGTGCATGTTTGTTTGGCTGTGTACATATTAATGCCCTTTTGAAAAATTTATATCTTAGTAAGTTATTTTCTTTCTTGAAAGGTATAGCATTTTTAATTGAAATTGGGGTCAAATTGGGCATTTGATTAATGATCATATAATAACGTGTAATAACATAAGTCTAATCAAGTCTTAAATTTCTCAAATTGTTTTACCATGAACTATTTTATTTTTAAACATTTCACTCCATAGAAGGCAGGATGCCACTAGCACGCAAGGGATTACAGAGAGTAGGAGTGAGAGTAAAGAGGCATGATAGCAGAAAGGATGAAGAGAAGGACGGGGAATTAGATCAAGACATCTGAAGATGTCGATTGACATTACATTTCAATAGTTGGAGATTATAGCTATCAAGGAAAGAAGTAATAGGAAGGGAATTCCACAGATGGGAGGTGCGAGACATGAAGCTATTGGAGTAGAAGAGATAACTACATTTAACCGTTTCGACATTGAAAGGGTGGGATTGAGATGCCAGCCTAGTTGAACGTTTAAATTCATGCAGTCTGGGACTAGCGAAAGCAGCTCATTGGAGCAGTTAACATGAAAGTATTTGTACAAAAGACAGAGTGAGCTGATGACACGTCTGTGAGAGAATGACTGTAGACGAGGTGCCAGATCAGGGCCAATTATATTGCGTATCCTTCATTGGATTTTGTCGAGAACCTTAAGACAAATGGCAGTGGCACCAGACCATATATGGCAGCAGTATTCCACACAAGGGTGAATGGTTGATTTATAGATTTGAATGATGGACTCAGGCAAGAAAAATTATGAATATATATAGGAAATTTTTTTTTACATAGATATTATGGAGTTGGCAGGTCATATTATAAATCTGTTTTTATTGAATTATTATTATTACTATTGATATTAAAGGGGGTGCTGAAAAGTCCTTGCCTCACCCTAAATCTGATGTCTAGTCATTTGGTCAGTTTTGGAAGTGGCTCAAACTCAGAACATCCTCATGTGTATATTTTAAAGGGTATTAGTATTAGCAGAAATGGTTACAATTCGTACAGGTCATGGTCGATTTACAACTGTAACTGGTTATGACTAACAAATAATAAATCGACCTGTAATTAATTTTCAAATTTTTTTATCTTTCTCGAGGCATCATTGTATTTTTTATAATTTTATGGTTTCTTTGTTTGATACCATTTGTATAATCTCTCGACACATTGTTTTGTTTCTTATTTTTATGTTTGTCAGGTTTAAGCCAGACACTGCATACTACAGTACAGTTAGCTTAATATTTACTCAACATACAAAAAACTGATGCCATTCATCTTCCTTCCTTCTTTGTACTCTATAATCCACATCATCATTGTGTCCAGAAGCCTTTCTTTCCATGTTAAGGAAGAGACAAAGAAAAATTTCCTTTTGGTAGACATCTTGGGGGATTTTTTAAGAAGAATTTCAAAGACACAAATAGACTCGAGGGAGGGGGTGAGGAGAGGAAGTATGTTGTACTGAGTTTCTGCTCTGACCCTAAGGTGTGCAAAGGGATTCTAGTGCTGGCAGGAACTGGGGTGAAAATTGTCCTTCACTAAGCAGGGAAACACTCACCCTGCTAGATATAGAGCAGTCATAACCAGACAGCCAGCCAGACATACCAATTCACCGTCATGATCATGGTTGTAAAGTCTGAACTGTCGTAAGTTGATGACAATGACCTGTATTTCATTCATCTCTTCTGATAATGTAATAACAGAAACAGAATTTCTTTACAACTTCCTAACTAAAACACTGTAATTCATTTCTGTCTCAGATCATTTTTAACTCACAGATAAAAAGAGATAATTTTTTTTTTAAATGCATTTTCTTGTTAAATATCAAAAATATTTTTATGGTTAAAATCATTTTTTAGTGACATTTTTCACGGATTCCTTCCACTGTTATTTTATGAATTAATTGTTTTAAAGAAAATTGATCTGCAATCTGAAAACTTCTTTTTTGATTTCCAAACATCCCATATCAACTTGTTGCTTCTTCAGCAATGAAGTAGAATTTTTTTTTTTTTTAAATCATTGCATCTCAAGCAAGGTGGAAATTCAACTAGTATGCAGAGGGGTGGGGCTATAAGGAGTGAAAGAGAGAAAAAAAACTGAGTATAGGGAGGATTGAGGAAAGGATAAAAGATGAATGGGATTCAAAATGAAAAAAAAAGATGGCGATTGACATTGCATTTAAATACATAAGTGCAAAAAAATAAAACTGCTGGAGTAGAAGTAGCAGTTGCATTTAGATATTTCAACAGTATGGGACCTAGTTGCCAATCTAGTAGCACACTTAAATTCCTGGAGTCGGGGTATCACAGAAAAAAGCATGTCAGAGCAGTTGCCATGAAAATATTTATAGGAAAGACGGGGGGAAGCTGCACCCTGTCAGTGAGAAAGTGACTGAAGTCGAGATGCCAGGTCAGGATCAATTACATTGCAGATCCTTCTTTGAAATTTGTCAAGAATCTTGAGATGAATATCAGGAGCACAAAACTTGATATGGCAGCAGTATTCAATGCATGGATGAAAGGTAGATTTGTAAATGAAACAAGATGGACTCTGACAAGAAAATATACTCAATGCAGTAATTCTTACTTACACCACTTGATAATCTCATAATTACCTATATTAACTTTATTAATATCCTGATTGTGTTAATCTTATACTGTGGATATTTATTGGAATAAGCCACAATGTAAGTAAAATAGTAAAACTAGACCAAGTGAAATTTCCTAAGAGAAAGATATGATAAATGAATATGATAAATTTTTAATAATGAAGCAATAAATTGAGAAACTTTTGAGTAGCCATGGTAGAATTTCTTGATTTCATTAATTTTTTATTACAGCAATTTTAATCTCAGATTCTGTATCCATTGAATAGATTTTGTTACAATCACATGAACCAAGTTCTGAAATAAAAATCCAATATTTATAGTGCAAAATGTTAAAATTATTATCAGAACGTATTATTTTGTCAAGGAATTGAGATGAAGCCATATTTAGTCAAGAGATAAATATCCTGGGGTTTTTCCTTGGTAAGTAATCATTAGTGTAATTGACTGAATGAAAAATTTATTGTTTCCTTTTTATTGAAGAAGACAATTTTGACAGAATGTCAGAAAATAAACCTTTTCTGTTTTCGGATGTCTGTACAAAATGGAGTCCAGAACAAATATATTTTTAGCAATCCGTTCTTATAGCTAATTGTTACTGAGTAGTGAGCTGTCTCATACACATATCCTTGTGTTAAGTTAAACTTAATAAATAAGTTTTTACACTTATTAAACTATAGAATGGTCATACCATTTTATTTTAGCATAAAAATTTGACAATGTTTAGTTTTCATGCCTGCAAAAAGGCGGTGTGTCAAAATGATGGTTATTCTATTGACACTGCTATTACTGTATACACTTTTGACTCCCTCAGCAATGTTCAACCAGAAATTGTAAAAATATGTTTATCAAATTATGTAAACCAACTACAATGCAGTATTTTTTACCATTTAATAAATAACTATGAAAACAATTTTTTTTATTTATAATAATATAAAAAATATCAATGAACTATACAGCAAATATTTCATTATAATTGGTTCGTATATTTTTATATTCTTGTGAATATAAAATTATTCTTTCAAATAAGCAATATAATAAATAAATAGTGTTTAACATCTTTGTTGTCAGTTCTTGAGAATAAAGTAAATGTATAAATTCACTTTCATATTTTTGGATTTGAAATTCTAATTCTAATCATTGCTTTTTAACAACAATACATATTACTGAGGAAGTCAAAAGTATATTCAGTAATAGTGGTGTCAAAGGAATAAACATCCCTTTGACACAGTTTTTTTTTGCTTTGCAGCCAGAAAGGTGAAACCTTGTCAACAATTTAACTGTAAAATAAAAGGTAATATTTATAAGCTAAGCTCAATTGGACTCAACTTGTTTCCTCTGAGATTTAAACTCGAGATTTAGAAATCCTCCAAACCACTGAATTAAAAAAATTGTGTAAAATACTTTTTCTTGGATTGGAAGATAATAAATGGCAGTTTTTGTACTAGTGCAACTATTTTTTATGCATTCTTCCTTTACACACACACACACACATATATATATATATACAAGTATATGGAATAAATTCCAATAACCAAAAAATACTATTCTTAAAAGAGTGCTCAATACAGAGTAGAGCAAATATAATTTACTCAAAAATTATAACATAAATATGTTATAAAATCACTACAAAAATAGCCATTTTATTTCAACACCTCTGGTGTCCTATCAAGTGATGGTGTTGAATTCAACAATTCAAAGTTGATTTAATTTTTTTTTTTTTTTTTTTTTTTTCTGCGTCACTCTCTGCACCATAAATTCAAAGTCAGCCCTGATGCGATCAAAATCATCTGCAACATCAACAGTGCTTGAACACTTCATTCACTTCCAGAATGGGACATACATTTTTAGTTTTCAAACATACATTTTTGGTGATCTGGATTTCTGTGATGAACCTGGGCATAGTTGCAAATTGCTGCAAGACATTGAGTGAAGCTGTGGAGGCTCATCCAGAAACAAATACTGAAGCATTGTGAAAAAAATGCTAAGGTTAGCCAATAAAGCAATCAGATAATGCTTGACACAAATTAAGATAATGTCGAGATGCATGCGTCATAATTTGACAGATGGTTAGCAGCTGTAATTAGTTTAATTTTAAAAAGGACCCTTTTTTTTAGATCATATCCTTCATGTTGATGAAAAGGGTGTTTGGTATGATAATTGGAAATATCACTCCCTTTGTGTTGACAAATTTTTGTATTTGTCTATCTTCCAAGAGTCAAATCATCATCATCCCCAAAATATCCTCTTGTCTGTTTGATACCTGATCTAATGGATGACCTTTCAACCTGGTCAGACCATCATGGCACAGAGTCAGATTGTCATGATTTAAAACTGAGACGTCAAAAGTTGTAAACATTTTAGCCAACAGCGTTAAACTGAAAATGCTTAGCAAGAATTGATGCAGTAGGACATTAAGATATTGCCCCACTCTCATTATTTACTATACTTTTCCACTGCTAACTACCACTTTTTTCAGGCCTTAGATGCATATACATGGCAGCAGGCATGCATCACTATACACCATAGTGAAATGCATTTCAGCAGTTTGTCAGCTCTTATAACCCTAATTGTGTGGTGAACAGCCCTGTAGAAGCAAGCGAGCCAGAGTCGCTTGCATCTGGTGTATAGGAAAATAAGGGTCTTACCTTAATGTGCGGCACGTGACATCGGCCAGTTTGCTCCATGAAAATGGTATTACTCTCCCGTCTAGCAGGTCCAGTAGTATGTTTGGTAACAAGGGTTTTTGTACAGTTTGGCATGCTTTCACCAATAGCAAGTCTTGTGCTGATTGGTCGAACTGGAGGAGGCTATTTGCCTGGGTAACTGAGAATAAAAGCGAAGAATGCTGATTGGTTGGTCGACTGTGGTGTTGGCCTGATAAAAGAGGGCTGAAGCAGTGAAAAGGGGAGAAGAAAAATCAGATTTACGTTGTGAAGTGGGCAGAAAGCAAGAATGGCGAATTGAACTAGCGGTATCTTGATTTTTACAAGTGATGTTGTAGAAAAAAGAGACTCATTTAAACTACAAATTGTCAATTATCCTAGTGCTTAGTATGACTAATGAAGCTGTATTTGATCTGAGTTACAAAGTTTTAGAGTTTGTGGTTGAAAATGGCCACTTAGTTTTTTTCCAAATTGGCATTACAATGAATGTGATTTTTATCATCAATATTAAGTTGGTTAACATATTCCTAATATTAAAATGTGACTTTTTCTCTATACAAATGTTGAAGCTATGATATTTTTTTTATGGTGACTTTAACAAAAATATGATAATGAATATAAATCATTTCCTGATCATGTATTCGAGTAAAAAATCTGCCCGTTGGATATTTTTTTACTCAAAAATATAAGAAACATATTTATAATGTTTCTTGTCTCCATTTTTGTTTAAGGGAAAGGAACACACTTTTAGAAATGTGCTTTGTGTTCATGCCAAGGATTTGACCTGCTTTATTTGGCAATTAAATTAAATTTTAAATTAAATGTAATTCAACAAATTAATAATTATTTCTCCATTTAATAAAATGTATAAATAAAAGTCGGTAAGAAATTTTTCTTTAGATTTTTCAATGATTTTCTATCTGAAAGATATCTATTATTTAAAAGAAAAATATTAAATTAAAATTTATGGGTTCCGAGGATGTCTTACCTGAGATTAAACATAAACATTAAAATATAAAATATCAAAATCTTACCCTGATTTGGGATCAAAACCTCTCAAAGCCTCCCTTATGTTTCACAACTTTATTTTTCTATACTTTTCCCTCTTTTATTTGTGGATTGCATGTTTTCACATTGCTGTGTGGCCCTAGCCTCTATTTCATTTAAACAGAGTTGATACTTCGATCTGATGGGTTTTATTTTAAGTATCTTGCTCAAAGCAATAAGTTTATTGATTTGGTTTTATTTTTAGAGTTAAATTATAGCTTCCTAAATTGCCTCCTGCCAAATAGGTGAACTCCCTTCTTTTTCATAGATGATTCAAGTACGTAACAAACTTACATACATACATACACACACACACACACACGTGTGTGTGTGTGTGTGTGGTGTGGTTATCAAATTGTAATTTAATTTTGCCTATGTTAAATTTCTTTTTTGAGCTTCTGTGTTCAACCTGATTCAGGATTCATTTCCAACTTAATAACTTTAATTCTGTTGCCTGCCAAGCATTTATTTTCCCAGAAAACCCTGCTCTACAAACTGTCAAAGAAAGAACACTTTCAGCAAAATAATGCATTTTTTTTTGTTTTTTGTTTAAATTGATTTTATTTCTTCATGAAAATCAGAAAACAAAAAAAATCAAAGCCAGTGGGAATTAAATAATAGAGAAAGACACTTGTTTGAAACAATTTCAATTCTTGCCTTCAATGATGGATCTGTTTTTGTGGTGTCAGGGGGAATCATTAGGAAGCACGAATGTTCCTTAATTTGGTCAGATCATTGCAGCTGTGGATTTTTATCATCTGCATTTTGACATATCAGATTCAATTTCTGTTAGTTTGGCATTTTGACTTTTGGAATCTACAGAATGAAGGAACAGAATATGGTTATGTTGTTGTAGCAAACAAATCTCTAAAGTTTGGCATTTATTTTTGCTAGTGCAAAAATGATGGAAACAAATGAGTCTAAGAGAATGAAAGGAGGAAGAACATTGAGGCAATTCCAAGATTTTGGATGAGATTGAAAATTAATGGTTGTTGTCTCCAGAACAGGACTTTGAATATGTTAACAAAACCCTAACTAAAAGCAAGAACATGATCTTGTTAAAGATTAAAAGTGAAAAATAAGAAATTTAGGCAGCTTAAGACTTTTGCTAAGACATCCGAGAAAATAACAAAATGCTTGGAATTTTCTTTTTCTCATTTTATTAGCAAAGCTTAAGTATTTTTCAATTAGCATTTGGGATTATTCTAGAGATTTTATGATCAGAAGTTTAAAAAAGTGAAAAATATTCATTAAATGATTAATAATTAATGCATTAAATAAAATCTTGAAGTTCTATTTCATATTATTTACATTCAAAATGATGTCCACTATGGGAGGAGATTGTTCCCATTCTGATGTACATATTAAATATAGAATAGCCTGTACTAGAAATACCTTTTCCCGACACCACAAGTTGCTATAAAAACAAAACAAAAACCGAAAAACTTGAGTCATGATCTTAGAGAGCCTCATTATATTGAGACCTTCATGTTATGCATAGTGTCCAACCAGATGAGAAATGTTGAAACTCAACTGTATATAACTGCTTTCTGAGATGAATGGTTAAAAACAGCTTTGAGTGAATGAACACTATAGGTCTCATCGTTGTATAGGAATAAAGTGTCATTGCCCACACCATAGTCTGAACACAAATCATCAGTGAGCAAACATGGACAATTCCATTATTAAATAAAGTAGATCATGTGATCGTAAAAGTAATGTATAAATGGGAAATAGTATGATGTCTAAGTCATCACTATTCTCTATACTATCTACCCTACTATTTCTCTGTACTGAACATTATACAAATTACTATTTGAACAAGTACTACCAGTACCTGCATTACAGAGTCTCATCTACAATGAGCATTACGAACGTGATAATGAGCACTTGTTGACCTCACAGAAGTTACAATGAGTGAGCATCTAACATCACAAAACATACTGAGGGCCATTTTTCTTTGCACATGGTGTACTGGTGCCACAGAATCATATACAAAGAACTGTGCCAAATAATAGAAATCACACCATTTGAGGTCTCTTAAGAACAATGACTAAAATAGAATTTAAAAAAGAAAACGTAACTCAAAGAAAAAATAATGACATGATCATAAAGTTGGTGTTCCACACTATTTCAAACAAAAGGTTAGGATGGAAACCCCCATCAATACTGGAAAGAAATATAACAGCTACTGGACTTGAGAAACCAGTTTTCCTTAAAAAATTCTTTTAAGAGAAAAATTTTATAAATTTCACCTGAAAGTAGCACTGGCTTCTCTGTTCATGGTGATTGTTTCCACGTATGGCTAATATGACCATAACCATTAGAGATGAGGAGAACAGATACTATACTTTGATCTCAATACCATAAAGTGAGTTGCACTGACAGCTTGGGCAATAAATATTCATTGTTTTCACGTCAGGAAATGGCTAATATTCCTATGTTGATGGATATTTCATCATGTTCTGTTTGCTGTTTCCACTGTCTCAGCCTATACCACCTGGCTCTGGGATTGAATTCACAATTACTCTTATAGATTAAATAAAGTATTTGGTTCAAAATTCCATAAAGGTAACCTGGATGGATAGACACTTAATGAAGGTAAATAATAATAAATAATGTCCAACAGTTAATTGGTGATAATAATATCACATGTCAGTTAAACAATATTGGGTTATGGTCACCACTATAATAGGAGACCTTGGAAGAAAGATTTATTCTCCAATTTGTATTTCCCCCATTATGGGCATTATTATATCCTTGATATAATAACCCCATATTTCATTGATGGAATGTAATGGCTAAAAGGAAAAGGAATGACAAACATGCTTTGTTCTCAGAGAGACTTTTATGCCACTAAGACATGCACAATTTTAGATATACATATTTACACGTGTCCCACAAGAGAATATAGCATATATCTACACAGAAAGCAGTGTGAAAGGAGAACGAAATAATGAGGTCTTACATATTCAGGTTCTTTTGTGTTTCTGGAGAAGTTATGTTTAGGACATCAAATTCAAATGGGATGGATTCATCTGCTTTCTCCCTGTCAAGGACATATTCCATGAACAGGAAATGGTAAGTCTTGGGTTTTCCCAAGTTGAGGACTGTGAACTGGAGTTTCTTTCTATATCTGGGGAAGATATAGTGCGATGCAAAAGTAAGTGAACCCCTAAGATAATATTTAAAATAATTGTCTCTTTCTTCCAAATAATCAACAAATCTTAATTAAACTATATATTCATTAAGAAAAACCTTTATTAAATCAGTTACAACCACTTTCAAAATTTTTTATCAAGCTGGAATAAAAAATATTAATTAAAAATTAAGATGTTCAAAAGTAAGTGAATCCTTACATTTAATATTTGGTGACTGCTCCTTTTGAGGTTACATCTAGACTACCTGTGACCCATTGGGTCACTGATGGTTCAAATTATAAAACATTGAAGTTGATTTCAGCGTTCCATTGAAATGAAAGTTAATTTCATTATGATTCAGTTAAATATTTCAATTTGTTTGTCATCATTGGTTTGGTTTACAAGTTCCTGTTTAATGTTTTATTGATTGTTTACAGCATTTAATAAGAATAGGATTTCTGGGATAAACTTGAACTTTAAATCAGATTAACTTTAAAAATTTTTTTAAATATGCGAAAAAATATTTTAAAATCATATTCACTTGAAAATATTTTTTAAATATGCCAAAAATATTTTTTAAATATTTAAAATATTCTTTGTTTAAAGAAAGTTGAAATATAAATAATTATAAGATTAGCTTAAATTATTATGCACTAGACAGATGGATGTACCATGCAAGCATGCATGCAATCACAGTCTTTTAGTATTATATAGATGTCAACCAGTTTCCTCTGTAGTTTTTAAGAAGTTTCTGGCGGTAGTGAGTTCTGATTTTTTACCATTATTTTTGGCAAAACCTCCACAGTTGCTCGATATTATCTGGGTTTCCTATATGTACTGCTTTCTTTCTTTTAAATCACAGTTTTTCAATTGGGCTTAGATCAAAACTTTGACTAGGTCATTGCAAGACTTAAAATTTCTTTTTATGATCACATTCTTCAGATCATTGTCTAGCTGGAAGTTCCAGCCCTGACCTAAACCTAACTTTTGAACTGAGGACAAGACACTTTCATTCAAAATTGCTTGGTATCTTGCAGAGTCCATTGTGCCATCAATGTGTACTATTCTCCCTGTTCCAGCTGCAGCAAATCACCCCCAAATCATAATGCTGTCACTGCCATGATTAATGGTTGGTATCAAATTCTTCTCTTCAAAAGTTGTATTAGGAGCTCACCAAATATACCACCTATTGTTTCTCCCAAAAAGTTCTAGTTTGGTCTCATCCAACCACAAAATTTTTTGCCAGAATGTTTTGAGCTTATTAATATGAGACTTGTCATAGGTGAGGCAAGCATGCTTGTGCTATTTCATAAGCAGTGACTTTTTCTCGGCATTCTGCCATGAAGATCGGTATTGGTCAGATTTTGTCATAATGTAGATGTATGTACATTGATTCTGACATTGGTCAGTGTGCATTGGAGAACCAAAAAGGTCACATCAGGATTTGTCTGGGCTTGCTGAACTAGATGTCTACTTGCTCTTGCTGTTATTTTTCATGGACAGCACTTCTTGATTGTGATGCCGTCATACCAAAGGCTTTCCATTTATAAATAATTTGTTGCACAGTGGTGAAGTGCACTCCAAGTTGTTTTGGTAGTTTTTTGTAGCCTTCTCCATCATTATCAGTTTCAACTATGTGATTTTTTAAAGCTTCAGGAAGTTCTTTTGATCTTTACAGATATATATTTTTAAATTTAATCTCTAACTGAGCACTTTTGCATACACAATGAGTTATATTGTTTGACTGCAGTATACACAGCTTAACAAAATATGAACATGCGTCATTTTGATTTTTACACATGCACAAAAAATTATTTGTACTGGCAGCCATGTAAAACAAAAATACCGAGTGAAAATGTAATTGTTCACTTACTTTTGCACATCTTAATTTTTCATTAATATTTTTATTCCATCTTGATAAAAAATTTTGAAACTGGCTGTAATTACTTAATAAAGGTTTTTTTTCTTAATGAATATACAGTTTAATTAAGATTTGTTGTTTATCTGGAAAAATGATATAATTATTATAAATATTATCTTAGGAATTCACTTACTTTTGCACAGCACTGTATATTCCCAAAGACTTACAGACTTGTAAGCTACAGCATGTGCTAGAGGTGGCAGATTTATCTTCAGTTAGGTCCTACAGGAACCCAGCTAAAAGAGTAACTGCTCACTTTGGTTTCTGTAAACTGACTGTAATTGACTGCCACTTTCATCACTGTATGGCCTGATGTCACTAAGTGGTCGTCACATTACCCATGTGACTTATCTTAACCAAAGTGAGTTAATCACCTTTTGTATGCCTCTACACTCAAAGAAAACCAGAGAGTACAATGGCATAAATGTTCTGACAACAAAAACAAAGATGAGGACATTAGACTTAATGTAAATAATATAATAAAATATTAAATATTTCCTTTGTGAAGATTTACCATTCTTCTATCCTAAACCAACATGAATGAATTTCAGATTTTGCCTAAAGAAAAAAAAGATAGAAAAATTAAAGACATTGTTTAGTCAGAATGTCAAAATCTAAATTCTTTCTTGTTTAACTGTGACTTTAACTAGCACAGATTAAACTAATTGAATAATAACTGTTTCTTATTTTGTCTTAACATTAGTTTGTCATACTATGCCAAAAAAGCTTGATCTGATTTTTTTTCTTAAATATTTTTCAGTTATACATTAGTTTAAAAGTAAATGTTAGAAATGTTATGCTGAATGAGGCAACACCAGATTACCCTGCTAATCATTTATAAAACAACTTAGTGAGTGGAAATTTTCAACATCTTGAAGCATACATTATTTCAACTTGAGATAGCCTCAGTTTTCATTTGAGTAAAACATTACATGTATTCATCAATTTAGTTAATGATATTTTGTTTTTTAAATGCGGAATATCTTTGTTCTAGTAAAGAGAATTTGCTAAGTTGCTTCTTCCATTAACGATTGTTATTTGTTGTTGGTTATTTGTCGTGTTTCAGAAATTTTAATCATTGTTACCAATTGGGATTTTTCTGACATGTTGTAACTCCAACATGAAGAGCTGAAACAACTGTCAATCAATGATGCCCTTTTGCTAAATCAATTTGAAAGATGAAACTATAAAATCCACATCTGAAATGATTCATGGATGAGCAACGATTGATTTTATCTAATTAAAAAAACATTTTTAAAGCCATTTCTTCATTTTGTTTAATTTGCACCTGAAAGAAAATTTCAAATTGGAGTTAAAGAAAACTAGTGTTTTCATTTGAAAAAAAATAAAAATAAAAAATACTTAATAGATAAACGTCTTTTTTTGAGGTTTTACATTTTTCTTTTTAGACTTTTTCATTTCAAAATTCTTTTTGGTTTGTCGTATTTTTCAGTTTTTTAAATATAAACTTTGTTTTTTTTTTTTTTCATCATTTATTATATTGAACTTGTTTATCTTCTAGAATTCTCTACAGGATAAACAAATCTTTTAGTTGTTCTTTTATTTTTCTTGAATTGTCTCTCTTTTAAATTAATTTATTCTCTCTCTCTCTCACTCTGTTAAATCCATTGATTGTGTCTATTAAATTAGCTTATTATTGTCTGTGTCTTTCTTAAACTTATTGTCTTTTGGTGAAATCCATTTAGTATATCTCACTTAAGTTTTTTGATTGTGAATCCCCAGGAAATCCATTGTATCTATTAAATCCAAAATAAACTCTTCTTTACTGAATGTTAGTAATGATTACTGAAATGGTTGTGTTCATTAAATAAAGTCTAACTCACAAAAAGCTCCAATTTCCAGTCGTAGAACAGTGTGTGCTATCAAAAATGCATGAAACCAAAACTCTTTGCAATTTCCATGATTTTTCTCTTTATATTTGATTAATCGCTTAAATATTCATGTGACCCGAAAGTCACGTTCTATATGTAAACTTCCATTTCTCCAAAAGATGAAAATCATTTCATGATAGCTTTTGTGAAAAATCATGCAAATCTAATCATACCAATTCTCTAGCAGTGGCTATAGTTTATAAGTCCACAATCAATAGCCTGTGAGGTAAGCAGGTGAAATATCACTCTTAAAACAGGTAGTGTAAAGATATATTTCCTTTTTTAACAGTAATTACATTTTTATTCAGCATTAAATTCATTTTTTATATTATTGATGTAGTAGTGAAAATGGCTTAGCTTCTGGAACACAACTCACTCGTATGTGTCTTGCATATAAGATATTTGAAAGAAAGCATGGCTGATACAAAAGCTACAATGTAATAACAACTCGATCTCATAGCTCAGTGATTTTGTTAGACAAATTTGTGACTTATACAAATTTCCGAGTCTCAGACACTCAATAAAATAAGCATGAGTAAAAGAACATGTGAAGGGCAGCAGAGGCCAGCAGAAGGGCATCAGAGAGATAGCAGAGGGGCAGCAGGGGGTATCAGAAGGGCAGCAGAGGCCAGCAGAGGGGCATCAGAGAGATAGCAGAGGGGCAGCAGGGGGTATCAGAAGGGCAGCAGAGGCCAGCAGAAGGGCATCAGAGAGATAGCAGAGGGGCAGCAGGGGGTATCAGAAGGGCATCAGAGGCCAGCAGAGGGGCATCAGAGAGATAGCAGAGGGGCAGCAGGGGGTATCAGAAGGGCAGCAGAGGCCAGCAGAAGGGCATCAGAGAGATAGCAGAGGGGCAGCAGGGGGTATCAGAGGGGCAGCAGAGGCCAGCAGAAGGGCATCAGAGAGATAGCAGAGGGGCAGCAGGGGGTATCAGAGGGGCAGCAGAGGCCAGCAGATGGGCATCAGAGGACCAGCAGAGGTGCAGCAAGTCTGGTGGTCATGCTTTCTTTGTAGAGTTTTATAATAGTCTCAGCGATTGTGATTGTAAAAAGACAGGGTACAACTGGCACACCAAACAGACGTACCTTTTAGTAATAATAGATTGATTTTTCTATTCTCTATATAACTTACTTTAATATATATAATCTGATGATCCCTTAAGGCATGAAACTGACAATAACCATGCAATGTTGATTTTTATACCCCCCCTCTCTCTCTTATATACATGCACATGCACATAGTCATATATATATATATAGATGACACAAACTACTACATGAATATGTGGAAATGCATGCAATACTTGAAAATGAAGAAACTGATAACATAGCACAAAAAAACAAAAATCATTGATTATGGATTATGATAGCCAAACATACTTAGAAATTAGACAATTCATATCTAAATATGTACCTGAAACCCAGAAAATGATATAAGAAATCCTTAACAAATACAACATCTTTAACATATCCAAGTTTAAGCAAACATGTATATGTACACACACACACACACACACACACACACACACACACACATATATATATATATATAAAAATATATATATATATATATATATATATATATATATATATATATATATATATATATATATATAAACATATATTGTTAAATATAACAGGCAAAGTATGTGTATTATGTTTGATCATGAGCCGTTCTAATCTTTGTATAGTGGCTTTAATTTCAGGAGAAAATAAAGACAAAAACTGTCCAACATTTGTAAACATAACAGAATGTCATCTTTGATGGTGAACGTCTCTGTTGTACTGTCCATACAACCACTCTGATGATGGCTCATGTGAGCTGAAAGATTAGATCGAGGAACAGCATTACAAAAAAATGTCCAAATATTTGTTTTTGTCTTTATTTTCTCCCAAATAGACATTTCTTGTCTGTTATATTTAACTATATATGTTTGAATAATGATCTGCTGTCCCAATACACTATATATATATATATATATATATATATATATATACATACACCTGTGATGAAGATTAATGTTAAGGTCTGTATAGATGAAAGTGAAAGTTTTGCCCTGATGTAAAAGGATTCTTTATTAAATCTTTAGTTTGACCTCAGATGATTTCTTCTACCTGATCTTTTTGTATTGACCATTATTCACTCATCATCTTTGTTTTTCATTGTCATTTAAGAATAAAATGGTATTTCTTTTGACATATTACAGCATTCTTCTCTTATGTGCTATATCCGTTCAGGACGTCAATGATCACAGGTCTCCACAACTTCTTGTCTCTTGTTGTTCTATGTAATATTTGACATTTTTCTCTCCTTCTTTGTTTTCACTCTGCCATTCATTCTCCCATGCTCATCAGGTTACACCCCATTTTTCTCAGCCCCTCTTTTCTTCTATGTCCCATGAGTGTTATCTCACAGCATTAAATTATTTAAAAATGTTTTTGATAATTTTATTTGACACTTTGTTCCATGAAATCTTTTTATATTTCTGTTTTTAACAATTTTGTAGATATTGCTTATTTGCTAATAATCATTCATCTATCTGCTTTTAGTTTCTAAAGTCTTGAAGTAATTTAAGATTTTTATCTATTCTCTGTGTAAGGGTCGTTACAACTATCTTCATAAAGGCATTGTCATTGGTATACCATCATGGATGATGGAACAGAATTCAGGTTAGTCTGATATTTTCTTGCTCCTTGTATACTGTAAGATAATGCTATCTAATAGGAAATGACCTCTACTAAGTAACCCACTTTGCTCCAGAATTGCCATAAAGAAACTAATATATCATCCTTATGAAGATTGGACAAAGCTGACCATGTAAAAAAAATGACATTCTCTCCTACCTAGTTTCCACCATCTGAGTTGTTTCTCAAATGTCCTGGAATAGAGAGTGGCTAATTGCTGCATATTTGGTTTTATATATGCTGTTAAATTTCCCTGAATTTTGGCTACCACCTTTAATATTCGTTATTTATTGCTTAACACTTTGTCATAATTTTGATGGTACTTCTTTGAATGCTGTCATATTTGCAGGAATTGTTTCATTTGGATGCCGCACTTTCTTTATGCCAATAACATGCAAAAAGAACATGAGCATAAATTGAGATAAAAGAATTGCTTATTTAACCATCACTCATGCAGCATGGAAGACCTTTAAGGATCTTTTCTGAATGCCATTATCTCGAGAAAAAGGGTTCTGCTCTTGTATCTTTGACTCATCTTAAGCTGACCTTATTGGAGATACAGGACTTGATAAGAAAAAAAACCTTGTCAAGTTTCTCAAGCAAAACATTTTTCCTCTGATGCGTTTGACTTTTCCAGAAGTCAAAAAATCCTGTTGTAACAAATAAGAAACAGACAGTTACAATATGTCCCCTGTTTGCTCCCTCACTCATTTTCTATCTTTTATTGGAAAGGTCAGATGTTTATTCAGTAAAATAAAAACCTTCATCTGAAAAATATTTGAATGTCGTTAGTAAAAGAAAATAAAGAATTAAAAGTGCTCGCCTGCCTCCTTTGAGTAATCCAAACATATTGCTTTGACTTCTTTTAAAATTACTGAGAAGTAATCTGTGATAAAAATGTACAAATTTTAAAATAGGATTTGTAATATTTTTCTATCGGCTAATTTAGGGAAAATTTTATTTCATTGAATGTTGATTACTTAAAGATTTTTTTCTATTTCATAAACAAACCAGCTTAACAAAATTCAAAATATATTTCTTGCCTATCAATGACTTTAAACAGTTTCAACAACAATATATTTATGTGTTCATTGAGAAGAGAACAATGGTGATTTCCCAGAGGCTAAATAACAGTGAAAAAAAAAGCAGAGTTAGTAGTCCCATTAGTGTGCAGAGGAAAAAATGAAGACCAAGTTGAAATGGGGGATGATAATTAACACTGTTTAGTACTTAAGTAAAATAGAAAAAGAAAAATTCATTTCTTTTGGGACAGAATGTGTTAAGGATAAAAAGCAATGAACAATTGATTCAGTGATCAGTTATTGATTAACATTGATTAACAAAAAATGATCTTGCTTTCATGTTTGTCAATCTGATTTTCATTATGGTCCTTGACAGTTATTTTTATCCTTCTTATATTTTGGCATTATATATATATATATATATATATATATATATATATATATAATGCTATATTTTCTATAAGTGCCTCTTATCAATAAGTAACTTTTAAATAAGTGTCCCTCTTCCAATAAGCACTCTCACAGAATAGTAAAGATTTTTGTTTTTTTATTTATTATTTAAATTTTTATTTTAAAATGCATGTAATGTTTGTCAATATCAATTCACAGGAGTAGAAAAAATTAAAAATATATAGTTTCCTTTTGGTTTAACTGTTTAAAAAAATAAAAGAAAATGTTTTTAATATATTGACTGCGATTAAACAGAAAATGGAAATATTTAGATTTCAGCTATGTCTATTTTCATTGATATCAATTCCAAATTTTCTTTATTTTTAAAAAAAAAAGAAAAGCTGCAATATTTCATTTGTTTTTTGTTTGGGGGTCAGCAAGGTACTTGTCAAGTTTCTCAAGCAAAACATTTTTCCTCTGATGCGTTTTCTATCTTTTATTGGAAAGGTCAGATGTTAATTCAGTAAAATAAAAACCTTCATCTGAAAAATATTTGAATGAAAACATGGAATGTTACTTCAATTCTTTCTATTCTGATGATGATGTAAAAAACTTTGAAATAATAATGATATTTCATCTTTCATTACTTATAATCATATGGGTGAGAGCCTGAGTGATTAAAACATTCGCATTCTGACCATAAGACCTGGGTTCGAATCTCACCGTGGTTGATTTGTCAGGAAGGAGACTTCATGACATTATCGTACTGGAGGGTTCAATCCCACCATGTCGCACCTTTGGAAAGTGCCTGAAAACTATACTACGGGTTGACCCAAGCCTTGTGAGTGAAATTGGGTAGACAGAACCCTTGGGGGCTGTCAATAGACTTCTGTAATTAGTTATTTTCTTCAGATATGATTTTGTCCCATTCATTCTGCAGTTTCTGCCACAAATTAGGCATTAATTTCTGATAATGTCCTAAAGATTAATTTAACCCAAGAAATCTAACCATCAATTAAAGTTACACCACTACTAACCATGGGTATATCATACCCGATTTTGAAAATATCAAAAAAAATATTAAATATAAATCTTTATTTCAAATATTTTACATGCAGGCACTTCAAACTTTGTACTTTGAGTTAACATTAATAGGAACCGAAAAACATATTATTTAGGTAAGAAAATCAGATACTGAAAATTGTAATTAAAAATAGGAAAATTTGCACTGGGTACTATATACCCATGGTTAGTGTTCTAGGGTTAAAGATTTGCAGTTAGACTGAAATCTGAGTTTTGAATATGCCATGAACTAACCTCAAACACTGTTTCAAAATTGTCATTTGGTCTTAGCAATAGACTTGCTTGCAAATCATTGACTACCTATTTAGTTTTTCTTGTTGATGAAGAATTTGATGGCAATGGAATGTGCATGAAGTCAGACTCACATAAACAACATGATATGGGTGGATGAAAATGCAATGTCTGAAATATACAACAAATAAATTCTCATTAACAGAGAATTTTCATTGGTTTTTATCCAAACTCGTTTGAATGAAATATCATCATTGTGTGGATGAATGAAAATACTTGATTTCTCATGTGTAACTAATATATATATATATATATATATATATATATATATATATATATATATATATATATATATATATTACTGCTCGTTGGAATATTCACTGCAAATACATCAAGAGAACCAACAGTTTTGTACCTATTTTACATTTAATGAATCCCTGCAGATAGTAAGTGTGTGAGTGTGTGTAGGGGGGGGGGTTCAATTTGTTATTGCACATGGCATACAGTGACCAAAGTTCATTTATCTGATTCTGTTACATTTCACAGGATTCTTGCCATTGATAGAGAAATATTGATTTTCCACTTGAATACGGTTTCTTAAATTTAGTGTTTGCTGTCAATTTCAGTTCCTGCTGAAACTCAACATTTACTGGTAGAAGTCTTTAGCTGATCACACTGACTACCTAAATGAAATAAAGGCTGTGTTATATTCATTCACAGACAGAGATGGAAACTGTATTCAAATTTTAAAACATTTTATTTCAATTTATTATAAACAAGCTTAACTTAGCAAATACCAGCCAAGTGAGGGTGTGATTGTCTCGGTTTTCAAACGGTGTTAATAACAGTAATTTGTATGTATGCACACATACACATGCCTAAGTCTGTGCATGTATATGTGTAGTGATATATAAATATGCATGTCTATGCAAAGAGGTGCAGAAAAGTTCTCAGTTTTACATTTATTAACACATCATTGCAGCATTCATAAAACATTTTCTCAAAGTCACTTGACTGTCTGCAGATTCTCGGGGAAAGTTTGTCAATGCCAAGATGGAAATGGTGATAAAAGAAAAAAGATATACTGTAAATTTGTTTAGAAAAAACATGGAGAAATTTGAGCCAAAAGAAATGAAAGTGACTTTTGAATTCTTCCATTGGCTTTAATTTACTGTTACTAAAAGTCTTCTGATATATACATACAGACAGACAGACATATACATATACATATATTCATTCATACATTTTTCATTAAATAATATAGATAAGTGTTGTCTATATATTTTAATGAAACATGTATGAATGAAAAAATGCTGCCTAAATACACACAATATATATATATATATATATATTTGTGTATATAGGCAGTAATGCTTCTTTCATGCACATTTCATTGAATACAACAGACAAGGTGCATTGATTTAATTTTTTACACAATTTCTCATGTGATCTAATAATGTTTTTCTTTTCAGATGATAAATTATATAAAAACTGTCCAAATGTTCTTTTTATCTGAGTGTTTTTGGCTATCCATTTAGCCATTTTCAAGTTTTAAATATATTAACTGTTAACAAGAAATAGTTTGTTGTATGTATGTTTTATATAATGTTTTCATTTTTAAAACACTGTCAAGATATTGTGTCCATGTTCATAGTTGATATTATTAAGTGTTATTTTTATTTGTTTTTATTAATAAGGCTTCCATTATTTTTAGCCTCTTTTTGCATGTAGATGATGCTATTATATTAGTATTGTCAACAATTACGTTATGAATAGGGTTTGGTAGGTCTCTATGAGTATTTAATTTACTAAGAGTTATAAAGAACAGGAAATTGTGGAGGGCCATATTTGATCCATCTTGGCACATAGAAGAAGATGATCATGTCTCATTCATACTAATAATTCATATTGCCTTGTCTAGTTTTACTAACCAGTTTTCAAATTGACTCAACAGATATCAGACCATAACTGAAAAGTTTTGGACATTTATATGATGTCAAGGTACAATGGTACCACTACCTCTCATCACCTTTTCATATTTCTTCTGTCTTTTGACTTTAGACACATCAGTGTGTATGTATGTATATATATATATATATATATATATATATATATATATATATTTGAAAAAATAAAACATCCCTCTAGATACATACATAAAACAAAGCATACATTCAGTTAGAAACAAAAATAAAATCATCCTTGATAATGACTAAAAGTATAGCCAAATGTGTTCCCACATACATTTGGACAATTTCTATATAATTTATGTCCAGAAAAAAAGAAAATTGTAAGAACACAAGAAGAATTAAATAAAATACTTAACCACAGTACCGGGTCAGTTGTTTTTCATGAAACTTGTATAAAAAAGAGATTGCTGCCCAAATACACACACACACACACACATATATAGTCAATCTAAAAATATTGGACACATAATATTTTTTAAAGTTTAAGAAAAAAATATTACTAATGGTGCTCTAAACCTTAAAATTTAGAAAGTATCCAAAACTTCTGCCTGTCTCTTATATGTTTAATTTTCATATAAATTTGTACATAGACAAAAATGTGTTTCTTCGACTTAGATATATAATACCCTAAGTATTTAAAGTGTTATGTACTGTTTTTAAGTTTGGACCCACATCAGAAATGAGTTTTTTTCTCAAAAAAATATTTAAAATCTTTGTGTTTCTATACGTTCTCATATAATTATGGACACTGCCCAAAATGCCTGAAAAGTCATTTTTGATTTTGCTTTTTAGATCTCTTTGCATTTTATAAATTTCTGTAAGAATAATAAAAACAAAGAACAGAATATTATTTGATTTTTTATCTTTTGGGACACACCTGTATATTGGTAGACAGACAGATGAAGAGTAAAAGAATTCTGCAGACTTTGGTGAATTACTTAACAAAATTCGAATATAATGAATTCAGCAAGTATTTTTCCCTGGGCAATCTCCCATTTATCTGCAAATATATGTGTGCTTCTAGAGCATGGTTATACCAATCAAAGAATTTACGATTGGACCTATATTGAATTTATATTTCATTTACATTTCTTCTCTGGTCTTTTATAATGGTTTTCTTGGAGTTCGACATTTTTATTTTAGGCTTCTCTGAAGTATAGATCAAGAAATCTAACTCGAAGATATTTTCTCTTTTTACTGGTGTTCTTTTTTATTGGATGTTTATATGTTTTGTGGTTTTTATTTTGTTAGACACTTCATCATGTCTGACTTGATCTTCTAAGCCCTTCTGTTACAACAAAATCAAAAGCAAATAGAAAAATTATATACTCGTATAATACCCGTAAAAATGATAGGCTTAATCCTCTCCCAAGTGTTCCAAGAAATAGGATTCAAGATAAACCTTTCTAAAACAGAAACTATGATTTGGAATTGGAATGAAAACAATGATGGCGCATACCCTGAATCCATCATAAAAATTCAGAATGAGGATGCTGTGAGTTAAAATCAACATAAGACTAGAAGACAGTTAGTATAGGTTGTAATACCAAACATATACACCTATTATGTACGAACAAACATGGAGGTCTTTTCAGGAGTCTTTCGCATAATGGGGAGGGGGAATAATTAGGTGTCTCTTTGCAATACAGTATAGTATCTGACAGGGGTAGGAATGATCTATGGGGTGATGATAATTTAATTTACAACAGTGGAATTGGTAAATACTAGACGCATCAGATACCTTAGTGTATGACTCAAGTTATAACAGATTTAGTATTGGGGAGTGGGAAACCGAACATAGGCTGCATAAGAAGTAACTTCACACAATGCCACAAGTTGCTACAGAATCCAAACATCGAGATGTCATGCACAGTGCTAAACCCTTTCAGAAATATCTAAACTGTCAGCTGTATACAACCACTTTCTCAGATAAATAGTTAAAAATAGCTTCTAATAAATTAAACCTGGAGAGAGTCTTAGTGGCGACCATCCTTTGAACATGGTGGACTGGTATGACAGAACCACATAGAACTGTGTCAGTTAATAAAAAATAAAATAAAAAACACATCATTTGAAGACTTTCAACAACTTCAACAATTAAAATGTCTGTCAAATTTAATTTGAAGAGAAAATAATGGTATAATCCAGATAATGATGTTTCATACTACTACTACTTCAAAAAAAAAAGATGTTAAGAAGGAAGCCCCCATCAATTCTGATGTGGGCTTCCATACAATCAATAACAATGGATTTGAAAAACTTATTTTGCTGAAAAATTAATTTAAGAGAAAGAGTTTATAAATTCAACTAACAGTATCACTGGCTGCTTAGTCAATGGATGCTGAATATTTTCTTATGAGGAAATAAGCTAATATTACCATTAGTGTACAGATTGACCCTTCAGTCTTGGATTGGAGTATCTGTGCCGTCTGTCTTGAATGTACTATTAATTTGCCCAATTGAAAATATTACTCTCCCACTTCAAATAAATTTCTATTGAGACATATTGCATTTTATATGTCACTGCATGTGAACCCTATAGACTAGACAGTGAAGTTTCAGGCCACAGGGACACCATGATAGATATTAATGCTATGGTTTCTCTAGTAAGTAGGTTTTTCTGAAGTGGGGTTACTTGTCTTAGATTCAACTGGTTTTGAATTCAGAATTCTGCTAAATTGGTTGCCAATGCTATCTAGCTGTGGGTAGAGATTCATATGTTTCAAGACTATCTGGAGTTCAAACAAGACACACCCACCCTAATTTCCAGGCTGATAACTTCTGTTGCATTAAAATAAAAAATTCAGAAATTCTGTCCAAACATAGTATCTATGGACGAGTATGTAGCTTGGTTATTATAGGCAAAGAAAAAGAGATTGGTATGATGAGTTCAAATTCTTATATGAAGTTGTGGCATTTACTTTCACACAAATACCTTTAGGAAAGTTTGGAATCCATCTTTTTTTCCCTCTTTAGGTATGGAAAGCAACACCTAGTGTGGTGAATCTGTGTCCCTTTATTCAACAGGGTGTTTCAAGCATTAGTATCTATAGTATCCATGACAAATGATAGGATTATTTATGTATGAATTAACACATCTATTGTGGACAACAGCATCTGTGTATTCTGCCTTGGAAGAATTGTTTGCCATCTGAAAAGTGTTACCCCAAAATTTATGTATGTATGTATGTATGTATGTATGTATGTATGTATGTATGTATGTATGTATGTATGTATGCATGCATGTATATATGTAGAGACATATTGCATTTTATATGCAGTAATTATGTAAAATTATTTTTTATCTATCAATGACAGATATCAATTTCTTGTTTTTCATCTGTGATTGTATTTTTTCTTTTTCATTGACATCTGACTGATGTCTGCAAAAGGGTGTGTCTTTACAGAAATGCAGCATGTGTCAGAAATCCAGATTGTTTCTAGAAATCAGAAATCTAACAGATGTCTGTGAAAGAGTGTGTCTTTCCAGAAATGCATCATGTGTCAGAAATCCAGATTGTTTCCAAGAATCTAGCAGATGTCTGTGAAAGAGCGTGTCTTTGCAGAAATCTGGTTGCTCAAAGCTTTGCCTTGTGTATTTTCTTTTGATATATCATCAAAATCTTTTGGGAACTGCAGCCACTTTCTGGTCATTTTTTTAAAACTGAGAATTTTTTTGCCTTCAAATATCTATATAGTATTTACAGTTTTGGAAAGAAATGCTAAACAAACATACTGAAAATAGTATAATAGACATGAATATCAATTTTATTAATTGATGATTAACCTTGATTATTTATTAAATTATTGATTAAACTGAATCTGTCAATTTAATCTGTTAATTTCTTTTCTCCTTCCAGGTGTGCCGGCAGACATACACAGATTTTAAACAGGTAAGATCAGGATTCCAATTACTTTTGGGGAAATTGGTAAAGAATTATTTTCATTTGATATATTTTTTTCTATTTGAAATGAAGAAAAGAAAAGAAAAATTCTTGGGTCACTCAAACTTACAAGCAACAGAATTTAATATTAAAAAGAATATGTAAAATTGATCCTCTTCAGAAAAGTTTCCCCTAGATTAACAATAAAATGTAATGGTTGAATTTTTATAAAACCCTTCAGAATTTATAATGTAAGGCAAATGATAAACATTCTTACTTGGAAGTAAAATTTATGTTTAGTTAACTTTATTTCTGGCTAAAAAAATATGATAAAGCATTTGGAATGGAACCAATGAGCTTTGTGTTTTTACCACTGAGCTATTATGTATTTATAGAATTAAGAAATGGAAATGTTCATTTCATGTGCTAATTAAATAAATTAATTTATTTTCCCCTGAAAGATTTTTAATACTTCGAAATGTTTAAAAATTAAGGAATTTTGAAAATTTGTCTTCTGGTCAGTCATAAAAAAAAGAAGTAGTTGGCAAAATGTTAGCCTGGTAACATGATTATACTTAATTTATTATTCATTATAAGATTAATATAAATGCATTTTGTGTTGATTTCTTTATTGTGTTCCCTATGTCCTGATTGAGCAAATGATGAAAGACTGCTTTCAATAATCCAATTGATTCTTTCATATTCAAGAGAGAAAAAAGGACCAACATCTCCGAAGGTTGTCAGTTTTAGATGTGAACTGAAATTATCATTTCTCCTTGACATTTGTGACAATTTTCAACAGTTTTGTTTCCTCTCTTTCTCTGTGTTTCCTCTCTTTCTCTGTGTTTCCTCTCTTTCTCTGTGTTTCCTCTCTCTCTCTCTCTTTTTTTTCTCTCTTTCTGTATTTCCTCTCTCTCTTTGTTTCCTATCTTTCTCTGTATTTCCTCTCTCTCTTTGTTTCCTATCTTTCTTTGTATTTCCTCTTTTTGTTTCCTCTCTTTCTCTGTGTTTCCTCTCTTTCTCTGTGTTTCCTCTCTTTCTCTGTGTTTCCTCTCTCTCTCTCTCTTTTTTCTCTCTTTCTCTGTATTTCCTCTCTCTCTTTGTTTCCTATCTTTCTTTGTATTTCCTCTTTTTGTTTCCTCTCTTTCTCTGTGTTTCCTCTCTTTCTCTGTGTTTCCTCTCTTTCTCTGTGTTTCCTCTCTCTCTCTCTCTTTTTTTCTCTCTCTTTCTCTGTATTTCCTCTCTCTCTTTGTTTCCTATCTTTCTTTGTATTTCCTCTTTTTGTTTCCTCTCTTTCTCTGTGTTTCCTCTCTTTCTCTGTGTTTCCTCTCTTTCTCTGTGTTTCCTCTCTTTCTCTGTGTTTCCTCTCTTTCTCTGTGTTTCCTCTCTCTCTCTCTCTTTTTTTTCTCTCTTTCTCTGTATTTCCTCTCTCTCTTTGTTTCCTATCTTTCTTTGTATTTCCTCTTTTTGTTTCCTCTCTTTCTCTGTGTTTCCTCTCTTTCTCTGTGTTTCCTCTCTTCCTCTGTGTTTCCTCTCTCTCTCTCTCTTTTTTTTTCTCTCTTTCTCTGTATTTCCTCTCTCTCTTTGTTTCCTATCTTTCTTTGTATTTCCTCTTTTTGTTTCCTCTCTTTCTCTGTGTTTCCTCTCTTTCTCTGTGTTTCCTCTCTTTCTCTGTGTTTCCTCTCTTTCTCTGTGTTTCCTCTCTCTCTCTGTCTTTTTTTTTCTCTCTTTCTCTGTATTTCCTCTCTCTCTTTCTCTGTATTTCCTCTCTCTCTTTGTTTCCTATCTTTCTTTGTATTTCCTCTTTTTGTTTCCTCTCTTTCTCTGTGTTTCCTCTCTTTCTCTGTGTTTCCTCTCTCTCTCTCTCTTTTTTTTTCTCTCTTTCTCTGTATTTCCTCTCTCTCTTTGTTTCCTATCTTTCTCTGTATTTTCTCTCTGTTTCCACTCTTTCTCTGTATTTCCTCTCTCTCTTTGTTTCCTCTCTTTCTCTGTATTTCCTCTCTCTCTTTGTTTCCTCTCTTTCTCTGTGTTTCCACTCTCTCTTTGTTTCCTATCTTTCTCTGTATTTCTTCTCTCTCTTTGTTTCCTATCTTTCTTTGTATTTCCTCTTTTTGTTTCCTCTCTTTCTCTGTGTTTCCTCTCTCTCTTTGTTTCTCTCTCTCTCTCTGTATTTCCTCTCTCTCTTTGTTTCCTATCTTTCTCTGTATTTTCTCTTTTTGTTTCCTCTCTCTCTCTCTGTGTTACTTCTCTCTCTGTTTTTTCTCCCTCTCTCTTTGTTTCCTATCTTTCTCTCTCTTTGTTTCCTATCTTTCTCTGTATTTCCTCTCTTTGTTTCCTCTCTTTCTCCGTGTTTCCTCTCTTTCTCACTTTGTTTCCTCTCTTTCTCTCTTTGTTTCCTCTCTCTTTCTCTGTGTTTCCTCTCTCTCTGTGTTCCTCTCTTTCTCTGTTTCCTCTCTCGCTTTGGTTTCTCTCTTTCTTTGTTTCCTCACTTTCTCTATTTTCTTTGTCTCTCTTTTTGTTTCCTCTCTCTCTGTTTCCAACTTGTTTATCTTTGTTAAAAATTTTAGATTTTCTCTATAAATTTTTGGAATTTATCTGATAAAAGACTCTGTTCTGAAAATTCAGTTTTTTGCTTAACAGCTCTCTCCATTTTTTACTGTTCCCTTTGTTCCATTTATTTTCACTGTTCCCTGTTTTTCTTGAATTATATCTTATGACCGAAACGGATTTATTAAAAAGGAAAAAAAATTAAATTCCATACTAAAATAAATATTCTGTTTTTTTATATGTAATATTTTTTAGAAATGCTTTTATTCCTGAAGGAATTTATATGACTATTTTTCTTAGCTTATCCATCTCTTTCTCATATATATATATATATATATATATATATATATATATATTTATTTGCCACTTGAACTAATTGATTGTTTCTATTCAGCTACAATTTTGATTGATTCATTTTGAAGGAAATTGTTTTCATTTTGTAAATTGTTTTCATGAAAAATAAAAATTTGGTATTTTTATTTTCTCTAATTCCAAGAAAGAAAGTCCCTTTACAAAATATTCATAACCTTTTGAACTCTGAAAACTTTGCTTTTTGTTTCATCTCTTGGGTTTAGATCCTGATGGCCTGACTCCATGATATTGACTTTAAATGAAAGAGTATTTCAAAAGGAACAGCTCATCAGAATTTTACAAGTTTCAGGGAAATGCAGAGTACAAATGAGGAAATTGTTTCATCCTTTAGTTTACCACAATTGAACTGAGGCAGTTTTTGATTTTCATTAGCAGAGTGGCGTTTGACTTAAATATTTCTCCTAAAACAAAAACGACGACTATTTCAGATGAAAGAGAATATAAATATGAATAGTTAGTAAACTTTGTCTAGCTCAAAGTCAAGGAAGGAAGAAAGGTCAGAGGTTTTTGTAACACCTGTCTTAAAATCCTGGTACTTACCTATGTTCATATGCAGGTGTGCTTGTGATAAATATACAACTACACTATATAAGCCATTAAGTAATTCTCCCCCACACACATATACTTTTGTGTGTGTCTTTTTCCATCCCTGCTTTTCTCCAATTTCTTCCTCTTATCAAAAGGTTAGCGCCATTCTGCTGGAAGGCAAGGAACTGCAACTAATGTGGATTTCACTTCAGAAAGGTAGCAGAATGATGAGTGTCCTTCTTGCACAGACAATGACTTGCAGTAATAATGGACAATGGCGTGTCCTCTTTGAGTATGGATGAAGATTACACATGGCAGAAGGTTTAGTTCTGTTTTTAACCTGATTCCCACACCTCATCCCACACCTTATTTCACCTTCATTTTTTTGTGTGGTCTTTTTATTTATGTATTATGTAGACAAAGCAAATGATTAATGTGAATATGGACTTGATTATTTCACATTTCTACACATCTATTTCATTTTTACTTCTTCCTAAAAAAATTATGGTGACACCTTCAGAAAAGTTCTCGACATTATTTGCAAAAAATGGCAAATGACTTTTCCTAATATTTAAATTTAAGGTTTTCATCATTTTGATTTGAATACCAAAGTTTAATTTATGTCTCTGTTCATTGTCTGAATCCCTTATTCAAAGTTCTCTGCCTCTTCTTTGTAACAAAAATCTTCAAGATCAGATCTCAAGCCACTGGTTTGCATCTTCTTTTACAGACAACTACTGATGTCTTGTATTAGACTTAATACAAGTCATAGACTCATATTAGACTGGTTTACATCTTCGTTGACAGACAAGAAGTGTATTAGACTAGTCTTATGCTGGTTTGTATCTTCTTTTACAGACTTGTATGATGAGGCCATGGTTCAGATGACAAATGTTTGATTGGATAAGACTGTCACATGACCAATAATTTCTCAGCAATTCATGATCATGATTCGTTAATTCTTTTTAGTGTCTCATATGTTCAAATATATGAAGAGGCTACTAGACTCTAACATCCTGGCCTTTCAGTAGGCAAGAAAAAACACTTGACTGTGTTCATCTCACCTGTGTTTGTAAAATCCTGACTTAAGATTAGGATGTAATGGAGGACTTTGATTTCAGACTATGAATTCTTGTACATTATGGTATTTTAAATTCGCAAGATGAGTTATTGGTTGGTAACTGTTTCCTCTTTCCCGGTATCGTTTGACAATTTATTCTTGAATCCAGAACAGAGAAAAATATTTATATTTGTAGCATTCAAGAGACAAAACTTTGATCAGAATAACAAAGGATGGGTTTGACTTGCATTTCTGACTTTCTGTTTATGTGGAGCTGATATTAAAGATTTTATCTCAAATTTTAAGTTGGTCTCTTAATTCTATTGATAAATCAAGAGGCTCATTCCTTACAGTTTCACTTCATCTTGATGGACATTCAACACCCAAGAGAATCACCAAGGCAACTTATCTGAGCTGATGCTTAATAAAAATTATATATTCTTAATATATATCATGACCATGTTAACTCTGTTCATTTATGAGCCATGCAAAATCTGAAATGTTGCCAACCATGTTAAATGTATTGAATGTCAATAAAATTGACTCTTTAGTTTACATCCACTATATATCTCAGCATCTGAAGATGAAAAATCGATTCCTTTGCTTAAAACTGTGTAGTGTGAATATTTACTGTGACTTTTTATTGATCTTGCAAGACTAAACACAAATACAATCAGTCCCAAATCCTCATGTAGTGCATTTGCTTGCATTGAAAATAAGGACTGGGTAAATGTTCAAATGCTACCATATTGTAAAAGTTTTTTTTTAATATTTTAATAACAATTCCAAATGTTTTTGAAGAAATAATTGCTCTTGCCTAAAGTCAAATTAATGATTAAAATTAACTTTAAAACTTGTATTAAATATTCCTTTTTTTATTTCCGCAAACTCTCAAAATAGCCAAGATAGAAGACTTTTTTTTTTTAATTTTTAATTTGTTGTTGAAACTTGTTAGAAATTTGCTACATTTGCTTTGCTGGTTAATTACTTTGATGGCAGAACTGTATTCATTTTGGATATTTTAAGATGATTTATTTTTCTTGACTGTTTTTGGAAATATAAACAATTAATATTTGTTTTTAACTTGTTACTGTTTTTTTCTTTTTGTCCATAATTGTTGTCCATCAATCTTAAATCTGAAACTGTTTTCCTTTTTGGTAACATTTTGTTAGTCAATGCTTTGACAGATTGACATTTTAAAATCTTCTAACCTGTTCAAATGCTCATTGACATGCTTATAAAATCTTGTGATAAATACATCACAAACTCAGCACTAAAATCTGAACTCATTGTCTTGATTTTCCTTTTGTAACTGTAGCAAAAAAGATATGATGTTTTGAGTGTCAGTTGCACCCTGTTTTTCCAATCACAATCAGTGAGACTACCGTGAAATTCTACACTCAAATCACGACCACTTGACACGTCAGCCTCTGCACATTTTATCAAGTGGCTGAGGATTGGAAAGTCACAAATTCGTCTTGCAAAATCTGTGAGCTCCGAGATAAAGTTGTTCTTAAATTGTAGCTTTTAGAATGGCTATATTTTCTTTCAAGCATTTTTCATGTGAGACACAGACGAGCATGTTTTGTTCTAGGGGGCAAGCTGATTTTCCCTTCTACAATAACATTGAAAACATTCCAGAGTTTGCATCCCCCAAACAATTTGCCATCATTTGATTTGCCAAAATAAATAGTATTTACATTGTTTACATGTGAACTAATGTCCTCATCTTTGTTGTCATTAGCACAGCATTTTAACCATTGTTCTTTCCGGTCTTCATTAGGTGTTTTGTGATCTGCGTAGTGCTCAGGGTATTTCAAACTGAATCCTTTATTTTATCTATGGGGATCAATTGCTCTCATTCTGCTGACCATTTCTAAGGAGATTTCATTGAATTATTTATTGCTTGCACCATTTTAGTTTCAATTTGGACATAAACTTGTGTGTATAATGTAGAAAGAAAATCAAGTTTCAGACATTAATAGGACACATTTGTAATTCTTTAAAAATTTAGAAATATGTTGGAAAATATGTGAGAATGTCTTTGAGTCAGGTGAGAATGTTATGATGCCATTTTTAGAAATGGCAAAATACTAAAGTCTGTCTAGAGTTTAATTTTCACTTTTGTTAGTGTTTATACTACTTGATAAGATATAATACGACACTGATAAGATATAATTCTGACTTGACTATTTTTTAGCAATATCATTTGCCTTAGATAAAAAAGTGTATTGGAATAGCAAAAAATGTCTTCTAAAATTAAGCAAAAAATCAGGAGACAGAAAAATGTCCTGAGAACCAAAGAAAACAGTGCCAGATTGCTATGTCATATCTATCCTCCTCTATAGCAGTGAATTCTGGACAATCTCCGCACAGAAGAAAAAGAGACTTGAAGCAACAGAAATAAAGAAAAGAGTACTAAAATGTTATGAAATATAAATCCTCCTATATGGCAGTGAATGCTAGAAATTCTTCTTACAAATGAAGAAGTGATTTGAAGCAACAGAAACAAAGAACAGAGTACTGAACTGTTACGTAACATAAATCTTCCTATATGGAATGCTGGACAGTCTCCTCAAAGATGAAGAAGAGACTTGAAGCAGCAGAAACAAAGAAAAGAGTACTGAACTGTTATGTAATATCCATCCTCCTATATGACAGTGAACGATGGTCAATCTCCTCACAGATGAAGAAGAGACCATGAACTGAATATGTGAGCAACAAAGAAGTTTTTTCAGGAAAATAGGACCTACAAGTAAATTTATACAAAATGAGACAGTTGAAATTTCTTGGATCACAAAGGAAAGAGGGCTTAGAAAATGCAATACTCACAGGACATATTGAAGATAGGAGTGAAAATGGGAAATAGCAAGTAACCTAATGAATGAATGACAGCACAGAGATAAAGAAGAATGCTAAAGACTCAAGTGTTGCTTAGAGTGACAAGGAACAGGGCGTTGTGAAAGGTCATGATTTCCTGAAGGTACAGCATATAAAAAAGGAATTCTTCAGGGTTGGGAAGTGAAGGCAGTAATTTGAAAATCTCCATAACTTAAAAACCACTGTAAATTCTGACCTATAATATGCATTTTTTCTTTGCTAAAATCGTTCCAGATATTATGCTGCATCCAGAGGCTGGTAAGCACTGAAAAGATCAAATGATACAGCTAGGGTTTTAGAAATAGTTGCTGATATTTTCCCTTTTTGTTGGTACATGATCACTTGGAATATATAAAAACCGTGATTTTGTATAGTTGTTCTTACTGTTAGCATTAAGGTCCAGTCTTTGACAATAACTGGAATGAGGATGGATGTCGCATGTGAAATAGCAAATCTGATCATTTCACGTGAAAATTTCACTCCTTAAATAGAGGTAATTTTGCTCGAGTCCAATTAGTGTTCAGTCTGAATAAAATCTGTTTTCTTTCTCCAAAATCAAAACTTTCTATCAATTTTAATCTAAAACTAGAAAACAACTAAATAACACAAAAATGTATCACATTTGTTCATACCAGGCAAAGCAAATTCTGTATCTGTCTATATTTCTGAGATGAGGTATTATGTACATTATTTACATTATTCGGACTATTGTCCTCATCTTTGTCACCATATTTATTACAACGTTTCGGCCTTTCAGTATCTGTCTATATTTCTGAGATTACGTATTATGTACACTATTTACATTATTCGGACTATTGTCCTCATCTTTGTCGCTATATTTATTACAACGTTTCGGCCCTTCAGTATCTGTCTATATTTCTGAGATGAGGTATTATGTACACTATTTACATTATTCGGACTATTGTCCTCATCTTTGTCGCTATATTTATTACAACGTTTCGGCCTTTCAGTATCTGTCTATATTTCTGAGATTACGTATTATGTACACTATTTACATTATTCGGACTATTGTCCTCATCTTTGTCGCTATATTTATTACAACGTTTCGGCCCTTCAGAATCTGTCTATATTTCTGAGATGAGGTATTATGTACATTATTTACATTATTCGGACTATTGTCCTCATCTTTGTCACCATATTTATTACAACGTTTCGGCCTTTCAGTATCTGTCTATATTTCTGAGATTACGTATTATGTACACTATTTACATTATTCGGACTATTGTCCTCATCTTTGTCGCTATATTTATTACAACGTTTCGGCCCTTCAGTATCTGTCTATATTTCTGAGATGAGGTATTATGTACATTATTTACATTATTCGGACTATTGTCCTCATCTTTGTCACCATATTTATTACAACGTTTCGGCCTTTCAGTATCTGTCTATATTTCTGAGATTACGTATTATGTACACTATTTACATTATTCGGACTATTGTCCTCATCTTTGTCGCTATATTTATTACAACGTTTCGGCCCTTCAGTATCTGTCTATATTTCTGAGATGAGGTATTATGTACATTATTTACATTATTCGGACTATTGTCCTCATCTTTGTCACCATATTTATTACAACGTTTCGGCCTTTCAGTATCTGTCTATATTTCTGAGATTACGTATTATGTACACTATTTACATTATTCGGACTATTGTCCTCATCTTTGTCGCTATATTTATTACAACGTTTCGGCCCTTCAGTATCTGTCTATATTTCTGAGATGAGGTATTATGTACATTATTTACATTATTCGGACTATTGTCCTCATCTTTGTCACCATATTTATTACAACGTTTCGGCCTTTCAGTATCTGTCTATATTTCTGAGATTACGTATTATGTACACTATTTACATTATTCGGACTATTGTCCTCATCTTTGTCGCTATATTTATTACAACGTTTCGGCCCTTCAGTATCTGTCTATATTTCTGAGATGAGGTATTATGTACACTATTTACATTATTCGGACTATTGTCCTCATCTTTGTCGCTATATTTATTACAACGTTTCGGCCCTTCAGTATCTGTCTATATTTCTGAGATGAGGTATTATGTACATTATTTACATTATTCGGACTATTGTCCTCATCTTTGTCACCATATTTATTACAACGTTTCGGCCTTTCAGTATCTGTCTATATTTCTGAGATGAGGTATTATGTACACTATTTACATTATTCGGACTATTGTCCTCATCTTTGTCGCTATATTTATTACAACGTTTCGGCCCTTCAGTATCTGTCTATATTTCTGAGATGAGGTATTATGTACATTATTTACATTATTCGGACTATTGTCCTCATCTTTGTCACCATATTTATTACAACGTTTCGGCCTTTCAGTATCTGTCTATATTTCTGAGATTACGTATTATGTACACTATTTACATTATTCGGACTATTGTCCTCATCTTTGTCGCTATATTTATTACAACGTTTCGGCCCTTCAGTATCTGTCTATATTTCTGAGATGAGGTATTATGTACATTATTTACATTATTCGGACTATTGTCCTCATCTTTGTCACCATATTTATTACAACGTTTCGGCCTTTCAGTATCTGTCTATATTTCTGAGATTACGTATTATGTACACTATTTACATTATTCGGACTATTGTCCTCATCTTTGTCGCTATATTTATTACAACGTTTCGGCCCTTCAGTATCTGTCTATATTTCTGAGATGAGGTATTATGTACACTATTTACATTATTCGGACTATTGTCCTCATCTTTGTCGCTATATTTATTACAACGTTTCGGCCCTTCAGTATCTGTCTATATTTCTGAGATGAGGTATTATGTACATTATTTACATTATTCGGACTATTGTCCTCATCTTTGTCACCATATTTATTACAACGTTTCGGCCTTTCAGTATCTGTCTATATTTCTGAGATTACGTATTATGTACACTATTTACATTATTCGGACTATTGTCCTCATCTTTGTCGCTATATTTATTACAACGTTTCGGCCCTTCAGTATCTGTCTATATTTCTGAGATGAGGTATTATGTACACTATTTACATTATTCGGACTATTGTCCTCATCTTTGTCGCTATATTTATTACAACGTTTCGGCCCTTCAGTATCTGTCTATATTTCTGAGATGAGGTATTATGTACATTATTTACATTATTCGGACTATTGTCCTCATCTTTGTCACCATATTTATTACAACGTTTCGGCCTTTCAGTATCTGTCTATATTTCTGAGATGAGGTATTATGTACACTATTTACATTATTCGGACTATTGTCCTCATCTTTGTCGCTATATTTATTACAACGTTTCGGCCCTTCAGTATCTGTCTATATTTCTGAGATGAGGTATTATGTACACTATTTACATTATTCGGACTATTGTCCTCATCTTTGTCGCTATATTTATTACAACGTTTCGGCCCTTCAGTATCTGTCTATATTTATGAGATGAGGTATTATTTACATTATTTACATTATTCGGACTATTGTCCTCATCTTTGTCACCATATTTATTACAACGTTTCAGCCTTTCAGTATCTGTCTATATTTCTGAGATGAGGTATTATGTACATTATTTACATTATTTGGACTATTGTCCTCATCTTTGTCGCCATATTTATTACAACATTTCAGCCTTTATTTTGCTCACTGGGGTAGACTGGGGTGGAACTAGAACAGTCTACTCCAGTGAGCGAAATAAAGGGTTCAGTTCAACATTCCAACCACCTGAAGAAGTCCGGAGCGTACAACAGCTGAAATGTAATAAATATGGTAACAAAGATGAGGACAATAGTTCAAATAATATAAATAAATCAAATTCTAGATTTAAATGATTAGCATAGAAATGTTGTTAGATATAATGAAAAAATACCTTTCGTGAACTCTGTAAGAATGACCATACATGCAACTCATCCTATTAAGACTTCTAACAGGAATAATCTTTAAATTTGTTACTTACAGAAAATCATTAAATTCTTTTCTTAATTTCTCATGAAGAAAAGTGTCCATTTTTGAAAAAATAAATTTGTTTTTAACATAGCCACTTCTGAAATGAAAGCCATTTTATGTGGTGTTCTCTGTTAGTAAACATTTTATATATTTTTGCCAAAATTAGAAAAATAGCAGTAAGCAAAGATTTACATTTCTGTTTTTGTTGCTTTCTTGACTACAAGACTTGAATACAACACTAATGCCCTGAATTTAATGCCTATAAATATTGGGGGTCACCTTCTGGGTCTCTCTTCTTAATTAGTGTAGTAATCTATTTCAGATGGATTGTTATCGACATCGAGTGTTTTTAAATGTGCATACATTGATCATTGATTTGAAGAAATGAGCTGTTGTCGGGTTTATTTCGATTTATTGCCCAATATAGACAAGATTCTGTTTCTACTTAAGAAATCCTCACTGGTCACTTGTCCATAATGCTTTATTTCATGGACACATTTTGACCATTAGATTTGTCCATATGCAATCCAAGTAGAGAGACTCAGTGGCGATCAGGTTAACTTTGCAGTCAGTTTTTAAGGAAAGAGATGAAGGTCAACAAGCCCCTATTTGGTTTTTGGTATTTTGAGAGTGGATTGTATCTTAGCTAGGTAGGAAGATAAGACTGTTGTAATGGAGTTGCATGATTGAACGACAAAATTGTATGCAATGCATTTCATCCTGTAAAAGGAGAAATGATTTTATTGATAGAATTATATATACGTAGAAGGGGGAGGGAAATATCTACATAAAACATTGGTTATGTTTATGCATCAAGAGAAAACAATGAAGATGTAGGGATGTTAAATTTTAAAATTTCCATCATCTGACATGTCTAGGGGCTCAGCTGATCTCATTCTCTTTCCCAGTGCTTTTGTTTTTATTATTGCTATTTTTAAATATCCCAAACTGCAACAACAGAAAATTTATTAAGGAATGGGGAATGTTGTAAGAACCTTGATACAAAAATTTTGTGAAAGACTCAGAAATTAGTGTACTTTCTATAAATTTTTGCCCTAGTAAAATAATTTCAATTTTAATTAAAGCAACATTTTTTAAATAAAAATTATGCTCAGATCCTTTACAATGAATGACTAATACACTGAGTGTTTTGTTTTGTAAAAGATACATTTACGTGTTCATATAATTTTGAATTTAAATTCCTTGGAATTCCTTGAAGTCTCTCCTATGTGGAATATATCTTGTATATTTTACGATATTTTTACAGCCTTTTCTATAAGTTCCTTCTTCCATTTTAGTTGGTTATTTTGTTTTATGTAAAATAAGTCTCTTATTCCTTGAGAAGTATCTGTAACAAATTTTATATTTAGGCAAATTCTTTTCAATTGTAGATGTGATAGAATTGATAGGTAATATTATGCATTTGATTTTATTGTTTATATTCTCTTTTATTTTTATCAATTTTTTTTTATTAATTTGATGATCTTTCTGTTTTGCATTAAATTTGAAATAATTAAGATATTGGAGGAGCTTAAAAGTATTTTCAATGTGTTTCATATGTAAATACTGAGGGCTACAATTTCTAAGTGCTCTTAAATAGAATCTGATAATTATTCCAGATTTTATTTCATTGTTATGATGTGAATTGAAATTTATTAGATCGTTTTTATTAGTAGATTTACAATAAGCACTTACTTCTAGATCATTGTAATCTTGTGTCCTCATGTTGAGCTTTTCACTTCAATCTCAGCTTTGTTACAAATTTCCAATTATCACCACTTGAAAGCAAAAGCTTGTAATAAAGTGTCCTTGTGTTCACAGAAATTGAGATTGTCAACACTTACATGATGAGTGATAATTAGTGCAGTTTTAATGACTGTGCCATGATTACAATAATTTAGAATAAATTTTGAAAGTCATCTTGAAATAATTTACAAAGTCTTGGGGGAAAAGTCTTAATTTCCCCTCTGCAACATCTTTTCTACAGACACAACATTGCAATACTGCCACTACTCTATCACTATTTCCATGAGAAGTGTTCACATGAGGTCCATTCTTTAGTTCCACCAATTCAGATATTTACAATAAAGACATACCAGAATGTGAAGGCCAGGTACAGAATGGTCAGTGATTGGCCGGAGTGCCTCATGAGTGTGTTATTCTGACTGATATAAACCCAAAATGATGCAAATTCAACAGAGGGTCACAAGAATTCTGAAGCATTGATATGTCACCTATACCAATGTTAGTGACTGGCTAATACCACTTGCAGAGGGATGTTGAGTCAGTGTGCAATATGTTTTCCTGTGATGTCATTTGTTCCACTGCCTATTAGAGTCCAAGCTGCCACCACTCTCTCCTAATAAAATGAAAAAAAGAATTGGTCCTTTTCATTGCTACCATTTTATGTAGTAGCATGGGGACCCAGAGACAAAACAGAATACAACACTAGCTTGACACTATTTACATTATTCAGACTATTGTCTTCATCTTTGTAGCCATGTTTATCACATCATTTCAGCCATTGTATTTCAGTTCAACATTCCAACCACCTGAAGAAGGCCTTAGCATACAATGGCCGAAATGTTGTGATAAACATGGTGACAAAGATGAGGAAAATAGTTCAAATAATGCAAATAGTGTACATAATACCTCATCTCAGAAATATAGATAAACACTAGGTTGCTTCCACAAAATTGAATCAGCCTCATTTCCTCCATATTCCAAATGTAAAAAGAAAGTCCCATTCACAAATCTTTTCACCAAGAAGAGCTACATTGTGCAGCAGGCTCGCACATGGATGCTTCCCTGATCTCTTCAATCAAGAGTCAATTATTATCTATCCTACTTATCTTTACTTCCTACCACCTTCTCTCCCATTCATATCACACACTCAGCATTATCATTTTGACAGTAAACCTCTATCTTGAGTGGCTCCCAAGACTTGGGGGAACTTTAGTACAAAAAATGTAAATGAATGTTTCAACATGTTTCTTCAATAAATTCTAACTATATTGTTGTGAATAACATATATATGGTAGAAGAAAGTCTAATTGCCTCTGGGACTGTATTGTCAAAACCTTTGGGTCTCCAGTGTAATCAGCCCTTTTAATTCCAGACCTGTGTGTCACCTTTCAGATATGCACTTATCTTCTCAATTTGATGGAACAGTTTTTTTTTTATTTCTTCAGTTTGTAAGAAGATGAAAATATTTGGAAAAGGTAAAGAAGCAATCTCTTCTGGAAGTTATATTATAAATTGATATATAATTTTTTTTATTCAAATTTATTTTGGAATTCTTCATTTTCTCTGTCATGGGCCTGAAAAATAAACATCACAAATGCAAAGCAGAAACTTTTAATTTCTGCAATCTTTTTTCTGAATAAATGCAGCAATGAATTGGAGATATTATCATCTCATTGCCTTTGTTATACTTTGTACATTACTTCACCCGTTTGCTATTAAGGTATAGCCCCCAATGTTATCACTGAAACTTCTCTTCTACAACTGTCAATACAAGATGCAGTATGAAAATGCAATCTTCAGATAGAGAAACTGATAAAATTTGGTTAGGGATTGGCAAGGTTATTTGAAATTGCCCAGGATAAAATAGATTTTGCGATTATCTCTATATTAGGACTCAAGTAATTATAATTGTAATGATAACATTAGCTGTTTCCTTATAAGGAAACATTCAACATTCATTGACCAAGCAGCCAATCATACTGTTGGTTGAAATTTATAAACTCTTTCTATTAAAACAATTTTCAGGGAAATATGTTTCTTAAGTCAATTATTTTTTATTGCTCTTTCCAGTATTGATGAGAGCTACCATTGTAATCTTTTGTTTGAAGCAGTGTGGAATATCAACATTTTGATTATTTTATTTGAAGTCCTCGGTATGATGATAAATGACATCTGGCAGTAAGGCCTCTGATTGTGAGAGTGGAAGTTTTCAGTAGCAGGGTGGTAGCACCTGTTAAGGTCTCAGCTATGGGCAAATAACGAACTCCCCACCTCACAAAAAAAAACACCATGAAAGCATAAAAATACATTTTTTATATTAAAAATGCCAGCAACACATTTTTATATAAAGCTACCAATGTTTTTAAAGCAGAATGACCAACAATACATTTTGTCTGTAGTTGAAGGCATACAGTTGCATTCAAAATATTTAGATTTCAGCATTAAATAACCCATAGAGGTCCAAGTGCTGCTAAACAAAATCAATCAACCCACTTTGAATTGCATGTAATATCCATTTTAAGGGTTCTTTTGTTGAAAGTCCTCAAGTAATGTGGTTTTGGTTATTGGATATAATATACTTTCAAAATTAAACATGTTATACTTCTTAGATTCTATAAAATTTTGATTATAATTCATTTAAATACTGTTCAAAGAATTATTCCAGCTACTATCTTTGTCCTCACAGATTTTAGGATAATGTCTTGGCATCGTTCAGTGTCGTTGTTATTTCACTGAATTTTGCTGAATTTTTTCTTTCTTTCTGTTAACTTCTATCCACATTTCAATTAGAATACAACGCATCAATTATTCTTACCAAATTTGTAATTACAAAAATTATTTAGCAAGATAGAAATAACGACCAAAGAATGCACGTAGATGAGGATATTAGTTTAAATTGTTTGTAGATTAATGACAATGCATTAACTCAGAATTTAGGATAACTCTAGTAAATCAGAAAAGGCATCGTTTGGATGTTAGTCAGCAAAACAACAAAAATGAAGATGCAAGTTGAAATATAAGTTATAAAAACAGTATTTCATTTCATCTTCAGTTAATATTAAAATACTAGCATATTACCCATAAAAATACCTGGAGTATTTACATTTTGGTGTGTTCTGTATGAAGTTAAAATAACTTGGTAACACTTCTAACTGATCATGTGAGTGTAGTAGCTGTTCAATCTGTGAAAAGTGTTTGAGAGAGAGAGAGAGCTACATTCATATATATATATATATATATATATACACACACACACACAGACGATATATAGACATACACACAAATAATAAAATATAAGCAAATGCTTAAAATAAATTAATGCTTAAAATAGAAAATAAATTGAGGGATCAATGCTAATGGTCAGCAAAGTTTAAAAGCCTTAGATTTTATTTATACAATTGTATTACCCTATGAAACTTTAAGTTGGAGATTTTGAATACCATCGTAATATTAAAATATTATTATTAGGATATATATTATTGATGGTATTTTATGTGGATAACACAAGAATATTCAGTAAATTGAGACCTTCACTATTTCTGTGCATAAAATATATTTAAAAAGAAAATCTTTGTAAAATGTTTTCAAAGGAAATGACTAAAGAAACATCTCTTTTGATTTAATATACAATAATCAAGATGTCAGCCAAACACTGCATCTTGGTAAACTGTTGCTTACCAAGATGCAGTAGACCACCAATAATTGTACCCAGTTTAATTGCACAAAACTGTTTTATTAAATATAAAAAGTAAGTTTTATATTTGAAGTTGAGCTTCTCATAGGCTACTGTTTACAAAGTCACCAGAGATTACCACTTCTTGTACTTAGCCCAACACCATAAAACTCTTATTTCAAGAAATATCATCATTATTATTATTATTATTATTGTTACTACTACTACTATTATTATTATTGTTACTACTACTACTATTATTAGGTATACTTAAATTAAGTCATTATATTCCCAAATGTAAAGCTGTAGGCTGTAAGACAAATATCTTTGTGTGTTATCCAACTTTAAAATATCAAGCATAACTGTTTCTGAGTTCATATGTATTCTTTTATGTGCCATGACCCTCCACAACTTCGTAGCTCTCGGCCATTTCTGTCTCCTTACTAACCCTCTTCGTCTCTGTACTGCCATTCACGTTCATATAAGAGCTGAAATGCATTCGGCTGAAATGTGTGAGTCTGAACATTTAAGGTGAGGATATTAGTTTAAATTGTTTGTAGATTAATGACAATACTGTGGTTGGAGAAGTGAAGGGAAAAGCAACTAAAGAAAGAAATGACTTACTGCCAGCACAAAGACTTTGCTTGTACATTGAATGTAAAGAAATTCAAAAACAAGATGGCCATTCACAAGGCAAATATTGAAGAACATTACATTATTGCAAGTACAAGATTTTGTGGTAACATGCAAATTTTCGACCATCGAAAAGAATATAAAAATCTCCTTACCAATGAGAGAAGGAGAAATTGTTTTAGATCCTAAGATTGTCGCATAGTTGAGTGTGGGTTTTCTGTGGACGAATGGTAAGAACGTGAGAGATAGCGAAGAGGAAGAAAGAAGAAAAGAACAAGAAGACAAGGAAAGGAAAAGAAATAGAAAGAAGAAGAGAAAAAGAAAGAAGAAGAAGATGAGGAAAGGAAAAGAAAAGGAAAGAAGAAGAAGAGAAAAAGAAAAAGAAAGAAGAAAAGAACAAGATGAGGAAAGGAAAAGAAAGAAGGGAAAAAGAAAGAAGAAAAGAACAAGAAGATGAAAAGGAAAGAAGAAGAACAAGAAGAGGAGGAAAGGAAAAGGAAAGAAGAGAAAAAGAAAGAAGAAAAGAACAAGAAGATGAAGAAAGAAGAAGAGAAGAACAAGAAGATGAGGAAAGGAAAAGAAAAGGAAAGAAGAAATGAAGATGAAGAAAGAAGAAGAGAACAAGAAGAAGAAAGAAGAAAAAACAAGAAGATGAGGAAAAGAAAAGGAAAGAAGAAGAGAAAAAGAAAGAAGAAATGAACAAGAAGATGAAGAAAGAAAAGAACAAGAAGAAGAAAGAAGAAAAGAACAAGAAAAAGAAAGAAGAAAAGAACAAGTAGAGTAGGAAAGAGGAGATTTATTGTTGCCAAAATGAACATCAAAGAACTGATGAGAAACACTGCTAAGAGCTACACAAGATAGAATGCTGTGGAAGGCCATGATCGCCCATGTACTGCCGGGACATGGCATAGAGAAAAAGAATGAAGAATATATGTTTGATGTTCATTAAACAATAAATTTATTGACAAAGCAAATTTTGGAATTTTGTCAAAATCAGTCTAAACTCACATTTTGTAACAATAAAATTGTTCATGAAAAAAATGACAGTACTTTCAAAAATGTTTTCATTGTTGTTAAAAGTGCATAATAATCAGTGAATTGCATCAACAATAAAATTAAAACCTGAGATTTGTGTTGTCAAGTAATTATCTGAGAAAAAGTTTTTTTGATTTGAACTCAATTATGAACTTGTCACATTAATTCTATGGGCAAACATCTCATATAATCAAAAGTTGTTTTATCAGTTGATGAAATGCCACTGGAGTGAGCAAATTAGATGATGTAATCTCTAGCAGATCACACAACTGCACAAAAATGTCAAACTTCAACTCCAAGTATTGTTGAATATATTGCAATGTTAAAAGCAAAGTCTTTCTCAGCATGAAGGCATTAAAAATCAAGCAAATAATCTGAAGAAAACAATGTTCTCCTCCCTTTGACCCACCTTTCTGTTATATATTATTTTTTGCTTTGATTTCTGGGTTTCAGCATGGGAAAGCTGTTTAACATGAAGCAATTGTTCTGAATTCCTGATGATTTTTCTTTAAACCATTGCTTATTTTTCTGGTAATTTTAGATCAAGCACCATGTGGTGCTAAACAAAGGACATTTTTCCTTTTCCTTTTTTGAGATGTCTGCAATATTGCCAAAGGTTTACAATACCATACACGGAAAACCTGTTACTTAGTTGGTGTTTGAAACATAAAAGAAGTGAAACAAAGTTTAACTGAATCTTTTGACAAATATTTTGAACATTCTCTTGTGTGAAGTGAATCCAGTGATATTTATTGAGTTGAGGTCACATTATTATGGAAACATTAAATAAAAACTGAAAGAACTTCTTGTAAGATTGTAAATTGTAACGAGTAAATGCTGCTGAAGACAGCTGACCTTACAAGACATTGATAGCGACTTTCATCAATTGTTAATTCTTCTTGAATGCTGTCTTGTATAAGAGAAGTGCTAAATGAAAGGAAATAGTGAAAACATACCAATCAAATTAGTAAACTTTAATTTGGTCATTTGTGACCAGTTATTTCTGTCATTGTTGTCTGTTTAGTTTAGAGATCAAGACCCACATTCATCTTCCCATCTTCTTTCTTTAATATTGAATCTATTGCTACATCAACTTGTTAAGAAAGTTCGTTCACTGTGTCATGTGAGACAATTTTTCTCTCCAGAATCTATCTTGCATATCTATAAGTCTACCATTTGGCCATGCTTAAAGTATTGCTGCCACATATGGTCCAGTGCCCCTGCTATTTACCTTGAGCTCCTTGATAAAATCTAAAAAAGAATCAGCAATATTATTGGTCCTGATCTGGCAACTCGGCTTCAGTTCCTTTCCCACTGCTGTAACGTTGCCTCTCTGTGCATTTTCTATAAATACTTTTATGGTAATTGTTCGGATGAGCTCTTCACTAAGGTACCAAGACTTTTCGAATTTAATCACAGTACTAGACTGGCAGTGAAGATCTCATCAATTTACAGTTAAGCTGGATAGATGTAACTGTAAGTTCTATGCTAACAGTTTCTTTTCCCATACTTCTCACTTCTGACTCCATGCTTTCCAGCCAACTTTAATCTGCAAAAATTTAAATGCACTGTCAATCGCTATCTACTGTCATCCTAATTACTCTTTTCTCTCCCCACTTATTATTAATGTTTTTTTCCTAATTCTTCCCTCTTCCCAGTAACCCATTTTATACTTTACTGGCTCTGCTGCCTTGCATGGGATGTGACACTGTTTAAAAATGAAAAAATACCATTTATATATTAATAATTCAAAATTCTAAATTCTGCATGAGATTTTCAAGCATTAATAAAATCTCTAAATGAAGTCAAACTTAGGAAACATTTCTCAATGCATTTTTTTGTGAAGGAAATATCCTACTCTTGTTATAGAGCATTTGGGGTTAATTTTAAATGAGAATTGCATAGAAAAGCTTAAAGTTGAAGGGAATTTTATAGAAAAACAAAAAAAACCCCTCTTTCCTGTGAACATTGAAGCTGGTAGATATATGTGCTGAGAAGGAAAGGACTTTCTTTTGAAACCAGAAAATTCTTTCAAGTAAAACTCAAACAAGTTAATCAATTTGTGGAGAGACAGTTTTGGCCAACAAAGTATAAATTACCCTTTCCAATTCATCACCCAAGGATCTTGATAAATTCCAAAAGAAGCAAAGAACTTCATGACTTTTGTTTCTTTACCATTTTTTTTAAGTCTCAGAGGAATTCATTCAATGATGACATGTAGAGTTGGTTGAGAACAAAAGTTTCTTCCCCAATTTATTGTGATTCTTTTCCAAAGACAAACGTCTTTTTGCCCTTGTCTGATTTCATTTCTCAACTTAAATTCTTTCCTGGGGAATAGATTCAGTATTTTTCAAGTGAATTTGTTTATAAAGCTGCAATGACACAGGGGAAAATGTTTTAGATACAATAATGACATGCAGGAATTAACTTATATTTATATAAGTACATTAATAATACAGAAAAAATGACTTTATCATTTACAGCTTTAAATTGTTGCTTATCTATTGAGAATGATTTTATGTTTGATAAAAATATATGATTTTTAATATTACTTGACAAAAAGACATTCCATATGAAAATTATTCCATTTATTCTGTTTTACTGTTCTTTGCTCAACCCTTGTAAATATCTACAGTCTGCAATGTATAAAAATGTCTGTGGTTAAATACTGGCAGGTCTGTTGCATTTTTGCAGTAAGTTTTGCACTGAACCTTATTTTTTGTCACTGAATAATAAAAAGAAATATTAATCAACATATTCATAGGTAAGAGATTTGTGATTAAAGATGAAGATGACTTTAAGAAACATACATTTTGAACATTTTATTCATAAACAAGGTGTTTCTCCATCAAATTTTCATTGTCCCTGAAAATGTTTTTTAGTTTTGCCATAATCCTTTCTGTCTTTTGATGGACAATGTTTTTGTTATTCAAATCATTGTAACCTACAAGCATCTTTTTGAGAGTTAATTTTATTCTTTATTTCTCATAGACAAAGATTCTGAAATATGGGTAGTGAAACTTAAATATATATGGACATTTGTTATTGAGAAAGATTTTCCAGGGAAAATGTCAATTTGTTTACAAGACTGTTTGTGTGTCAACTGTTCAAAACTCTTGCAAAGCAACATGTAATGTCTGACTTAATGTTTTGAAATTGGGTAGGATATCTTCTCTATACCATAGGTAGGTAAGTAGAAGACTGCAAATGACTAGCTATCTGGTTAACTCGCAGCCTAAACCTCTAAAAGCCAAGAACAATCATCTTTTAGTGAGTTGTCAAATAGGAAGCATTTGAAATCATGCGTTTGATGTTCTTCCAAATGAAATAGGATGATGAATGTCAAGTTGGACATTTTGTTTTTGTTGCTCAAAAACTTGGTTGTTGATAATGATAAAATTAATTCTAAGAGCAACTATTCAGCAGAAGAGAAGGTCGATGCCCATATATTTAAACAGACAGTGATCTCGGCTTACACAAGTAAAGAATCTCATTTGCTACTGTACCTATTTTCGCCAACTGCAAACATCAGATTCTTGACATTTGATCTTGTCGGTTTGATCTGTAGAAGACATTTTAGATACTCATCAAGGTAAATACATAATATATTGAATATTGTTCTTGATTCTGAAATTATTACACATAATTTTTGTTCTTCTGAAATATTCAAGTTATGAATTAAAAATATTTTCACGGCACACCATGCACATATTAATTTTTAATTAAATTTTAATAATTAAATAAATTAAGATTATAATTGAACTGTTTATGTTACCTGTGATATTATTGGTAGGTTTTATGACACCTGGTATATGTAAGCCATAGTTTTTTTTTTTTTTTAAGTGTTTTTTTGTTTTTATTGCTGCTTGTTGTCACTGATTTTATAATAACCCTGTCGCTTGTCTACCTACCGGTAGTCATTTTTGTTTTCACTAAATATTTCTAATGGTTATATTTGACCTAAAATTTGTTTTATTGAATTTGGCAGCTCAACCTAAAAATCAACTTGTAAATCCAAGTACACATAGAATCGCCCAGGCCTGTGTCCTAGAGAAGTGACTCCAGTTTCATCACCAAAGGACTAAATTTTGACCAAATAGGGGACTAATTTTATCATACAGGATAAATGGATGCCTACTACTACTCCTACTGCCTGATTGAACACACATTGAAATATGTCTCCAAGCTCCTGAACCATAACTTTAATCTACTAGGTTATCGTCCCATGGGCAGTATGTCTCTTTTGTTGCATTTCTTTTTAACCAAATGAATTCTATCAACGTGTTGAATGACTTCAGGGACAACGCATCAGCTTGTACCAATCATTTTTTAGGAGCAACCATTAACTTGTACTAAGAATTCTTTAGGGAGAAGTCATCAGCTTGTATCATCAAATCTTTAGGGGCCAGACATCAATTTGTACCAGCAAGTCTTTAGGGAGTGCTTATCTGCTTGTACAATTCTTTTGGAACCAGTTTTCAGTTTGTACCAAAAACACGTCATAGACCATTTATATTTTCTAAAGATTTTTTCAGGATTTGTTGTGGGTTTGTATAAACAAGTCAACCTCTCAGAGTGTTAGCGAAGAGCGCCAAATTCATAACGACAGCGAAGATTTTATATAAGCATGTCCAAGAAAGAAATAACAAAGATACAAATCCAAATATTGGCAAAGAAGATTTGGTTTTTGATTCTTGAAAACATGAAATATTGTAATCGATAGTCAAAAAGGTGGCACTTCATTTCTCCCACTTCCTGTTGATTGCTGTATTTTCAAACTGATAGGTCACCAACGTTTGTTCAATTAAAATAACAATAATTCTTTGACATATTTATCTTATTTTTATTTTGTAGAACAATTTAAAAAATATCTTCTGCCCAATCACCAAATATCTTTACCGGTCATCTGTATCTTATGAAATTCCCTGGTGATACTTCAAATGGTGTGTCTCGTCTCTTGGACGCTTGCAATTTTCCGATTTCTGCCAAATCAATGCAACAGTAACTTGTTTAAAATAAGAGATAATAAGTAACTATTCTTTGTCAATAAAATGATTTATTTTTGTAAAGGAAAAACAATAATGTGCTGAATATTCTCTGCTATTTGTAATCGAACAAAATATCCACAAAATTGTTTCCTCTCTTTCTCTTTCCATTATTGGATAACTGTAATCATTCCCTGCACTGTGTCTTTCTCTCTTGAAGTGTGATTAAAGTAGATATTGCACATTTATTGCTTCTGTGTAATTACATCACATTCAATGTCGAATAGTATAAAAGGCTATAAAAATAAAACGAAAAACATAGACACCGAGTTTTTAATTGTTACTCAAGATTCATTTTTTTTTCTTTTCTTACTTTGTCATCTTATGTATGAGGAATCAGTTTCCCTGGCACCAGATACTCTTTGATTGCTTTACCAAATCCTGTCATTATTATTCAGTGCTGGCTTGTTCTCGCAACGAGCTTCAGTTCCTCGGTAATTGTGTCCAGATAATTTGAATGGAGTTGCAACCACCCTAAGCTGAATGCGCATTTATCATTAGTTGTCAGTGATGATTCTCTGAAGAGAAATGCTCGATATACAAAAGAATTGGAATCAAAGCCATTATTTATCTCGATGTATAAGTCGACTGTACATAAAACAGGCCCGCTTTTATCCAAATATTTCTTTTCGATTGCTCAGCTTTCTTGATTCATCAAGCTGACCTTTCGTTTGTGAATTCCTACCAAAGATACCTGCAGTGAATGAGGTAATTAGACACATATTAATCTTTATTATCAGACTTTGTAAGTTAGATAATTGTGCAGTTGAAATTTTCTTTCTCATTCTTGTTTTTTGATCTTTTCAAATTTTGTGCACTTTTGTCATTCAGACATAAACAAGAAAAACTGCCAATCAGAAACTATGAAAATAGACACATGAAGATATCTTTGTAATTAGTCTTTACAAAACTCAAGAAAGATTTTATGAAATGTTTGTCAAGCATGTCTCTGAATCAGTGGTGACATTTTTGTAAAGTTCCTTGCGTTGGCCATACAGCAGAAAAACAGTTGTAATAAAAACAGGATATACGGAATCAGCAAGTATTCTACTTAACCATTTTGTGGATGGCACAACAGCGAATGTCAGGTATTAGTAAAAAGACAAAAACTATAACAAAAGATAAGGGATTTTGGAAATCCATGAACATCCATATCCTGAAGGAACATAGTGCATAAAAGAATAAGTAATTCAAGTGAAAAGAGACTGTCTGCCAGTTTGTAAAATTAGTATTAGAAATCCTACTTATCTTCACATAAACGCTTATCATTGTTACTGATAGAAAGTATAAAACAATCTCAGGCAGTCTATAAAATAAGAATATAGTTAAATATTTTTAAATCATAATTATTCATTATTACATTTACAAATGCTAAAACAATTGTGGATTATTTGGTCTAAAAAATATAATTTGATTAAATATTGATGACAGAAATTAGATAACAACAAATATGTCGTATTTTATTTGTGAAAATAATTTGATACAATTTTTCGCTTATTTTGAAACTAAGTCTTTTTATTGTTGTAGAGTTTCACAGAGATGGTTATAAAAATTCTCAGACATTATTTTGCTTAATGTTTTCATTTCTTTATAACTCATCTCATTAATATTTAAAATTGCTGCCAACCTATTATTAAATTGTATTATTTTAATTTTTCAGAAATATGGGTCAGAGACTTCACTTTTTTATGAATCTAATAAAACTTTGAAAATATTTTAACAGTATTTAATGCAGAAACAATCTGTAAATTTAGTTTGTAACTTGGACATTAATAAATTTATTTTTTGTATCATTCTTTTTTTCTTTCCTTTTGTCTTTGTTCTTTATCATTTTACTTCTCTTTCATTTCCTCTCTCTCCTTTTCTTATTTTCCTTTACAATTTCCATTTACCCTTTCTTTCTTCCCTTCTTCTTTTTCACTTCTCTTTCATTTCCTCTCTCTCTTCTTTTTATTTTTTTTTTACAATCTCCTCCTACCCTTTCCTTCTTCTTTTTCACTTCTCTTTCATTTCCTCTCTCTCCTCTTTTTATTTTCTTTTACAATCTCCTCCTACCCTTTCCATCTTTCCTTTCTTTTTCACTTCTCTTTCATTTCCTCTCTCTCTCCTCTTTTTATTTTCTTTCACAATCTCCTCCTAGCCTTTCCATCCTTCCCTTCTTTTTTACTCCTCTTTCATTTCCTCTCTCTCCTCTTTTTATTTTCTTTTATAATCTCCTCCTACCCTTTCTTTCTTCCTTTTTTTCTTTTTCATTATTCTTTTTTCCCTATGTTATTTCTTTTGAGAATTTTTCATTGTTTCATTTTTAGAAAATAATTTTATTTCTTTTCTCCTTAACAACCAACTATTTCCTTAACTCTTATGATTTTGACAAAAGTGCTTACATGACCTTTTTGGTGATGAATTCTTTTCTAGCCTACAACCCCTTTCCCACAGATGAAACATTGCTAGCCAGTCACTACTCTACTGTTATTTTCACTGCAAATTTTCAGACAAGTTCCATTCTTTTGTGCTATCTTTTCACAATTTCATAGCTAGGACTCAGCATCTCAGGTGGAAGGGGTTGACACCTCCTCATTCCCTTCATCTTCCATTGGTAATGAGGAAGTTCCATTCAGCTTATTCCTCAGAACTCTTACTTTATGTGCCTTGTATTGCTCAAAAAGTTAAAAATGTAAAGAGAATAAAATGTTTCTCTTCTTTTCTATAAGACAACAAAACTTGGAATATTTCACTTTTGATTGCATAGGACAAGAAGAAATAGATGCTGAAGTCTAGAAAAGCAATATTAAAAAACAGAAAAATTCACTATCCTTTGTATTAGAAGAATTGACATTTCAGTGGCATATTAATGGATCTCTGTTTGACTTCAACAAAATACTTTTTTAATTGGAAACATTTAACTTTAATGTTAAAGGCATATAGTCAGAATTTTAAAAAAGATATCACTGATAAGACTTTGCACCATAGTTGCCCAGTATCACAATTCCAAAGAAAGTTATAAACAGTTATTGCAGTAAAGCAGTTTTCATTCTTGTGTATTTGGGAAAGCAAAGTTATGATTCGTGTTTAAAATTTCGGTATTTTTGAGAAACATCAGAGAAACTTTCAGGCTAATTTAAAAAGCAAGTCTTAGACATGATTACTGGCAAAATCTTCATTACTAAATATTTTTTAATAAGATATAGCCTGTGTTTATGAACAGAAGATTTTAAAAAGTAGAGACAACAGATGAATAATGGACATCCCACCGCCTTGCCTGGATAACAACATCTACACAACATTGGCATGGAATCTATGAAGAACTAGAGTCATCTTATTCAGATGTAGAGACATCCCTGGGATGCCTTTGGATGAGTTACATTTCTTGGTGTTAGCTGAAAGAAATTGAGTAAGGTTGGTAGCATGTCCCACATATGCCCAAGAGAGTTTAAATCTCATAAATGTTGTGGCTAGTAGGGTACCTACAAGTCAAACAGATCTTGCTGGAACAAATTTTGTGTCATTTGTGTATGATGGGATGGAGGGTTGTATTATCTTGCTGTAAAAAAATGTTGTCACCAGGAAACAAGGTGAGCATGAAGAGATGCAAAATAAGACTGTTATTAGTTTTATGGTGAAACACACCTAGTCTATAGATAATAGACTCTCCCATCTAATATAAGTAAGAGTCAGTGAGGGTCGATGGGAGTCGAATACAAAAGTAGTCAGCTACCACAACTAGATTACTCTGTGTAATACTTATTATAACAAGTTCCTAACGTTTTTGTACGTTGAACCTATTTAGGACTGAATTTAGTCCAAATACAGTTTCCACTGAGGAAATAACTCTACAACAATTAGACACCTGTTAAGATGGACATCAGTTTGTCTAGTGATTATTAAAATGGATCATATTTCTATCCCATCACAAGCTTTCACAACTTCCTGGTAACAGATTTATAGTCTCCAATGGTATCTAGTATATATAGACTTGTCTATCTGTGAAAAAGATTTGAAAACATGACTCATTATGAAGAGGCACACAATGTACAAGTGTTCCATTGAAAAAAACAGGGATGTTCTTTAGATTTATGGATTACAATGGTCTCAGGTATATATCGACTTAATGATTTCTCAAAAAAGATCTGGAAATACAACCCATTTCGAACAGGCAACAATATACAATGTACTAGCCTCCCATCATCTAACAATGATATTTTTTGGCCCAGATGATTTAGACCAGTTTCATTGATGCCATGGTGGCAATGATGTTACTCTTATTGTCCAGCAACTATAAAACCTCATAGAATTGTATGAATAGTACTGTATAGAGTAATTGCTGGATCAAGCAATAGTAACATTAAATTGGGATGTGATTTGAGGCAATTTTCCCTTCTATTGGGTTATTTCGATCTTTGTCAGTCCCCCATATTACCATTCTTGCATCACCTGATTTTCATGTGATGCTACTGTATGCCTGGTATTTACATATTCCTTGTATGCCCTTGCTACTGTTGCATGTAGAAAACTTAAAATTTTGTAGTTGCTGTCTCAGAGATAGATCCTGATCTTCAGCAAAGAGGAAGATACTCTGGAACAGAGAATTCATTGGCAGTAATAGAATTTAAATTAGATTTCGTATTGTGGGAAGATATCTATTTCAAGAGAAAATATTATACAGTACAAAAATTGGTACATATTCCACAAATACTAGAGAATGAATGGTGGAAGTATTCGATTTTTTTTGTTCACGCTTATTTCTTTTGTTGTGAAAAGGTTTTGTTAAGAAGAAGACAAAGGCTCAAATAATTATCGCTATCTATCATCAATGGCAATACAAACTGGCCAGAATATGGCTATAACCAAAGCATAAAATGGTCTCAGAGTTGCTCACTAGAAATACATGGAGCATTTACCCATGTGCAGCATGGCATGACAGATATCCTGGTATTATGCAACTATATAATTTCTGTTATAGTTTACCGATCACAAAACTTTGTACCTTTTTGAAAGCTTTCATTTCCTCTCTCTCCTTTTCTTATTTTCATTTACAATTTTCATTTACCCTTTCTTTCTTCCCTTCTTCTTTTTCACTTCTCTTTCATTTCCTCTCACTCCTCTTCTTATTTTCTTTTACAATCTCCTCCTACCCTTTCCTTCTTCCTTCTTCTTTTTCACTTCTCTTTCATTTCCTCTCTCTCCTCTTTTTATTTTCTTTTACAATCTCCTCCTACCCTTTCCTTCTTCCCTTCTTCTTTTTCACTTCTCTTTCAATTCCTCTCTCTCCTTTTCTTATTTTCATTTACAATTTTCATTTACCCTTTCTTTCTTCCCTTCTTCTTTTTCACTTCTCTTTCATTTCCTCTCACTCCTTTTCTTATTTTCTTTTACAATCTCCTCCTACCCTTTCATTCTTCCCTTCTTCTTTTTCACTTCTCTTTCATTTCCTCTCTCTCCTTTTCTTATTTTCTTTTACAATCTCCTCCTACCCTTTCCTTCTTCCTTCTTACTTCTCTTTCATTTCCTCTCTCTCCTTTTCTTATTTTCTTTTACAATCTCCTCCTACCCTTTCCTTCTTCCCTTCTTCTTTTTCACTTCTCTTTCATTTCCTCTCACTCCTCTTCTTATTTTCTTTTACAATCTCCTCCTACCCTTTCCTTCTTCCCTTCTTCTTTTTCACTTCTCTTTCATTTCCTCTCACTCCTCTTCTTATTTTCTTTTACAATCTCCTCCTATCCTTTCCTTCTTCCCTTCTTCTTTTTCACTTCTCTTTCATTTCCTCTCACTCCTCTTCTTATTTTCTTTTACAATCTCCTCCTACCCTTTCCTTCTTCCTTCTTCTTTTTCACTTCTCTTTCATTTCCTCTCTCTCCTCTTTTTATTTTCTTTTACAATCTCCTCCTACCCTTTCCTTCTTCCCTTCTTCTTTTTCACTTCTCTTTCAATTCCTCTCTCTCCTTTTCTTATTTTCATTTACAATTTTCATTTACCCTTTCTTTCTTCCCTTCTTCTTTTTCACTTCTCTTTCATTTCCTCTCACTCCTTTTCTTATTTTCTTTTACAATCTCCTCCTACCCTTTCATTCTTCCCTTCTTCTTTTTCACTTCTCTTTCATTTCCTCTCTCTCCTTTTCTTATTTTCTTTTACAATCTCCTCCTACCCTTTCCTTCTTCCTTCTTACTTCTCTTTCATTTCCTCTCTCTCCTTTTCTTATTTTCTTTTACAATCTCCTCCTACCCTTTCCTTCTTCCCTTCTTCTTTTTCACTTCTCTTTCATTTCCTCTCACTCCTCTTCTTATTTTCTTTTACAATCTCCTCCTACCCTTTCCTTCTTCCCTTCTTCTTTTTCACTTCTCTTTCATTTCCTCTCACTCCTCTTCTTATTTTCTTTTACAATCTCCTCCTATCCTTTCCTTCTTCCCTTCTTCTTTTTCACTTCTCTTTCATTTCCTCTCACTCCTCTTCTTATTTTCTTTTACAATCTCCTCCTACCCTTTCCTTCTTCCCTTCTTCTTTTTCACTTCTCTTTCATTTCCTCTCTCTCCTATTCTTATTTTCTTTTACAATCTCCTCCTACCCTTTCATTCTTCCCTTCTTCTTTTTCACTTCTCTATCATTTCCTCTCACTCCTCTTCTTATTTTCTTTTACAATCTCCTCCTACCCTTTCCTTCTTCCTTCTTACTTCTCTTTCATTTCCTCTCTCTTCTTTTCTTATTTTCTTTTACAATGTCCTCCTACCCTTTCCTTCTTCCCTTCTTCTTTTTCACTTCTCTTTCATTTCCTCTCTCTCCTCTTCTTATTTTCTTTTACAATCTCCTCCTACCCTTTCCTTCTTCTCTTCTTCTTTTTCACTTCTCTTTCATTTCCTCTCTCTCCTTTTCTTATTTTCTTTTACAATCTCCTCCTACCCTTTCCTTCTTCCCTTCTTCTTTTTCACTTCTCTTTCATTTCCTCTCTCTCCTTTTCTTATTTTCTTTTACAATCTTCTCCTACCCTTTCCTTCTTCCCTTCTTCTTTTTCACTTCTCTATCATTTCCTCTCACTCCTCTTCTTATTTTCTTTTACAATCTCCTCCTACCCTTTCCTTCTTCCCTTCTTCTTTTTCACTTCTCTTTCATTTCCTCTCTCTCCTTTTCTTATTTTCTTTTACAATCTCCTCCTACCCTTTCCTTCTTCCCTTCTTCTTTTTCACTTCTCTTTCATTTCCTCTCACTCCTCTTCTTATTTTCTTTTACAATCTCCTCCTACCCTTTCCTTCTTCCCTTCTTCTTTTTCACTTCTCTTTCATTTCCTCTCTCTCCTTTTCTTATTTTCTTTTACAATCTCCTCTTACCCTTTCCTTTTTCCCTTCTTCTTTTTCACTTCTCTTTCATTTCCTCTCACTCCTCTTCTTATTTTCTTTTACAATCTTCTCCTACCCTTTCCTTCTTCCCTTCTTCTTTTTCACTTCTCTTTCATTTCCTCTCACTCCTCTTCTTATTTTCTTTTACAATCTCCTCCTACCCTTTCCTTCTTCCCTTCTTCTTTTTCACTTCTCTTTCATTTCCTCTCTTTCCTTTTCTTATTTTCTTTTACAATCTCCTCCTACCCTTTCCTTCTTCCTTTCTTCTTTTTCACTTCTCTTTCATTTCCTCTCACTCCTCTTCTTATTTTCTTTTACAATCTCCTCCTACCCTTTCCACCCTTCCCTTCTTTTTCACTTCTCTTTCATTTCCTCTCTCTCCTCTTTTTATTTTCTTTTACAATCTCCTCCTACCCTTTCCTTCTTCCCTTCTTCTTTTTCACTTCTCTTTCATTTCCTCTCACTCCTCTTCTTATTTTCTTTTACAATCTCCTCCTACCCTTTCCTTCTTCCCTTCTTCTTTTTCACTTCTCTTTCATTTCCTCTCACTCCTCTTCTTATTTTCTTTTACAATCTCCTCCTACCCTTTCCTTCTTCCCTTCTTCTTTTTCACTTCTCTTTCATTTCCTCTCTCTCCTTTTCTTATTTTCTTTTACAATCTCCTCCTACCCTTTCCTTCTTCCCTTCTTCTTTTTCACTTCTCTTTCATTTCCTCTCTCTCCTTTTCTTATTTTCTTTTACAATCTCCTCCTACCCTTTCCTTCTTCCTTCTTCTTTTTCACTTCTCTTTCATTTCCTCTCTCTCCTTTTCTTATTTTCTTTTACAATCTCCTCCTACCCTTTCCTTCTTCCCTTCTTCTTTTTCACTTCTCTTTCATTTCCTCTCTCTCCTTTTCTTATTTTCTTTTACAATCTCCTCCTACCCTTTCCTTCTTCCCTTCTTCTTTTTCACTTCTCTTTCATTTCCTCTCTCTCCTATTCTTATTTTCTTTTACAATCTCCTCCTACCCTTTCATTCTTCCCTTCTTCTTTTTCACTTCTCTTTCATTTCCTCTCTCTTCTTTTCTTATTTTCTTTTACAATGTCCTCCTACCCTTTCCTTCTTCCCTTCTTCTTTTTCACTTCTCTTTCATTTCCTCTCTCTCCTTTTCTTATTTTCTTTTACAATCTCCTCCTACCCTTTCCTTCTTCCCTTCTTCTTTTTCACTTCTCTTTCATTTCCTCTCTCTCCTTTTCTTATTTTCTTTTACAATCTCCTCTTACCCTTTCCTTTTTCCCTTCTTCTTTTTCACTTCTCTTTCATTTCCTCTCACTCCTCTTCTTATTTTCTTTTACAATCTTCTCCTACCCTTTCCTTCTTCCCTTCTTCTTTTTCACTTCTCTTTCATTTCCTCTCACTCCTCTTCTTATTTTCTTTTACAATCTCCTCCTACCCTTTCCTTCTTCCCTTCTTCTTTTTCACTTCTCTTTCATTTCCTCTCTCTCCTTTTCTTATTTTCTTTTACAATCTCCTCCTACCCTTTCCTTCTTCCTTTCTTCTTTTTCACTTCTCTTTCATTTCCTCTCACTCCTCTTCTTATTTTCTTTTACAATCTCCTCCTACCCTTTCCACCCTTTCCTTCTTTTTCACTTCTCTTTCATTTCCTCTCTCTCCTCTTTTTATTTTCTTTTACAATCTCCTCCTACCCTTTCCTTCTTCCCTTCTTTTTCACTTCTCTTTCATTTCCTTTCATGACAGATACCCTGGTATTATGTAACTATATAATTCCTATTATAGTTTAGTGATCACAAAACTTTGTGCCTTTTTTAAATCTGCTAAAGATTCCATGACTTATTGATTGATTATTGGCATTGAACACAATGTTCAACTAGAATATGTTGAACTTGAACTGTTTTATTAACTAATTTATTATATTCCCCTTCTTACTTTGAAATAAAATTGCCACAGTTCATGACGTCGGTGACTTTTCACCACAAAATTATTGTCTAATTTAGATTTTTTCCCAAGAAATTTTTCTTGTATTTCAGAAATTGAGAATATGCCTGACAATAACATTGTAGCTTTCCTTTGGCTGAATTCATCTTTTTGATTAATTTTTTTTTTACATAGAGTGAAACAGAGCTGGGAATGCTTTCTTCTCCACTTTTCCTCTAGTTTTCTAGTAAGTTGATATGGTGAGTCATATCTCCTTCGTTCTCTCTTTCACTGTCTCCTTCATTGTTTCTTTTATTGTCTCCATCATTGTCTCTTTTATTCTCTGCATCACTGTCGCCTTCACTGTCTCCTTTATTGTCTCTTTTATTCTCTCCATCATTGTCTCCTTCACTGTCTCTTTTATTGTCCCTATTATTGCCTCCTTTACAGTCTCTTTTATTGTCTCCATCACTGTCTCTTTTAGTGTCTCTATCATTGTCTCCTTCACTGTCTCCTTTATTGTCTCTTTTATTGTCTCCATCACTGTCTCTTTTATTGTCTCCATCATTGTCTTTCATTATTTCGTACTTTTCTCTTTTATTGTTTTTTTGTCTCCTTTAATGTCTCTTTCATTGTACTTTTCTGTACATCTAAAACCTTCCAGCTAATCAAATCAATTGTCTGTAGGTTTGAAAGAGTTATTACATCCAATCCCTTCTTTATAAACCTACTTTTGTTAACACATTTCTTATCCATTATTCATCTTTCATCAGAGGGAATGTTTTAACAATAGCAAAAGGAGTTGAAGAAGAGATTGAATTATCTGAAAAATATTTGCTGTATAAATCACCTCACAAAGTTAGCATAAGTGTGTGTGTATATATATATATATATATATATATATATATATACCTTGTAGAGGATGTGTGTCTGCAGGTTTGCCATGGAATGACGTTAAGGCTGAGAACCTTGAAAGAAATTGAATTCAACATTTTCAGAAGGAATAAATTTCAACATGTGGAGGAATTTTACATATATATATATATTTGTGTAAAGAATAACAATACAATAAGATATCATACTTGTGTGTGAATGTAGATAAGTGTCAGAAAGAAGAAAGTATTTAAGACTTGGCTATTTCAAAATGTGTTTGGGATGTGTTTACATGTGCAAATTACATTTGAGGAGATCAAGACATGGTCAGTGTTGCAGTTAGTGCAATGGTTAGCTTTGATATTGCAGACACAGTTTAGGGAATCATGTCTACTGATGTCCAGGTTCAACTGATGCCAATGATTTTATGTTGAGTGTCTCCAAGATGATTTGTAGCAAGCCTTGTTCTGGAATTAGGTGTCTATCACACACAGACTTAGTGATAGCAGCAGAAATCCAAGAGTCTTTTGTCCTTTACATTCATTTTCCTTGTACCATGGAGACCTAAAACATTTGGCCAGGACTCTTGATCTCTGCCCACTCTTGCATTAAAGTCTCCCAGAAGGCAAATATGTTCATAGTCTAAGGTTTACAAGGCCTTCAAATGTAGAGAGATGAAGAGTGAGAATTATTTCAGTGTTACTGATTAGGGCCGTGGTGCCAAAACTTTTTGGGATTGCGATCTATTTTTAAAATCACTAAGTCAAAATGATTTACATATAGTAAAAATATTAAAGGTATATATATACACACACACCCACATATATATATATATATATATATATATATATATATATATATATATATATATATATATATATATATATAACAATGATAATAATCTTATAAATATATGTAATTATACTCATCTGGTAAAACCTTAGGTGTTTTGGCTTCTAAATAAACAAACCAATACCCAAGGAAAAATAAGGAATAAAAAAAGAAAGAACTAACAACATGAAATTCAGGTGAAAACAATCGTCCAGAATCCGAGCTCAGAGTCTAAAGAAAAAACCTCCAACACGAGTAAAGTAAAAATAACTAAGCAAAGTGCTCAATACACTAAGTAGAGCAAATCTAACTATGAACTTAAAGAGCCAGGTAAACCTACCTAGGTTTCACCTCCACAGATCATCAGGGTACACTGGCCAAAGCTGTTTATTTTTTTTTTTTGGTCACATGGTCATGTTTTTATGTTGTAGGCTAGTTATATTCTGTTCTAATGTTATCTCTTTGGCCAGCGTACCCTGACAATCTGCATAGGTTTACCTGGCTCTTTAAGTTCATAGTTATATATATATATATATATATATATACACTAAGTATACCTTATATTTACAATATAGGTTGGTGTACCTTGCATAAAAGCATGAACCTATATGGCACAATACAATTCTGTAGATTTTTTACCATTATCTTATTTTGATGACTTGTACTGTAAGGAATCTATCAGGGTTACATAGTCTGGACAGTAGCTGCTGGTAGCCATCCTTAAACAGATTTCCAAATGCTTATCAGTCATGGTGCAAAGGTATTTAGACTTAATAATTTTCAGTTGGGAAAAGGCTGACTCATATAAAATGCAATCAAGAAGGTAACACATTTCCTTAGTATTGTGTCGTTTTCCTCATTGAGCAAAGTTCTAGAACAGTCTGTGATCCCTGAACTTCAGCTCAATGTCAACCTGTAGTGTTAAAATCTCATCCATCTCTCCAGAAGTATTTAGATGAAACAGTATTGCAATTTTTGATATGAGTGAATCAACTTTGACCTATTCCGGAAATGGGTTACACATAAAGATAGCAACTGGCTCAAGTAAAGCAAAATCTGGAAAGTGTCTGTCAAACTCTGACAGACAATTGTCAGTTTGCTGCATGTAGTGCGCATGGTCTGTTTGCGAACATGACTTCTGTTGTGTCACAAGCTCTGATGTGAGATTTTGGAAGTTTCCCAAATCACGGTGCTGCAGCTTTGAGGTCAGATCAGTTAAAAATGCCAAGCTTAGCCACTGATGATCATCATTCAGTTGGTTGTATTCTGTATGTTTAGTGATGAGGAGAAACTCCTTTATCTCCATTGTGAAAAAAAATGTCCTCCACCCATTCCAAATGGAAATGGTATGTCTTTGGTTTCTTACTTGGTGTGTCCCCTCCACCTCATTTTTAGATCCTTTCATTCCTAGAAATAAATTGGAAACTCCTAACTAATTCGCTGGAGTTTTGCAGTTGCCTTCACGAATTTGAGAGATGAGATGAGATCTGGGACTGGTTGCACTCTATGTCAATCAATTGGCAATGCCGTGTGATCTACTCACACTACCTAGCTGATTGACCAGTCAATCATGATCAACAAATTGGGCACCACTGACTTAGAGGTTCAATGATACAGAACAGGACATTCTGGATAAGGAAGACAACTCTATGTATTCTTCATTTGTTGACCCTTTTCCCCTGCCAGTCCTGAAGTAGCATTTCCTGTAGTGTTGCCATGTGTCACTCCTGACACAAGATGAGTATTGTTTATTTCTTGAAGGTCATCAGATAGATCCATATGCATGGTTCACTCATTCCATTTTGTGTGTGATATGAAGAGCTGAATTCTTTGTTCTTTTTCCTTTTTGTTGTGGTTATGTGGTATATTGTTATCCATCTGCTTGCAAGAATAGCAGCAGCAGCTGTAAGCTGTAGACACACCCACTGAAGCAGGTAGGGCTGTTGACCAATGGGATATGGTGTTCCCTTCCCACCATCAAAGACAACCTATCTGAGTTTGCACCAATTTTGCATGAACTCATAAACTGTAAAATGCTGTCTCTTGTGTTGTGCTCTCACTGGGTGGTGAGGACACAGGCCTGGGTGATGGTGTATGGAGGCCACGTCTGGCTCAGACGATATAGCTCCCCTCTCTGCCATAACAACAAGATTCAAATGAAGACAGAGAGTTAATGTTTGGGGGCTGCAAAAGAATTTTAAGTCAGATATAAATATCATCAAATATTACTTACAGAATAAAAACTTATTTAATGTTTATCGTAAAGAAGGGTTTATAGTGAGGGAAAACAAACATAGAAGTGGTGAAGAGTAAGAGAAATTGAAAAGAATAAACTGAAATACTTGAATGTTTGCCTTGGGGCTGAGATAGTTGCATTCCATGTCAGTACTTGTAAAAGATTTTGAATGCCGAGTTGCTAGACAGGCAGGTTCTCTGTAATTGAAATATGGCAGAAACAGAATCTTTCTAGCTTTATTTTTTCCTGCTGACCTTTTATAAAGCTTAATAAATGTGAGAAATCAGGTTTTAGAAATTGATAAATACTTGTCACTTTTGAAATTGATAAATACATTGTCACTTTTGAAATTGATAAATACATTGTCACTTTTGAAATTGATAAATACATTGTCACTTTTGAAATTGATAAATACTTGTCACTTTTGAAATTGATAAATACTTGTCACTTTTGAAATTGATAAATACATTGTCACTTTTGAAATTGATAAATACTTGTCACTTTTGAAATTGATAAATACATTGTCACTTTTGAAATTGATAAATACTTGTCACTTTTTGCAAAAATCATTTGATAAATTAGAAAAATACTTCCTTAAATTTTTGCAAGAGCAAAAAATAACCAGTAATTTCATGCCTTTCCTCTTTCTTTGTCTTTCCAGGCTCTTTATTCATACCTTTTGCAGTCATCTTGTTGATATTTGTTTGACAATACCAATTTTACTAGAGGGCCAGACATGTGGAAGCTTATGAAATAAGAATGCAAACCTCCTTTCTAATATAGGTGCTCTCGTCTAAAAAATAAGTACATAAATGGTTTAATGTCAGTTTTATTTAGATAGCATGATACTGTTTTTTCATGAAGTGTTGAAAATATATATGCATCTCACCCTTCCCCCATCTCTCTCTCTCTCTCTCTCTAACTGCTCCATGAGGTGGGTGAAACTTAAGTCGCACTCCAAACGTAGGTATATGTATATTTATTTATATATATTTCTTAGTTCTTTCTAACCACATCAAGCACTATTATGTGTACACCTCTTGGCAAAATTTGGTTATTATTTATTTGCTTACCTGTGTATGTATGCCAGCCAGGACACATGTATACAGTTGCTCATATCTAGTTATTTCATTTACCTAACCCCATATATATATATATATATATATATATATATATATATATATATATATAGTCTTTTACAGACAAACTGTTTCACTGTATCACAGCTCATCAGTATGGCTAGATGTCTGGTTGCCTCTAGCTAGGATTGAAACCCAATGATAAAAATATAGTTTTAAAGTATATTATATATAGGGTGACCCAAAAAAACGGGAACTTTTAACAATCCAATAAAACAAAGAGTGATGGTAGAAAAATATTTAATTCATAGTAATTGAAACCTTAAAACATGCCATTTAAGAAACAATGATTTAATTTTCATTTTTTTAAATTACGTCCTGTAGATGGCATCCTCCTGTACGAATGCATTCTTGAAATCTGCTATTGAGATTCCTCATTGACTGCTGCAACATCTCAGCTGGGATACTGTGAATTTCATTCTTGTTACTAAAATGGTGAAATGTTTACTTGCTCAAGGTCAATGTCTCGTAGTGTTGCCACTTGCTCATGTCTGGCAATATGCACTTCAAAAATTCCCGTTTTTTTTGGGGGGGTCACCCTGCATATGGGTTAAAGTGGTCAATATCAGGGATAGTGTGTATGTGTTTATAAAAGTGGAAAATGAGATCAACATCCATTGGTGTTTGTTACATGCTTGACTGAAAATTGCATTCAAGCATGAAACAGACTGCCACTACTTGGTGTTGACCTCAGTGTCCTATGTTATATTCATATATATATATATATATATATATATATATATATCCAAGTCTAGGAGGATTGGTGTATACGGAATAAATTCCAATAACCAACAATTACTATTCTTAAAAGAGTGCTCAATACAGAATAGAGCATATATAATTGTTTATTTAAAAATTAAAACATAAATATTGTATTATAATCTGAATGTGTATATTGTTTTACGCAAGAGGTGAACACCCTATTCATACACTTGGAATTAAAATGTATACATTTTTGTCAGGAAGACCAGCTGAAATTAGCATCTATTCTAACATAATTTCAATGAAAAAATAAAATAAATTGAATAACATATATACTTTTTCTTTTCTCATCAGTAGTTTTATAATTTTAAACTTAATAGAGATTAAATTTAGATTTTAAAATTGGTAATTTTTTACCTTTAATTTTAATATCTCATTTTATCATATAATTTAATACGTATTGGTTAGAATAAATTCTATTTTAGTAAAACCCCAACTTTAAAGCTTTTAATAGCTATTATAACCTTACTTCGTTGTCAAGTTTTTTGAATTCCTGTATACTTGTATTTTGATTGGTCATTCCTGCTTATGTAACAGCGTTCCTCCTTATGAAGGATCATTAATTAATTTGAAACTTTTAAAACCCTTTATTCTACATTCAACATCATCACTTGATAAGACACTGGAGGTGTTGAAACAAAATGGCTATTTTTGTAGTGATTTTATAGCATACTTATGTTATAATTTTTAAATAAACAATTATATATATATATATATATATATATATATATATATATATAAAAACACACATACACTTTCTATTGGGAAAGTCACCCTGATTTAAAAGATGATGTTTTTTCCATTTTGGATCCTCTGGTGAGAGACAGTCAAAATTAAACAATCAAAACAAAATTTAAATATAATGGAATATTAACTGTTATGTATTTCATATTAAATGTTTGTGTAAATTTTTAAAATTCCAAAATATATATTATTTTAGATAGAGGAAGTCTGAGAGAAAAAATTGCAACTTGATTCCCTTTGCTGAAAATTCATTTTCAGCAATGAAATGAAAATTCATTTTGAATGAAGTGTAAGTCTTCAGGAATCAAGTTGCGATATTTATCCACCGAAATATATAACGTAATGCATTGAAGTTTGCATCATTCCGTAACTTAAGTCTTTCGAATTTGCTTAGTTATTGATCACTGCTCTTCCAAGAACGGCAGAGTTATTTGTCCTGCTTTCACTTTTAAGGACAACTGAGAGTGACATGCACAAAATATTATTCGTAGACTTGATTCTTCTTAACGTTCTGCTAAAAGGTTTCTCGACTGTGAAAGTCAATAGAGGCAAATGAAAAACTTTTTTACTCTACAGAACTTGAATGTAAAAAGGTTTCAGTAAAACATATCATTGTATGCTTTAGTTCCTGGAGAGACAAGCAAAATATTGAAGAGATTTTTCTTTCCTGAAGAAGGAAACATTTGTTTTGCTTTGTTGATTTTAAGCGAATTACCCTTTCATCCCTTTCGACCAACTTCTTCAGTTTTAAGTCTTGAAATCTTTAAAACTTTTAAATGGCTATTGTGTCTCGTTTTATCCTCTAAAAATAGTTTTTGTTTCATTTTTTTTGTCTGTATCTGGGAATATTTGTCATGTCTTTAATTCTTTTGATTCTGTAGCAAAATCTTTTTAAGTGTTACTCAAAGCAGCAAAGTAAAAACTATCAGAAATAAAATCAATCTCAAAATAACTTAAATCATACCATTTGCCAAAGTCAGGTTCTCTTTTCTCAGGTTTCATCGACATAGCTTTTTGAAATTGAGAAACAAGTTAAATATCTATTTGTGCTGCACTCAAAAATATGAATTGAAAGAAAAAAAAATGTCAATAATTTTCATAACCATATTCAAATTTTAATGCAAAGTTTTATGCAGTTTTTATTTTCAAATGAAACCAAAAAATAGGTTAATATCTCTTAAGGTCATGCATCCTTATTCCTATAAAGAATAAAAATGGGTTTAATGATAAAAATTAAAAGAAGAAATATCAAGAATTTTCTTTTGAATGAAAAACTTATCTCTACTAATTCCAATGTAGAAATTCATTTGTGATCTCAGTTTAGATTCTGAAAAATGTGCAAAAAACAAAATCCACGCCAGCTTTGACAATTTGATGGTTCACTTATACAAATACTAAGATTCTTTGAATCGACAAAAGATTTGAATCACCATAACTGTTATGAACTGTTATAAGCATCACAGACTTCTTGGAAATGACGTACTGAAACTTAATTCCACAAAATTAATTAATATTTTGTTAATACTGAAGAAAGTGAGGCATGCTAAAAAAATTAGTAAGCAAGTCTCAAGTGAAATAAAATATGCCCCCCCTCCTACTATCAAGCAGGGAAGATGCCGATATAGTTGGTCCCATTATTAATAATAAAACTAAGAAAATTAGTGGAACAAGACGTTCATTAACATGTTGAAAGGCAGATGGAGACCTTTGAATATGCAGAGATTATCAAGATGGTCACTCCTTGTCACGGTGTAGGAGTTTGTTTGGTTCAGTGACTCTGAGAATGATGCCGTTGAGAGCTCCAAACTATCATTGGTGAGGAACCAGACTAAGACCAACCCCAAAGACCCTTATGGTGGAACAAGTGGATGACAATTACAACAGGTCTTGACAGTTGAACCAGTCGATGAAGAGGGCTATGCATGGTCGATATGTTACAGAAGGCACCGCTCAAAATCATAACAGAGTCAGTAGCAGTCTGTTGCAGATTCTTAACTGGATTCTGCATGTTTCATTCCATATATGTCACGGAGGAAGATCATGAAACCAAGTGTGTGGGTCACTTCCTGGAAAGTTGAGGTCCACCTTAAATAAATTCACCCCACCAGTACTTTCTTCTCCTCTGATTTTCTTTCACCTCTGACAAATTCTTGCAACACCACACGGCAATAGAGAATGGATGACAGGAACATATTCTACTGAAACTGCAAGCTTCTGCTCCTGAACCTGCATGTTGGCAGTGAATTTAGTCATCAGTTCATAAAGGAAGAAATTAAATTCTTGGATACGATATGAAGCTGATGATAAACAGGGGCTAAACCATAAAATTCACTCTGATTCCAATTGTCATAGAATTATATTCATTAGCAGTAATGAAAATCTTTACAAAGATGAAGTTGAAAGCTACTTATCATCAGATACTCATAAGCTACCACTTCAAAAAAAATGATGAGAATGATTTGGGTTTATTGAGGTGGGCAAAAAGGCTGTATGGAATAAAAATAACAAGTTCTATTTTTCAAAGAATCATAGAACAAGACATTGGAGACAATTGATATCGAAAATATTGAGTGCTATCAAAATATTATTTACATTTGGGGCCAGAATGTAAACAGGATTAAAAGATGAAACTGAAATTGGGATAGTGACAGATACTGTCCAAAAGGTAAGCAAGTATTAAGAAACAGGAAAATTTCATTGGAAACAAAGAAAAGAGGACTGAACTGTTATGTAATATCAATCTTCCAGTGAATAAAGAAGAGACTTGAGGCAAGAGTAATATGGTTCTACAGAAGGATGCTGAGAATGCCATGAACTGAACATGGGAACAACAAGGAAATTTTAGGGAAAATGGAAACGAAAAGGATACATAGTTCGAATCAGAAGAGAAAGATGAAATTTCTAGGGCATATAATGAGGAAAGAGGTCTTGGAAAATTTGATACTCACATGACATATTGAAGGCAAGAGGGACAGAAGAAAGCTTCAAATAACCTACTTTACAAGCTTGTGTAAATGGTTGGCAGAAGAGTGATTAGGAGAGATAGTGAAAATACAAACCGTACAAAGTGCTACAGAGTACAGGAAATTGTGGAGAGACATGATCACCTGCATCTCCATATAAAAGAGCAACAACATTTGATAATATTTTGATTTATGTAAATCATTGTGTACAACTGAAACCTTTTCTATTGGATGTGCATTTCTTTTTGCAAAGCCTCTCAGAAGTTATTTTCTTATTGTGGCATAGCACAGAGTAATTCATTGTTTACACCTATTGTTGTGCAGTTGATTTGTATCACTCTTTTCCCTCAACCCCTGTATAAGATGGAGGCTATATGAGTCTGCAGCTTTTATTAAAAAAAAAACAACCTCTCCATCTCTCTCCTACTTTCTACCCAACTAACCTGAAAGCTTTTCACTGTGAACCTTTCTAGAATTTAAATCGTTTGAAATTTCAAGTTCTACCTTGGCACTGTATAGAAGTGATGCAAATAATATCCTCACAACATGCAGCACATTTCTTCTTCTTCTTCTTCTTCTTCTTCTTCTTCTTCTTCGAGAGAGAGAGAGAGAGAGAGAGAGAGAGAGATGGATGGATGGAGAAAAAAAAGATGATGCATTAAGCAAGAGCCTGGTACAAATATCCATGTTACTTTGCCTCACATATCAACAGGAACCGTCAGTGATCTCTGGTGGCAGCTGTATATCAGTTACTGAGTTGGGACTTTTTTTCATTCAGAGCAATGTGTTAAGATTTTTATAAGTTTATTTTGAAAGTAAACATGATGGTCATGTCAGCAACAACACAGAGATAACTGAATATTTTTAAGAGAAAATTACATAAGATTCTAATTCAATTAATTTGTAAGAGTCTAATTCAGAATTGGGTAAAAGAAAGTAAAATATGGATAAAGACAAAGTGTTCATTGAAACACTATCACCAGTTGAAGATATTACTTTGGGTAGCTTGGCTTACTCTTCAAAAAATGTCAAAATAAAGACAATCTTGAATTAAATACGATATTCACCTTGAGTAACTACTGAGGGTTGGGGATTTAAACATTGAACATTGTAGAAAGGCTGATGTATTTTCAAATGTCAACTCAATAGAGACTCAGTTCTAAGTGGAATGTCAGTCAAAGATATTCCAGATGAGTCAAGAGTAGAATTTGAAGAGAAATTTAAAGAGTTTGTGTAAGTAGATGGCAGAACAGAAAGTGAGAAGGATAGTAAAAAGACAAAGATTGCTAAGGGCTACAAAGGATAGGAAGTTGTGGAGAGCCATGATCACCCACATACATAAGAGATATTTGTGGGGGATCCACTTAAGAGATGAGAGCAGAAACCATGGATGTATATCACTCAATAGAGACTCAGTTCTAAGAGGAAAGTCAGGCAAAGATACTCCAGATGAGTCAAGAGTAGAATTGGAAGAGAATTTACAAGCAAAACATTCTACTTTATCAGCAGAAGATGTTAACACCTCAAATTAAGTGAAAAGAGGAGGGATAGTAAACTTACTGTAATTTAACACACTATCACCGAGCTGATTGTATTCATGAGGACCGAACTTGTTAGAGGCCATATGGTGCCTAATTCTATCAGCAAACAAAGACTTGAGGCCACATTTACAATTATTATGAGCAGTCACAAAGTGCCATCTGTTGTGATTGGAGTTGTCATGCTTGTATAGCTGGAAAACTTTGTTAGTGGGCTATAGCAGCTGAACAGGCACATGTAAATCAAGAAGATTGTGGTTTCCCCTGGAATTTCTCAGTACAATAGCATCGACAATGACTTAAACCCATGAAGAAACCTCTGTGGCATAATTCTAAATTGGGAATATAATAATATCAGTCCAAGTGAAATCTTGAAGAAAGTCACAAGATGCATCCCAATCAGGATGCTGGCACAAGAAAGAAGTTGTATATGTAAATCAATTTTCCTTATATTCATATTGCTTTTAATGACCTTGTTTTTATAATCATTTCACCCCAAGCAAGGTGATAATGCCACTAGGATACAAGGCGTTACTGGGAATGGAAGAGAATAAGAAAACTTTAGTGAGGAGAAAGGACAATAAAAGAACAGTAATTCAGGAAGACAGAAGATGGTAATTGGTTCTGCATTTAGATTTTTGTTGATTGTAGGTGGTAGGGAAGCAAGAGACTGGAAGAGAGTTTGAGAGGAGAGAAGAGGAGGAAAAAAACTATTAAAATAGAACTTATAGTTACATTGAGATATTTAAGTTGTAAAATGGTGAGACCTAGATGCCAATCTACTGGTACATTTAAATTCATGCAGTCGAGTTGCCAAGGAGGAAACAACATCAGAATAATTGCCATGAAAAAATTAATAGAAAAGACAGAAGGCAGCCACATCATAGTGGTGGAAAATTGACTGAAGTTGAGATACCAGGTCAGGACTGATAACATTACAGACCCTTCATTGGATTTTAATGAGAAGTAGTAGTTGATATATAACAGGAGCATCAGACCAGATAGCAATATTCAATGCATTGATGAATGGTAGATTTATAATTGTGCAAGATGAATTCTGACAAGAATGACACATTGAACTAACTTTCCTAGCAGTAGACCTAACAATGTATTCAGTATAATTTTTGCACTTTGTAAGCAGTTTTTTTGGAGGCATTAAAATTTACAAGCCGTTTCCTGTCCCAGTTAACCACTGATTGGAGGTTCTTTTCAAGAGCAGCTCCCAGGTTTACTTTGTTGGACTTATTGAACTTTCTACTAAGACAGGAGTAAATAGTTTTGTCATCATAGAAATCTAGTTGGGAACTGATGACATCAGGAAGGTTGTTAATAATAAGAAACAGTGTAGGTCCAAGGATAGAGCCCGGGGGGGGCACCTGCATTAATGTGAAATGATCTAGAAGTGTGTCCATTCAACAAGACCGTCATTACCTGATGTATTAAGGATGACTGAATTAAATCAAATATTCATCTAGAGACACCATAGCCTTTAAGACTGTGGAGGAGACCATCATGCCAAACTCAGATTATATATATATATTTATATATATATATATATATATATTTATATATATATATATATATATATATTTATATATATATATATATATATATATATATATATATTTATATATATATATATATATATATTTATATATATATATATATTTATATATATATATATATATATTATATATATATATATATATATATATATATATATATATATATATATTTATATATTTATATATATTTATATATATATATATATATATTTATATATATATATATATTTATATATATATATATATTTATATATATATATATATATATATATATATTTATATATATATATATATATATATATATATTTATATATATTTATATATATATATATATATTTATATATATATATATATTTATATATATATTTATATATATATATTTATATATATATATATATATTTATATTTATATATATATATATATATATATATATATATATATATATATATATATGTTGTGGATTATAAGAAAGATATGATGTCAAAAGCAAAATAAGTTTTTGTGAGGTTATTCAGTCATTTGGAAACAATGTTGTAAATTGCAAAAACATCTTGAATAGAGAAATTGAAAAAAGTACTTTAGGAATGTCACAAAAAAGTATTTGAGAAAATTAAACTTGGGAAATTGATTAAGCAGCCAGAAAGTATTTAAATAAGCTTGTGTTATGATTGTAATCAAAGATTTAGAATATTAAAGACATTGGCAAAAGGCATGAAAACCATGAAACTACCACCTTTAAGTAAACATAACAAGCAAGAAACATGAATTTGGTGAAGAAGTACATGAAAACTGATTTCCGGGCAGTAATTTGTAGTGATCAATATCAAACTACATTTGATAAATCTGATGGTTGGGCTAGCAGTTGGTCCCTCATGAAAATATTCGATCAATACAACTTAATCATAGAGGTGGACTAGTATTGTAAATGGCAAAATTATAAATATCTTCAAAGTTTATGGTGCTACCAAGATAAATGCAGAGAATTGTTTACATTTTTTGTAAAAGATGCTTTAACTTAACATCAGGAAGAGGCAGCTGAAATTTTTGGGACACATAATGAGAAAGGACGGCTTGGAGAATCTGATACTCACAGGACAGATAGAGAGAAAGAGAAACAATGGAAAGTAATGCGTGACATACCTAGCATGTGGATGACAGAACAAGGTTTGGGAGAAGTAGCAAAAAGTCAGAACATATTGAGAACTACAAGGAATAGTGGGAAGTGGAGAGCTATGATCGCCTACGTCATGAAGGGACACAGCACATAAAAGAAAAGACATAACTAGAAAGATTTTAGCTAAAGTGTCATAGCATACTTACAGACAATAATGGGTATATCCCCATTCGCATAAATACAGTAGTAAATACTGTATGTTGGTCTGCAGTTGGAGATTCATTGTAGAATTCACTTAACTCACTTCTAGCAGTTGACTACTTCTTCTACGCACTGCTGGTGAATCTTATATGTGTTGTCCTCGTTCTAAGTATTATCGTTCATTACCAACCTTTGTTTGAATATTCTATTCAGTAACCTTCCCTAGGTTACAACATAAAGAATATATTCAAACCAGATGCATTTTCATATTCTGTGAAGCTGATTATTTCCTCCCTTGCTAAAAAGAATGTGGTTTTAAACACTGCAAATTAATTGAATAGCTTCTGAAGTAAACTATAAGCAGCATATAGTCTGTGATTAAGAGTGATGAATATGTAAATAGAGAATATTATTCAAAGATGATTTCTGGGAAGCACTAAAATCTACTGTAAGTCACATTAAAATCAAAACAGTTGAAAAGTTAGCAAATTAATGAATGAATAATTGATGAAAGTTATAGAATGCCAAGGCATTCATATTGGTATGCAATATTAGCCAATCCATTATGTATCTTATTATATTCAGCTAGATGTGATTTGGTTTTTAATCAGATACAGTGGAACCTCAGTTCATGAATTTAATTCATTCCAGAAGGCTGTTCACAACCCGAAATGTTTGTAAACCGAAACTATTTTTCCAACAGGAATCAATGTAGAGAAAAAAATCACAGTACAATAAAATTGATAATAAAAGCACATCACAACACATGAATGTATACAACATGGTGGTCAACTCAGAAATTATTCTGTTTGAGTTAACTCGGTTTGGCAATCTTTGAGAACCAAAATTTTGTTCGATAACCGAGGCATTTTCATCTCAAATTTTCTGTTCAAAAACCAATTTGTTCAACATGTGAGATGTTTGAGAACTGAGGTTGCACTGTATATTTCTGTGGCCTATATCATGTGCATTTCTTTTTAAATAAATATTTATGTTGCTTTTAATTTGATTGCATAATAAAAGCTGATATTTCAAAACAAGTTATTAGTATTTTTTAATAAGGACAGATCAGCTGGCACTGATATCATCTGTTGCTTATATCCCGAAAATGTTATCATTATCTTTTGTTTTATGCCAGTTTGGGAAAACATTGATTTGCATTCTAAAATCAGGACACCATGTTTAAGAGAACTGAAGATCTTAGAAGTTTTCAATTCGCTGATCATAATTGGCAAAAGTACCATTAATGAAGTAGGAATTAATCCTGTTGTGAAATGTAATTAGAAAAACAGAGTTCAATTTCTGGTTGCAATAAAAGAATTATTTTTGCCCTAATGCACTCTATAAAGGCATGAATCCAATATCCCTAATTTCCTGTTTCATTATTTATCTTGTTTATTTTTTTGTTACTAGCTGTTTAGAATACTTGAGAGTGAAGGCAGTGTAGATCCCAAAATATACAAGATGGGAACTGATATTCAGAAATAAATCATTACTATTGGGACTTGTGGGCATGATATTTTTAAGGTTTGCTTTTTTTATCAACCCATTATAGGTTATTTAAAGCCAGAAAAATTTTTTAGACTGTAAGAATTTTTCTTTGTTTTAGATAATAATTGTTTAGTGATACATCTTACTAATTAACCCATAGCTGGGGGAGAATATATGGATTCATATCTTTCCAAAGGGTAGTTGCATGTGAGTGAATATAACAAACCTAACAGAAATTGGAACTCGGCTTTCTGATTAACAATCTTGAGCTATTATCTAAAAATACCAACTTTATATCAAAGCTTATAGCACCAGGTATTCCCTTAAAGTTTTGGAAATAACTTTATATTAGTATAATTGATTGGATAAGCAGGATTTAAAGTTTATATATTAATGATAGTATTAAATGCATGTAGAATTTATCAGGCTTATAATAAACAAAACTAAAGTTCAGCAAGAATTGTAGATAATATCAAATATTTCTATAGTTGACCATTCTAAGGTTAATTCCATTCCAAGGTTAATTTGTATAAAAGTTCTCCAAGGATAACCATTCCAACATGATTTAAATTCAATAAAAATAAATTTTTCTTTGTCTTCATCGGTTAATTCAGTTGCTATAAACTCATGATCTTTTGACTCTGCTTATCCAAGTAAACAGCTTTCAACTTCAAAAGAAAGACATTTTATAAATGATCAGACAATTCAGGACACAGATTCTGTCCAAGAATAAAATGGAAAGTGGGGAATTAGTGAGAGTAATCAGTTAGAAAAAAGCTTAAGTGACATAATCAGTTCATCGTTTGGGTAGAATTTGTATGAAATCCTGAAGACTTAATTCAGCCTCGCTTGACACACTCTTTTTCACTTCTGACCTATTTTTTGGGGGATTAATACTTCAAATAAATTTATGCACATTTTAACTAAGGAATTAATTGTAATAACAGTTCATGATGCTGTGCTTCAAATTATGCATTACTGTTTATTACAGCCTCCCTTCATATAAACACATCCATCTCTAATCTATACTGCAGTCAATCTCAATCTGTTCATATCTCTCGCAAATTTTATGATGGCCTACCCTCATATAAGTATGCATATATGTCTAATAAAATTTGGCACCTATCTTTATATTTCATTCCGTCTCTGGTTTGGTTTGGTTTGGTTTGTTTTACAACATATCAACCTCAATGGATTATTTAACGCTGACAAAATTTTTATTGCTGGTAATTTTTTTTTTTTTTCAAAAATGTATTGCTGGTAATAATTTTTCCAAGAAAGTGTTGCTAGTATTAAAACCTATTTTTATACTTTCACAGTGCTTTGACCCCCTTTTGGGGAGGGGTTAACTGTTTGCCCATAGCTGGGACCCTGACAGATGCTACCCCCCTGGGTCAGACTGGGCCTGGGAACACCAGCAATGCTCCTCAGAACCTCCTGATCAAAGGCCTTTCTATCGGATATAGTTTATTGTCTTGTCCAGGATGGCATTCTGTCTCTATTTCTTCATATCTTTCTCAGTCTATTTCTGTCTATGAGGGCTAATCAATAAATTCATAGCCTGACACATAGCTATTTGCTGAATTTTGATCTGAAATTTTCACTGTATAATATTCAATGTACATGATTGATATTCACCCTGAATTATGTACAGTGACAAAGAACGATATTATAGTCAAATATATGTATTTGTTGGGTAAAATAGAAGCTTTTTTTCATCATTAATATTTGTTGGTTTACCTATGTATTTATCCATAACTGTTTCAGTTTGTTAATATTTATCCTCAAATATATTGTTGCCTGTATATCTTCCTGTTTCTCAGACATCTCTGTGACTGGACACTAAATTTAACCAGAATCTAAAAATGCAGCAGAGAAGAATGTTTTATTGTTGGTTTGTTGCAATAAACCAACAATAAAAGCATTAGGGACTCAAAAATGTTCATTGTTCTCTTCTTTGTGTCTATGAATGTGTCAATAATTTAAACAAACATAGAAATAAATTTTAGTTTTATTTGGAAGTCTGTTCCCTTGTTTTGACTCGGTTGCATTTTTGTTCACCATTTTCAAGGCTAGAGAATTGATATTTTATATCACTGCATTTGTAAAGAAAACCACAGAAGATGATGAACAAATATCTGCAATTGGCATTTGTTTCTGTGAATGGATTTGAAGATTAGTAAACAATTCAGAAAAAAAAGGTTTTTGTTTATAAATGTTCCTTCAAAGTTCAAATAGAGATCAAAATCAATCTCTTTATTTCCATACTTTTCTGTTTTTTGCAAAATTTTTGTAAAAATAATTAAAGTAAATTTGAATTCAATTTGGCGTTGCATTTACACAGAGTTTATTCATTAAAATATTTTCCAACATGATCAGTTCTTGTTCTTCACAAATGTCATAATGTCTGTTTTAATACCAGCAACATCAATGCAGAAATGATAGTTTTTCAGCTCTTTATTTGTTTTCAGAACAAGTTCATCAGGATGATTCTGTAAACTGTGTAAGAGATGGTCATCTGATGGAACAAGGACTGGAGAATAAAGAATGTGTGGAATTTATTAAATATTTTCATATGTAATCATCTTTAGTGTATTGAGATATTCATTATCATAATGGAACACCTCACCTTTGTAGGTGTTTCGACTGGGCTCTTTTTTCTTCAAGGCTGTGTTTAAAATTTCTAACTGTTGACAATCATAACAATGACAGATAGCAACTCACCAAAGCAATCCTAACAAACATATTCAAATTTCCTTGGTAGTTCAAATTTCTGGGGTGGGGGTAGTTTATTTTGGATGGTGCTATTTAGCATGTTCAGTTTGTGAATGAATTGTCTGCATTGCTTCATATGCTTGTAAAATATATTCTTCACCACTAGTCACTCACCACTTCAGAAGTGGTGAGATGCATTCTCAAGAGAATACAGAAAACAGAAAAGTACAAATGTCTGCCTTTGCTTCATGTTTCTGCACTTTATCTAGTTCTTTCCAATGACAGTGAACTGTTGAATGGCTTGAATTCAATTTTGAAACTCATTTAACAGCACTATTTTATGCCTGTTTTGGGGTAAAGTGTCTTTTCTTAAACTTTTCAAAGCATTCTTAGAAATGTATTTTGTTTAAACATTCTATACGACAAACCCCATGAATATTTTGTCTTGTTTCTGCAACATAAAAATAATATCAAGCTGAACCAGAAAGAAGTCAACTCTGAACTCTGATTAGGAGAGTGGATCAGCAGCATCAATAGTGGTGATCATAAGGTCATTCCAGCAGCCTTAAACTGGTGTGTTACAAATAGTTACATTGAAATAAAGCTACTCAAAGCCAATTTCTTCAGGAGGAAATGGATTCATACCTATCCCTAGGTTATTTGTGTGTAAGTGAATGTAATGAACTTGACTGGAATTTGAACCTGGCTCTCAGATTTCTCATTGCAAACTGCTATCCATAACACCAACCACACACCTTCCTATCCTGACCTGTTCAAAAGAAAATTGATGGATTGAATATTAAGGCTGATTTATTTATTGTTTATCTGTTTCAAACACCCATAATAATAAAACAAAGACAAAAGGGTGTTGTAAAGGAATACGGATTGCTTAGAACAGCCGGAAGCTGTGGAGAGTCATGTCACAATTTCTGGAGGAACATGCCAAAACCTTCATTTATATTCAAATTTTATTCTTCCTCTTTTTCATGATAAAAATATTTTGGATGAAAGATTTGAAAATATTTTCTGTGGATATTCATTATTTTTCTGCTGAGAAGCAAATTTAATTCTATTTTGCACCTTTATTGCAAAATAACCATGTTACTGTTCTTAAAATAAAAGTTAAAAAAATTAGCGCCATGTTCAATGTAAGTTGTATTTTTTAATGAAAAAATAAAAGAAAGAATTTAGTGTCTCTTATTTTTAAAAAAGAATTAATTTCTGAAGCCATTTTTGATGACTCGTCTTTCCTGACAAAAAGATCATTTGATTTTTTTTTTATGAAAGTTAACAAATTAAAGGATAGCTGTGATACCAGTTCTTTGACAGCCAAAATATTTGCTGTCAGTTCTGAAGAAGAGACACCTAGTGTTTTTCAATGACCTCAATCAGTGAAGCTATCAACTTTTCGGTATGGACATGGTTCAGTTTTCTTTTTATCAGCTTTTAATCTGCAGCATTTTGTTGTGATTATTTTTATTTTCTTGTTGCACAATCCAAAATTGACTCATTTGATTCTTGAACAGAAATGTTAATGTCTTCATAAAAGATAGCAAAAGGTATGAGAAATTATAAAAAATATCCTTTAGAAAAAGTTGTAAAATCCAAAAACGCCCATATTTTACATTATTAATTAGAACTGGAAAATAATTGGGACTTGCATTACATTTTTGTTTGCTAAAGCATGTTTTCCCACTGAATGTTGTGTGATCAGAGCATTTCAAGGATAAATTTTAGGATTGGTTTCACAAATGACTGCAAATTAGATTATGACTGCAGTTTGCTTGTAATCAAACGGTCTGACTGTTAATGTCCAGTTAGCCAGAGTTTTTTATGGTCTTGACAGACTGATTATCTCAATTGCAGGACATATGAGAATCATGGGCCAGCCAAAATCAAACAAGATGGTTTATTTTACTTGCGGACTTCAATGTTATCAGTTGAAGTTTAAAAGTTTTACATTTTGTGATCCATCTAATTGAAGTAGTAAAAAATTTAGATAAGCAAAGTTCAGTGAATGATAATTTGAAATTGAAACATTTGGTTAAACATCCACTGACGCGTGCTATTGTATTTTCATGCTAAAAACATTTTTCATAACTGAAATTATTTTACACACTTTTTCCCACTGTAAAAAGCAAGTCTCAAGTGATCACTAATAATATCAAACATTCTTAAATTCAAATACTATTACAACTAATACGGCAAGTAGATGGAAATAAATAAATTATCATGTCGAATGAATAAAGAGTTTACTTTGAAATTACCTTTAGATGACCCAGACTGACAGACACCTGAAAAAGGGTGCACTAAAGGAAATGCTGTGATCATAACAACCAAGATGAGGATCTGACTATAAATAATATAAATAATAAAAAAAAATCTCAGTTGAATGAATTCCCAGGAAAAGTAAATTTAAACTCCAAGAGAGTGATAGGAAGTTGTGGAGAGCCATGATCGCCCACATCCTGAAGGGACACATCACATAGACAAGGAAATGGTTGTCAAATTATCTTAAAGCAAGGCATCAGCTCATTTGAGGAGTGCTTGTTATTGATAAGTAGCTTGAATGAAGGAATAAGAGAAATGGAATGTTGCTTACCTCGTGGTTAGGGAGACAGGTGGCAATTTCTTTTATCGAAAGATATTGCAGAAAGAGACGAATTATGGGAAGGAAGAAAATTTATAAAGTTCAACTGGCAATAGGAGTCAGGGTTTTTGTTTGTTTTGTACAAGAAAGATTGTGAAAGGGGAAGAAGGAGATTTACGAGTAAAGGAAGTACGAGAGAGATCCCGGGAGGAGCTTTTTTTATTTCTATTTTTTGAACTACAAGATAGAAGGTCATTATCTTTAAAATTTACTCCTCTCAGTGTGCTCGAATATTGTGACCCTGTGTCAAATTAAGTCAAATGAGGCCAAGGCTGACCTCAGAAGTGAAAATCAACATTTTTTTTATCATCATTGCCTACCATAACTTTATCTATTTCCTCTCATTCTCACTTATAAACTGACATGGGAGACTTAGGACGAAAAACTACTAATAATTATTTTATGCTTCTTTTACACTTATGGGAGTTTCCTTGTGAACATCCTGGTGCTGTAAACTGTGTCAGAGGTCATATCATCATGATAGGATTCGGGCATTAACAAACCTGCTTGTGTTTGACCATCAATCACTTGAATCGTATATGATCCAATTATCTTGACTGTTTCTTGTCATTGAATGGAGTCCGTCTGAGAGGTCATACAGTATTGTAAAAGCTATGTATAAGTAGAA
>OZ038490.1:1980000-2037500 GCA_964036315.1 Acanthosepion esculentum | reverse complement strand
AACTTTTTGTCTTTGTTTTCAGTGGGGAACTCACCCCCAAAGTTTGTAAAATTATTTTTGATACACCCTGTATATATATATATATATATATATATATATATATACACACACATTGGTTCCCCTTTCCAGGAAGCAATAAATCTGTCAAAATGGCCAAGGGAATTCAGAGCAGCATGAATCCATCCAGCTCTTATCTTAAATAACAACTTAAAAGAGACTGTTTGACCAACACAAGGACTGACCAAAATTCATGTCAAAAAAATAAAAAAACAAATGAAAACTACAGACAAAAGACATGCATTTCTGTAGTGCACTGCTACCAGCAAGCAAAAATTTTTTTTTCTCCTGATGATGGCCATGTTGGCCGAAACTAGTCGAGGAATCTAAATGAAATAATAATAAAAACGAAAGAATATTAATATACAACCCAGTGTGTCTGAAGATTTTTACTTTTTAATATTTTTTATTGTCTAATATATATATATATATATATATATATATACACACAGTGCTGTTCAATAAAAGTGACTCACCTGATTTTTTTTACTAAATGTTCTCTTCTCCGATGAAACGAAAGTTGAACTAAATTAAAAGGATAAGCGATCTAAAATCCAAAGAAGAATCTTTGAAAGCTCTTTGAATTTAGCAGTAAGTACTGTCAAGCATCCGTTCAGTATAATGTTCTGGGGATGCTTTTCTTTTCATGGAACTGGTTTCTTAAAACCTACTGAAAAGACCCTCAGGAGTGAGCAGTACAAGAGAATCTTAGAGTCTTGTCTGCTCCCTTCTGCTGAAAGGGTGCAAATCGACCCCACCAAGCTCATTTTTATGCAGGATAATGCTCCCTGTCACAAATCAAAATTGATGAAGGAATACTTTGATGAGAAGCAGGTGAGTGTTATGACTTGGCTGCCCCAATCTCCTGACCTCAACCCCATATAAAACTTATGGTGCATTATAAAGTACAGCCTCTTGAGAAAGTAGTTGAGCAACAAAGAGGATTTGATTGTGAATTTCATATCTGAATGGAATTCAATGCTTGGAGATGAGATTTGCCAGAACCTAATCAAGTCAATGCCAAAAAGGGTTGAAAAGGTTATTCAAAATAAAGGAGGACCCATAGATTATTAAATATTTCGAACTATATTACCTATTAGAAATAAATTATACCTCTATTATTCTTTATTTAAAGCTGTTTGGTTATGTTTCTATTGATTACTAGTTGCAGGAAATAAGTGAGTCACTTTTTTTGCCCAGACTTTTTCCCTAAATCTCATTTATATCCAAAATTATAATTATCAATAGAATACCTTAGGGTGAGTAAACTTTTTTACTAGGTGGTTGGGAAGGGGTCTTTATATTAGTAAGATTAAAAATTAGTTTGACCCCAAAAACAATAGGTGAAAAAAATTTTAAGGAAAAAAATCAGTTGAGTCACTTTTATCGAACAGCACTGTGTATATATATATATATATATATATATATATATATATACATACACAGAGACGCACAATTACATACACAACAACTGCATTTCACTTGCATTATATTTATTATTATATGCTTATTTGGATAAACATTTCTCTGTTATTTTTGTGTGATTATCTCAGAATTATGTGATGTTCTCATTGATTTCTACAAATACTTATATAATATATAATGCATTTATAAGTGGAGTCTCTGAAAATTTGCAATGTTAATAATCCAAAAAATAAACTACAAAGTAAAAAATTTCTTTTTACTATTCCTTTACACATTTTTGTGAAATGCCAATTGTCTCTTGTTTTTCCTCGTATAAACTCTTTGTAATTGCGGAAACATTTATTGAAAATTGCCATCTACTCAGTATTTATGAGATATAAATGAAAAGAAAGGTCAGACCTGAACAAAAAAATGTCCATTTGTTTTCAGTTCATGGCTACAGAGTCTAATTTTGCGTCTTCCTTTGTCTGCTTTTCTGTATCCAAGTCAGTTATTTGATCAGAACTTAATTGCTTATATATAATTAAAAATTGCAGGTGCTGGGGGAACAGGTTTTTTTTTAATTCACTTACTGTGAAAAGCAACAAAAAATTGTTTTCTTTTTGAAATTTCAAACTTCTTTCTCTTTTTCACAGTCTGTATTGTGATGGTAATCATTTGACTAGTTTCTGTACAATCAATGGTAATAGTAATGTTAGCAGTTACCTTATAAGGTAACATTCAGTATTTCTGAATCAAGCAGGCAGCACTGCTTTGGGTTAAAATTTATAAATTCTTTTTCTTCAAACAGTTTTTCAGGAAATAGGTTCCTCATGTCCAGTAACTGTCATAACTCTTTTAAATATTGAAAAATTTTGTATGAAGTAGTGTGGAATATTAACATCATGATTATGCCTTTATTTTCTCTTTTGTTACATGTGCTATCCAATTTAGTTCTTGCAGCTTTTGGAAGTCCTCAAGTGATGTGGTTTCTGTTATTTGGTACAGTTCTTGGTTTGTGAATCTGTAGTGCCAGTCCACAAGGTTTAACAAAGGATGGTTTTTGCAATGACACTTAGTTATTTTAGCCATTGTTCTGAGAAAACAACTGACAGTTTAGATATTTCTGAGTAAGTTTAGTCCCATGCCTGTGATCCATCTGAAAGTCTCGATCTGATGAGGCTATTTAAAAAGTAGGAGTCTGCTGTAATCTATCATTTTCCTTCATTTCCACGTATGTTTGCCGACAGTATTTTGTCACCTGTTCATTATTCAACTCTTTCCATCAATTCAAAAAGACAAAGTGACACTTGAAATTCTCATGGCTATAAAATTTGTTTCTGCAGCAGCCCAAAGTGTCACTAATGACCTCTCGGTTTCACTTAGGTTTTATCTAAGCACCAAGTTGTAAAGTTGATTTATATGTCAGGAAGAGAAGAGTATTTTATACTTGTTGATATCTCAATTGAAAATAAGAATGTCTACTGATGCCGGTCAACAACTGACTATTATGACTAAGAGGAGAAATGTTAACACCTTGAAGTCAGACAATTCTTCTTTTGTCTACCATGTCCTTTCACAACATGGGCAATCATGGCGTGTCACAAGTTTTCTTTGTAGCTCTCAGTAGTTTTTGTCTTTTCACCATCCCTCCACTTGCTGTTCTGCCATCTGTTTACACAGGTAGGTTACTTACTGTTCCCTTCTTGCCTTCAATCTGTCCTGTGAGTGTCAAATTCTCCAGTCCCTCTTTCCTCATTATCTGTCATAGAAATTTCAAGTGTCCTTTTTGTTTTTCTTCTCCTTAAAGCTTCCTCATTACTCACATGTCCCGCCCATGGAGTTCTCAGCCTCCTTCTGTAGAACCATATTTCTGCGGCTTCAAGTTTCCTTTCTTTCTGTAAATTGTTCAGTATTCACAGCCATATAAGATCTTACATAACAAATCAATCTTCCTTTTTTTTTTTCTTTTTTTTTTTAAAAAGTCTAAGAAATAGGCCTGGGTCAAATGAAAATGGCATGTAAGCATTCACAAGAAAAATCTCTGATGGTGATTATGAGCAAATGTATCTTTGTTATTTCATTTACATTTCAGCCTTACACTCTCCTGCCTTATTCACGTGTCTGTCATCTCTTCTCTTCTTTAACAAACTTTAAATCATTTATCTTTCTCAAAATCATTCAGCATGACAGGCATTTTTGACAGAGATTACAATATTTTATTAGATTACAGTATTATTTTTGACTTGCTAAAAAATACAGATCAACATTTTTTTTTTACTAAAGTCTTAAAATTTATGAAATTTTGAGGAGACGAGGAATTCTCTTTCAAGTTTTTTTATAGATTAATACATGAGGCAACACCTGAAGATAGTTGGAAAGTGTACTACCTGAAATATTTTCACAAAACCATGAATAATGAAGATATTTTTCTGAAGTTTTCCTGGTTGCTTGTTTTTATTAGAATGGTGATTATTTTTTGCAAACATTGAAACAATATCACTATTCTTTAAAGGTGGCGATGACTTACGTAAACCAAGTTCTAATTTTGGCTCAGCCATTTTGTGTAATTATTGTGCTAATACTCTTAGAAAAAACAATGTCTCCATTCCTTCTCATCTGCTGGCAAAATAACAAAGTAAACTGGGATCTCTAGCTTTGGATATGACACAGTTTTGAAGAAAGACAATTTTGTATTGAAACCAAAAGTAGAACCCAATTTATCTTTCCCAAAATGGAAAACAGAAAAATATTATCTCCAGTTTTCATCATGGAAGGAAATTGTATAAAACTTAGTTTCATGGCTAATTTTTACTGCTAATCAGAAGTAGAGAGGATGAAAAACATTCTAATAAAAATATTTTTTTCAATATTTTAAACAGAATCAGAAATATTTGCATTTAAAAATATTGTTTACTTTCTGTAAATACTGTTAACATAAAATATCAATGACATTTCTTGGATCTTGAAAACAATAAAATATTTTCTCAAATTGGATTATAATTTTTGATATTTATGTAAAAGCAGTGACTTTTCAGAATTTTAGAGAAAAATAATTCTTTGTGGTTGCATTCTAACTTTTTAAATTAGTAACTTCTAATTATGTACTGAAGTGTGTCATTTTGTGGTTGGCACTTTTTTAAGATAAGTCCTTGAAAAATAAATACTGAAAAAAGGAAAAATCAGAACTCAAAAGAAATATTACATGGCTGTTGATCGGAAATTATAATTAACTTCAAGTGTGCAGACTTCATTGTGGCTAAGACTCACTAATTGAAAGAACAAATAGATGTATATCTTCTATATTACTGCCAAAAGTATTTTCTATAGGATTTGTAAAAGAATTAACAATTATATTGCAAAGTAATATTGTAGGTAAGTATATATATATATATATATATATATATATATAAAATGAAATTTAAGGTAAAATTTTACTAATTCAGGGAACATTTTGACTATATTTAATTAAAAGTGTTGTTTTTTCTTTGTATGATGCAATTTGGGGGCAAAGGAATAATAAAAATCATAAAAACACTTTTTTTTTTAATTCTTAATTAATATTTTTCACAAAGACATTAGGATTTTTTGTTGGGGATACCTACTGAAAGGGCTTAGATGAAGAATCATTGGGACAAGCAAACTGAAGTGGGATAAATTGTTCAAGCAAAAAACATAAAAGACAATCTTTCCACAAGTAAAAGTAGATAAGAAAAAGAGATTATTGGGTCTTTTATCAAAATGTGAACAAGTGAAGTAAGCACGAGCTCCAGATGTAACAATCATAACACAAGCTCCAGATGTAACAATCAAAACACAAGCTCCAGATGTAACAATCAAAATATGGTTGTTTGTGTGGGAGTCTTTCTGTGGAAACTTTTCAATGAGTATAGCTAAATTCTTTTTTAAACTTATAATGTGTGAATTTATTCACCATTCTTGTTGGCATTTAAATGAAGACACTAAAAGAATGCATTTAACATTATCAGTAGTATGGTCAGTTTATTAGTTCATGTGTCCAGCTACAACAAAATTGATGTTTTTGATATCTGATTCCTTACTCTTATTATATATATATATATATATATATATATATATATATATGGCCTGCTGATTGGGTTTAGCATGAAACAGTTTGTCACCTCTGAATGTTGACTTCAGTGTTCACTTTTATATATATATATATATATATATATATATATATATATATAATAATGGACTCTCCTATCAGTTTTGATGTATGACAACTTAACCAATTGATTCAGTTATGAATTTTGTGAAATAATCTTGAGTAGCACTTACGACCTGCAAGTGATTTGCAAAGGAGGCTGCATATGGTGCAAGAGTGAGGATTGTTGGCTAAGTAAGGTCACTGTTGGAATGGCTGACCTTTTAGATTTTGCTCTCACTTCTTGAAGACGATTCAAACTAGCAGATTTCTGAGTCCACTAAAATACCTTGATCTCCACCTAAGGCTAAGTACTCGAGGGTGTTATGAGGTATATTGACATCTGACAAGTTGCTCTTAAGCTTGTCTTTGTGTCTAAACCATGGGCATCCTACATTCCTGTAGCCCTGATCGAACTGGCTGTACATTAGGATCTTGGGTATCCTGTCATCAGACCTTTTCCAGATATGACCAGTCCATCATAACTGAGACTGTATGAGGAAAGTCTCGATTTCTCCAATATTACACCTGTTAAACAGGTATATATTGGATGTCCTGTCTTGAAGTCTAACTCCACAGATGGCACAGATATATAATGTATTTGTATTACTTTAAAATAATAAAGTAATATATATATATATATATATATATATATATATATATGTACAGTAAATACGAATGTTCGTGTGCAACTGTCACACTTTTTCAACTTTACTCCTAAAGGCTTTAACTGAACATATCATACCATTTTGGAATCAAGCCAACTCTGTGAAAATTTAAAAACATTCTGGCATGGATTCAGATCTGCAATCCTGAAAGTTTGGATTGCCAAGTTTTCATTACTATGATTGTTTTCAGTGATTTTTTTTTTTTTTTACGTGACATTTTGCAACAAAATTTTTTGTACCATAACAATTTTTATAACTTAGAAATAATTTGGGAATAATCAAAATTAATTCTGAAATTCAATGAAAGTCACCCATGAAATAAATATAATTGTTTGTATGGAAAGTAAGGACCTACATACATCAAATTGTCTTTTAATCAAATGACAGTAGAAGAATTATCCTTGAACTTTTAAAAAAGTAGGCTTAAATATTAATGCAATACTTAAATGCAGCAATCAATTTTGAGTTCTTCTGCAGTTTATTGTTGCCTATCGCATCTACTACTTTGTACCTATTGTGATGAAGGTCCAGTCAAGAGCCCTCTGCAGGAGCTAGCTTAAATGCTGCTTAGTAGTACAGCTTTTAAGGAGAGGCATGGTGAAGTAATGGATAGCAGCTCAGATTGAGGAATGAGAGAGCCGAGTTTTAATTCCAGTCAGATCAGTTACATTCACTTATGTGCTAATACCCTTAGGAAAAGTATGAATGCTCCTCTTCTTTCCCCAGTTATGGGTAAATGGGCAAACTGGGTTCTATAGCCTTGGGTGGCAATTAGTCTAGGAGAAGGAAAAAAACTCTGAATTCAAAACTGTCCTGGAGAGGGCTGGGCTCCATCTTGCCTAAGAAACACCGTTGTACTGTGGCTGCAGTACACATGGTGCCCCAACAACCCCATGGGCCACAGGTAAAAATATATATATATATATATATATATATTGTCATCCACAGACAGACTGTTTTGCTGTATGACAGCTCATCTCTGTGGCTAGATGTCAGGTTGCCTGTAGTTAGGATCAAAACCTTGCTGAATTGGTGTCAGTCGGAGAATCTACCCCTAAACTGCTTGTGCATGGTAGGGATGAAGGTGAATTTAAGCATATTTATTTCTAGATAAACATGCCAGTGACTTAGAGAATTTGATTTGTTTTATCAAAGAGTATTGCATTAGTAGCAGTAATAGTCACTGTTTACAAACTCACACTTCTTCCCCAGAGAGCTCAACTGTAATATATTTTCAGAAGCATATATATATATATATGTATATATATATATATATATATATATATATAACACAACAGAGAAATCCAAAATTACCTATAATAAATACATTTAACTCTTTTTGTGGATCAGTATTAATATTTTATTTTATTAGGATCCACTTGGGTTATATACCAACAGATTTATTATCTGTACTATATATATATATATATATATAATGTAAATGAGACTATTCTACATTACTAGAAGAGTCTTTCATATGAAGATGATTGAATTGTTCATTTGTCTTCATTAGATGCTGGATAATACAAAGGAAATGGAATTTGTTATTTTAAATTTGTCAAATAAAATGTGTGAATTTATTTGTTGTAAATTGCTTTCAGTATACAGATAAATGGAAAATAATTTTGCAGATTCAATGTACTTATATTGAGAAAATTAATTATACTTTTATTTTTTGTCTGCATTGTTGAACTATTCTATATACTTATGTGTGTCTATACTTATATATATATTATATATATAGGTAAATATTTATTATATATATATATACCTTTATGCAAATGTATAACTGAAACTTCCACAACCTCATTTTCTGCCTGTTTCAATACTTAGAATATGTATGAAGAAGACTAAAAAACAAGCACTTTTGTGTATGTCACTCTGTCTACAAACCACATCACATGCATTAGATACCACGTTCAAATGTTCTTTTGATTGATAGAAACCTTATAGTTCTGATCGTAAGGAATAATTGTTTTAATAAACATCATTTAACATGTCTTTTGTAATTATCTCATTATTCATGTGCCAAAAATGTTTTTGTGGCTTGCAAAATCTATTTTTCTGAATAATTTTGAAATTTTAAAATGTCATTTTAATTTTTAAATATAAATATCAACTTGATTGGAACTTTATTTTTTCTTATGAAAGTTTTTAACTTTTAAGCAATAATGAACAAAGTCTGTGTACATTTTTTGTTTTAAGCATTTTATAATTTTTTGTTCAGAAAGTTTGAATTCATTTCAATAACCCGAAATTAATGAATGTAAGAGCCATTTTGTTTATGGCTAAATACTAATAAACAATTATATTTTGATATCTAGTATTTAATATAGAAAGGATTTAAATCTGAAAAAAAAAGACTAATTTAAGATTTGCCTATTTTCACATGACGCTAAATCTGAATATATAGTTTTTCCTTTCCTGTTTTCTTTTGTAAACTTTCTGTCTGTTTTGATTTGCCATAAGAACTCACTGAAATAAAAATAGACATTTTCTCATTTATTGCAGATATGAATAGAAATATTTTCCTGGTTTGGAAGAGACATAAAAAAATGACTATTTTTTTAATCTTTTCTTTGCAGGCATTAGAAAATCTTGGACGAATGTCCAGGTTGACATTGGAATATTACTGGGTAATTGTGTTGTTGTAGAAGAATATTTCATATGTAAAAACATGTGAAATGAGTCCGATTTTGTGTGGAACTTTGTTGAAGAGTTACCCAAGGCTTTCCAGATAGGTGAGGTGGCTGATGATAGAAAATAGATTGTTGATACGATTTGTATCTTTGGTAATATGCTGTGGAAAGAACTGGAATTGTATTAGCAAAGAAGTTGTCTTATTCTGATTGCAAGTTGATAGCTTTAGCACTTGAACATAGATATTAAAGACACATATACACATTCTATTAGTTTTCTGTCTGTGTTACTATATGCATATGCAGGTGAAGAGATGAATAAATATTGAATGTGTTAAAGCACTAGATATACTTTGGACATAATCTTGAGCTGAGCCATGCATTTGTGGATAGATGATGAAGTTAGAAGCAATTTGATGGAAAGAAACATGAAGACTAATATATATGGTTTGGATATAGAAATGTATTTTATTTACATATGCGAGAAATATATATATATATATATATATATATATATATATATATATATATATATATATATAATTTAAATTTGGATAAGAATCCAACAGAATGGTAAATATATAAGGCAATATAGAAAAACATTTATTTTGATAACTTTCACCAATCAAACAGTGCCATCAGAAAAAAGATTTTATTTCAACAGTCAAGAAATAAAATCCATTTTTCTGATGATAGTGTTTGGTGAAACATGTCAAAATTAAAGTTTTTCCAAATTGTCTTATAGATTTACAGACATATATATATATATTTATATTTATATATATATATATATATATATATATATATATATATATATATATATTGAACTTGCTGTTGAAAACTGAGCAAACAGGAGAAACACATGCTACTGAGGTATAACTAACTTTGAAAATAATCATCTCACCCATCTGAGAGAATTAACAATTAACATTAAATATCAGGTTTATATGACAGTCAACCCTTCAGTATGCCCTTCGTGTGGATTTGTTTGCAAATCTCATGCAAGATTATTGTCGCATAAGTCACATAAACATAAAAACTGAAATGAAAGATACTTGTATGTCAAAAATAATGAGTCCATCATCATATATATATATATATATATATATATATATATATACTCTCCCCAGTTATGGGTAAAGAGCAGGGCAGGGGGAGCCCTATATCTTTTGGTTGGCAACCAGTTTAGAAGAAGGAAAACAGAATTCAAACCAGCCTGGAGAGTGTTGGTAAAAGGGCAGATGAGCTTTTTATAGGAGCCAATGGCCAACATGCAGCTATGAGGGTCATTCAAAAAGTTTAAAGCCTCACCCAGAAGTTGGAGAAACAAGATGGTTTTTCACTATTTTTCAATGCACTTGGTCCAACAATGCTTAAGCATTACAATCCCATCATGGAAGAAGGTAGTATCCTGCTCCTCCAAAAACTCCTCCACAGCACATATTTTTCAAAATGACAACAATGCTGGGGGATTTCAATTTAGGAATCAGGAAGAAATTAGATGGAGCTATGTTTGGTGAGTAAGAGGTAGCAATTCTAAGCTATAATTGGCTGCTTCAGCTACTGCAACCTGGAGCAAGAGCACACCTGTCATCAGCTTCCCTCTGCATTTTGACTTCATTGCTTTCTTCAATTGTATTACGCTTTCAGAATCCAAAAATCAGAAACCATCACCTTCCAAACCAATGCTGCTTTCTTGAACTTCTTCAGAGGTGGACAACCAGATAATTTCCAATGTTAGCTTTGACTCAGGTTGAAATTGTAAACCTAGGTTTCATCTCAGGTTACTAATCTCAGGTGAAAATTCTCAGGGTCAGCCTGGAAATGCATCAGAAGTGTCCAGGAAATGTCAACCCATTTCAGCTTCTGTTCTGGTGTCCGCATTCTTTGGACCCATCTTGCAGACAGCTTGCTCATCTCCTAGATCTCAATTAATATAGTATCAATGGAACCAGAACTAAAACCTAAGGACTTAGTCATCTGCTGGAAGAACTGTAAAAAAAAGTGGCTAGATGAAATTCGCCTGACATCTAGATAAGCCAAATGAAACCAGCACTAACAATCAAACATCAGAAAATAAGGTTAAAGTGGGCTAAAGAGAAATACTCATTGCATTTGGAGGATTGGAACAAATAATAAATATGTGTACTTTGAAATCCTGGATAATTTTCTCATTCCATCAATACAAAATTGATTTGGTCATGATAATGCCATTTTTTTCGGATGATGATTCATTTTGTCAAAGAGCAAAGATATTAAAGCTTTTCTTCAAGAAAAGCATATAAAATCAATGATATGGCCAGTGAACAGATTGCATCTAAAGCCAACTGAACATTTATGGGGAAATCTTTAAAAATGGTCCATGTAAAAGCTCCATCCATTTTAGTTGGACCAACATTCAGGAAACTTAGAACCAAGCTCAAGGAGAGACAAGAAAATATTAATTCTAATGTTTTTGTTTATTAATTCCATAAACTTTTTCTTAACATAATATTTCCTCTGCATTGCTTGAAAAAAAAGTTATCATAGCATTAATTTAAATAATTTAATCTCGTTTATTGAAGGTATATTTTACAGATCCTGAATATTCAGCTAATAGATAAGAAGTATTTTGAATTTTATCTTTGGTCAGTTTATTTACTGCAAAATAAAAAACCAAGGTAAGTATCTTCTAAATGTACTAATTGCATATTGTTTGTCAAGGCCTTTGTGTGTGTGTGTGTGTGTGTGTGTGTGTGTGTGTGTCTATATATATATATATATATAGAGAGAGAGAGAGTGTGTGTGCGATGGACAAATTATCATCTTACTCAAAAATGAAAATAACACTGATATCTCATTTTAAAAGATATATTTACCAAAATTACACAAAAATATCTTGAAATACTAAAGAGTAAATTGATTCAATAAAATGGCCATTGGCATCAACCACGGCCTCTAGTTGACTTCAGAATCTCCTGTGACTCTTTTGGAAAATTTCCTTGTTTAAGATGGTGAATGCTGCCATAATCCTTACCTTCCATTCATCTTTGGTGTTAAAAAGAGTTGTTTTCGTCTCTCATTCAACTGTGCTCCACACATAATAATCAAGGGAGTTGCAGTCTGGGTATTTAGATAGCCAGATGTAATGGGTGATATGGTTTCAGAAATTATCTGACAGCTCTTACTGGCTTCTGCTTGTGTGCCATGGTGCAGAGTTCTGTTGCCAGACATTGGTTCTTCCATCGGCCACCCTCTCGTGATTACTCCAAACAGCATGATGTTGACTGGATATTTGGTTTTTATCATTCTCAGTACATCTTTTGGGGACACAGCAAGCCAACAGTTCTTCTGTGTGTTCACCATTTTAACCTGGCAGAAATTTTTCTTCTCTGAGAAAAACCAAAGCATGTTTGGATGGAGGGGATGCTTGAGTTTCTTCAAAAGCTTCATAGTGCAGTCTTTCCTCTTGTCTTTCATGGCTTAGGATAAAAATTGGCCCTTTCTCATCTTGTATAAGAAATACCAAATGTCTTCTTGCACTACATGCCTGGTAAGAAACACTCATGTGTCCCTGGCTATGAACCTGATTGACTTGGAGAGATCATTGTAAATCATGGCCTGGATCTCACCAACAAATTTAGGAGTTCTTTTCTTATCAGAATGGTTGAAGCGAGTTTTCCGAGCTGCTGTATCTTCATAAACACCATTAGACTCATCAAACTTTTTTCAAATCCTGTCCTCAGGTTGACACTTAAACAGTCTGAAATGTTTGTATTGGAGCCTCCAGCAGAAATGCCAAGCAGTAAAGCATGCCGTTTCCTAATTTCTGGCAGAGTGAATTGCATTATGGTGCTCTTTTTCTCACAGACGGTGCCCTATCTGACCCTACTATACTGTGCAGTTGACAAAATCAAAAACAATGAGCATGTGCAAAATAAAAATATGAAATTGTGACAATTTATCCATCGCACCCTATATATATATATATATGTATGTATATATATATATATATATATATATATATATATATATATATATATAAAATGGACAAAGTCTGAGAATTATTTTAACACATTTTTTATGTTTATACTTTCTTTTTATAGATACAAATATTTAAGTAAATGCTCTGGTTATAATAAACAGTATTAACAACATTTTTATTTTATTATAAACAGTGTGACATTATTTGTTTACATTTGGATACACTTCGAGCAGATATGAATGTACGAGAGAAAATCATAGGGAATTGTAGTATAAAAACAGTAAAATCAAACTTGCTAACTGAAACGCTCTGTGGCTAAATCAGTAAAGCAGGCCAAGCTATATGATAGTTCCGTGTAGGATACAGGTTCGATTCCTGTCGGAAGACATATTTTCTTTGAAAATTTCCAGGATGTTCAGGCCAGTAAATGTTGTTTATACTGTGTATTATAAACAAAGCATTTACTTAAATATTTGTATCTATAAAAAGAATGTATAAATATATATATTTCATTTCATTTTATGCAATCATGAAACCACATAATAATTATCAATGTGTATTTATTTAGGTATTTCCTGTCTCATCTGTAGTGGAAAGGGAGATAAATTAACTAAAGTTAGTAAATTTATGTGTGATTACTTTACTCATTTTAATAATCTATACAAATAACTATTTATCTGGATTTAGACAAAATTAGTTCCCAAGCTAAATGAACCATTTAATTAATCAGTTTCTTTACTCCTGCATTTCTTAGAATGCAGTTGTATTTGTTCAAACCTTTCATGTGAGGTACTCAGATACATTTGTCTGTTAAGTGACCATCTTGCTTGAACTTGGTCTTGAAATAGGCTTTGTCATCACCTGTTTTTTTGCCTTTCCGTTGTTAATCTTTTTCTTCAAGAGATATTTCCATTTCACTGTTATATTAAGCACATATATTTTTAACATGAAAAAAAGAGTAATCAATGAATCATAGATACCATTGAATGTTTGTAAAATATAAAGGAAACTAATTAAATGGTTCATTGACCTCCATTTTAGTTTTGAATTCTTTATCTCTGCTTTGTTGAATCTCAATACATTGTTTCAAGACTTTTGTTTCATTGTGCCTCACTATAAAACCTTTCTAACATTTGTCATCATTGTTGATAGAATGGGTAGATAAACTAGTAGATATATAATTTTACATAACTCTAAAATATGTGCCTGTATATGAATAATGAAAAATATCTTGATTTACATATCAAGATATATAAAATAATATGAATAACTAATTATATATATATATGTATATATAAAGGTGTGTGTGTGAGAGCGAGAAAGAGAGAGACTGTGGTATCTGAAAAGTGATAGACTGAAATAGTGGAAGACCAAAACCAAAAATTGAAGTTGTAATCTTGAGTTTTCAAGAATCCATTTAATTCTTTTTGGGAATTAATGCTTACTTGCAAATGTGAGATTATAATTCCTGTATATTGCAGAGAATCACCTTCATTTTCTGCAATTCTTTGTTGTTGCTAATGGCAAGTTGAAATGATATTTGGCCATGGCAGAGTTTTGCTTATTTTAATGGCATAAGAAGTTGGGTCTTTTAGAATCAGCATTTTCTTCTGGCCATAAAGAAAGTGGAATGGACAAAAATAAATGTCAGGAATTGAATGTTAAATTTCAATCAGATGACAGGTAAGTTTCAAATGGGTCAGTGGGGGTGTTGAATGTGCAAGCTAATGAAAGCAAATAAAGCCATGTGAACAGGTTCGTTTATTGAAATTCACTTTGAAAGTTTGATGTTGATATGAGACTGGGTCATGGAGAATAAACATATTAGTGTAACTTTTCCAAACTGATTATTGCATCTTGACATGTTTTCATTGACCATTCCAGTACAAAGCATATTGTTAAGTTATTGACATCCATATGGGACATGGTCTTTGAGGCACAATGAGTAATTATTACTTTCCAGGAATTTTTATTATTTACTCAACGTTTTCATTGACCATTCCAGTACAAAGCATATTGTTAAGTTATTGACATCCATATGGGACATGGTCTTTGAGGCACAATGAGTAATTATTACTTTCCAGGAATTTTTATTATTTACTCAACGTTTTCAATGACCATTCCAGTACAAAGCATATTGTTAAATTATTGACATCCATATGGGACATGGTCTTTGAGGCACAATGAGTGATTATTACTTTCCAGGAATTTTTATTATTTACTCAACGTTTTCAATGACTATTCCCGTACAAAGCATATTGTTAAATTATTGACATCCATATGGGACATGGTCTTTGAGGCACAATGAGTGATTATTACTTTCCAGGAATTTTTATTATTTACTCAACGTTTTCAATGACTATTCCAGTACAAAGCATATTGTTAAATTATTGACATCCATATGGGACATGGTCTTTGAGGCACAATGAGTGATTATTACTTTCCAGGAATTTTTATTATTTACTCAACATTTTCATTGACCATTCCAGTACAAAATCCTAAACATTTCTAATCTTTGTTTTATTCTGTAAAATACCGAAGTTTTGGAAAGAATTTTATCATTTCTTGAAAATAAGATTGGGAAATATATTTTGTAAATTGGTTACATTAAATTATTATCTTCCAGCTGACTTAACTGTTGAAAGTGCATGTTATTTGCCTTAATGCAAACCATGTCCATTAAAGTGTGAAGCTATAGAAGAGTACTCATATATAAAGACACTGGATTCTATCTAAATTTGGATGAAGATAAATGACAAAAGCAAACTTCCAATCATGGTTCTCGTTCATGTCTGAAGAAGGCTTTGTTTTGGAAATCATCAATGGATCCAGAGGTGGTTTCACAACCCATGGCTGAATGTCCAAAGACTTTCCTATAAATTTTTTATGGTAATTGTTCTGATGAAATTTCCTCTATGGTATTCAGACTTCATGAATTTAAGTGCAGTATTAGATTGGCAGAAATGTTTCATTATTTTGCTGTTGAAATGGCTAAATGTAAGTTCTATGCTAACAGTTACTTTTCTTGCAATTTTTTACTTGTGAAACTTTCTTCTGGCTTTTTGTTTTCCAGTGAACTTTGATTTTCAAAGATTTAAATGCAATTCAAATGTTATCTTCTATCTTCTTAATTCCTCTTCTTTTACTGTTCTCTCTCCTTAATAATGATTTCTCTTTCTCATATTCTCTCACACTCAGAAACCCCATTGCATCTTAGTGGCTTTATTGCCTTTCTTGGAGATGAAATGATTAAAAAAAAAAGGTTGTAATTTAGAATTAACTTGGCTTTGATGGTCTCTCCAATAAAAGTCATTGAAGTTCTTTGGTAGGGAGTTCCAAATTTCTTCTTCAAAATTGGTTCAGATAAAAGAAAATGAGATTAGGAAAAATGGTAAAGCACTATGTGAAAATAATCAGAAATGATGTCTTTTCAATGCTGTGTTCATGAGGATTGTTAACACTGGACAAAAGAAAACTGACTTTAAATTAGGGTGAAAATTTTACTGGCCTAAACTAAAATAGCTATAAAAAATCCATTAATAAGGTTTCTATTAAAGTGCATTAAGAATTTGTAACCCTTGATATTTCCATGATGAAGAAAAATACATAAAAAATTCATTTAATTTGCTTCAATATTCTAATTATTTCATATGTAACATAAAGAAAACTTACAAAATCCACAAAAACTAAAAAGAAAATAACTCAAATAACTTTGATAAAAACAGGCACATAATAACACTTAGCACTCAATAAGCAATTGAAAGTGATTTAAATTTAATATAAAATTTCTTAAACTACTTCTAAAACAATAAGTGATTTAATTACTACAAAACAAGATAAATGCATTAAAACTAAAGCAGTAGTTTAAATATATCCTGCTAAAAATGACTTCAAAAATACATAGGTGAAACATCAATAAAAGAATATAGAAACAGTGAACTTTTCCAAAGCAGAACACTCATGACATTAGTTGTTCATCATCCAAAGGTCTGGCCATCATTTAGTCTTCAAGAAGGCAGTTGTTGTACCTTGTCAGAACTCCAATTCTTTAAATCAAATGGAAGTGCCCACTTCAACATCCACAGCACATATGACAAAAACAGATCTTAATTTTGTGTGACGCTCTACACCCACTTGTGAAATAATGTCCGAAAGTACCAGGGTCATAAAACATTTCTTTTTAATTTTGTGAGAAAAGGAAATGTCTCCTTTCCACACAAACTTACTGCTGATATCGTATGGAATCAATGAAAGCAATATTGATTAAAAATAAAATAAAAAGCTAAATGAAATCAGCAAAGTTAAACATTTTCAAAATTTCAATTTAAAGCTAAGAATCTCTAAATTGTAAAATTCTAACTGGGTTTGTTGTATTTTTATTTTTCTCACCTCTCCCATCAACTTTTCCACTATTTCATGTCTAAGACTGTTTCCATCAATGAAATAGTTATTAATCTACCAAATTTCTTTCTCACAATGAAATGTGTCATTTATAAGTTTTTTTTTCATTTTGTCATTCACTTACCCACTACTTGTCTGATATATCTTTCAGTTTATCTCTATCAATATATAATGTATGGCAGTGGGTTGCAGAGTAGACAGTGTTTTGATCTGTGCTGTCAAAATCAGGTGTTTGGAGAAAAAAAATATTGCTGACATTTGAAAAAAGACAGCTTCCAGGTAGATTATCCAGTATAAAATGGCAGACAATCAGGATATTGGAAAGTGAAATAGTTTGAAAAAAAGCTGAAATCATAGCTTTGATTCTTGAGAATTATACAGAGATTGAGCTGGCCTATTCCAGGTTCAAAAACCTTTTCATTCTTGATACCTGGAAAGCAAATGAAATGATTCTTTGACACTCAAATTCAATTCAACAAAAAGACAACTGTCTTTATGAAATTTAAGGAATAAAAATATCATAAGTGGATATTAAATAGAGACATTTGGTTCAGATTTTACAAGAACTAGAATGTTATGATTCTAAAAAGAATTGAATATTTAGTTTTTAGACTACTGGGTGTTGTTTTCTGGAAAATTCAGTATTTAAAATCTCAAATAAAAGCATTTTTTCTTGCTGATTCAAAAGTGGCATTTACAGAAAGGCAGAAAATATTTGGCTTGTTTTTAAGGCAACTTTACATAAGTTGAATAGGAAATTTAGGAGAAGGTAGAGAACATTCTTCCTTTTTGTCTATTTCTCACCAAAATATTATATCTGCTGATGTCATCAAACCATTGGTGCCACAGAAGTGAAATTTCTTCGATGTTATTCTTGAAGCTTAATTCTGAAGTATAGTCCTTTTGAGAACATTACAACTCACCTTTTAAGAATAAGCACTTTTTATTTTCATCTTCCATTTTGATCGTGCTTTGTTCAAACAAAAAATTGGTAAACTTACGTTGAAAAATGGTCAGTGGCAGTCTTTGAAAAAAGAAGGAAAACCAAATATTCCCAAGATTGTTTACTTTTCAAAAATAGTTTTAGCAGATAATCCTTTAGTTGTTGGCAGGAAATCTTGAATGAAGCGTTTGATCAGTAAGAAAAAAATTATTTCTTCTATTGCATATTATACTTTCTGTTTTTTTTTGAAAGCCTCTTTTCTCTTGATTATCTTGCAAAGGGCTGAAGAAAACCACCTTATTTCCCTATTATTCAATCCAAAATGGCTTCATACTTTCTACTCAAGTGTGTTTTCTTTTTTTATTAGTAACTATTTACTTATATTCAGATTATCTTTCTGCCTTGAAGCCATTACTGAACCATTAAATCATTAATTTCTTTTTCTCTTTCACTTTGTTCATGTCTGAAGTCAGTTTCATATTACATATTTTCTTGACATTACCCACAGTAAAATGACTTAGGATTCTTTCACCTTCACTCTAACCTTTGCTGCTTTCTCTGTCTCAAAATGTCTGCATATATTTACCTGTGTTTTATAAAGCATAACACTTTCCATTTGAAATATTTTATTGATAGGTTAATATAGAATATATTATTTATTTGAATAAAAAAATTTAAAGTCACCTCAAAAACATATTTGTGCCATTTTATACAGATTGACAATCACTGTCAGTTATGTACAGGGTATTGCAGAAATACCTGCTACATAATGGTAAGATATTACTAGCAATGGTGTCTTCCTCTAGCTAATGTCTTAATGTGGGAGGTATTTCTGTCACATGCTGTATTTAAAATGCTTCATTGTTGGTCATGATGGCTGAAATGTTTTGTATTTCTCAATGGTGCCAATGGTCAGGTAAAAGCCCAAATTTCAATTTCTAATTTACAAGGCAAACAGCCCATCCCCATTTGCAAGACTGACACAACACAGTCTTCCTGCTTTCGTTTTGACATTGTTGTACAAAGTTTCAATTTCTAATATTCTGTTTAAATGAACTTAATGGACAGTTTTAACCAATCAGGCCACAGCACGTAAATCTATTTTCAAAATATGTAATTTTGTTAATTTTATAATTTTCAGGTATATGTTGTCACAAGTTATCTAACAAGTTATCTGAATGTTTCTAAGAATTCTACACCCCCCTTTTCTGTTGAAAAACTGTCCCAATAACTTTAAAGAGAGAAGAGAATAATAATAGGTATATATCAATAAACATATGTACATTTGAATTATTTTATTTCGAGGAGAGAACATCAATATCTATGACAGGGGAGAATAAATAAAGTAAATAGCTGGCTGCTCATTTATCAGATAATCTCTACTACAGACACATGTTCAGGCATGTCTGTATTTCTTCACGACCCACAGAGCCAACCTGAGATTTATACTGAAACTATGCTGAGTGGATCTTAGTTCCAGTTTTGGGAAGAGACTTCATAATCTGCCATCATCAACAGTTTTGAACAAGGTTAGTACATTCAAAGCCTTGGTCACGATGACTTGTGTCTTTGTGTTAGCATGGTTGGCAGGTCCTGAACAGTTCCATCTACCAATTTAATTAGCAAGACTTGGATAAGCCTGTGGTATGATTTTTCAGGCACTTCCCATGCTGAGATCATCTCCCCTATAAGAAGTTGACTGAATGAAGTGAGATTTACATCCAGAAAAGCATATAGCATACAAAATGGAAGAAAATGAGGTCAAAGTTTGCTAAAGAGAATCATGGCATCTAGACTGGATGAATAGGATATTCAATGATGAATCAAGAATCTACAATGGCCAAGGTGATGATACTGGAACTTTTGTCTGGTGCCGTTCAAATGAAACATATAAAGATGACTGCCTGAAGAAAACAAGTAAATTTCCCAAGTTATTCATGATAAGGAATTGCACGTCATTTAAAGCAGCAGTGGAAATGGCAAGCATGAACTCAACAATCAATGCTCATTTCATACATTTAAATCCTGGGTAATTTTCTCATTCCATCAATAGAAAATTGATTTGGTCATGATAATGCCGTTTTTTTTAGGATGATGATTCATTTTGTCAAAGAGCAAAGAGATTAAAGCTTTTCTTCAAGCAAAGCATATAAAATCAATGATATGGCCAATGAACAGATTAGATCTAAGGCCAACTGAACATTTATGGGGAAATCTTTAAAAATGGTCCATGTAAAAGCTCCATCCATTTTAGTTGGACCAACATTCAGGAAACTTAGAACCATTTTGATAATGAATATTGTATTAAATTAGTGAAATCCATGCCTAAAAGAATTGATGATGTTATAAAAGCTCAAGGAGAGACAAGTAAATATTAATTCTAATGTTTTTGTTTATTAATTCCATAAACTTTTTCCTAACATAATATTTCCTCTGCATTGCTTGAAAAAAAAGTTATCATAGCATTAATTTAAATAATTTAATCTCATTTATTTAAGGTATATTTTACAGAGCCTGAATATTCAGCTAATAGATAAGAAGTATTTTGAATTTTATCTTTGGTCAGTTTATTTACTGCAAAATAAAAAACCAAGGTAAATATCTTCTAAATGTACTAATTGCATATTGTTTGCCAAAGCTTTTGTGTGTGTGTGTGTGTGTGTGTGCACACATATATATATATATATATATATATATATATATATATATATACATACACACACACACACATACATATTATCCCTCACCAGTATCATGACTCAGAGTTTTATACACAATGACATCTTCATGTGTTGAATAGAGACTGACCATTATATAATTTCAATTTTAATAAAAATATCTGGTTGATGCAATATTGGCACAGTTCATAGATTATACAGGGATTATTGTATTTTAAAAAAAATTATCACCTTGTTATTAAAATAGACAGGATTAAAGATCATTTAAAAAAAAAACTTTATATTTTTTAGCTTTGTTGTTCCTCTGGTGAGAAAAAAATGTATACTTACTAATATATATATATACAGGTGAGGCAAAAAATGTATATTTTCTGATATGTATTAGTAAGTATACACCTGTGAGAAAAAAATGTATACTTATATATATTTTTGTAAGTACACATGGTGCAGAAAAAATGTATACTTACTAATATGTATATATATATATATATATATATATACCCAAGTATAGGATTGGTGTATACGGAATAAATTCCAATAACCAAGAAATACTATTCTTAAAAGAGTGCTGAATACAGAGTAGAGCAAATATAATCATTTATTTAAAAATTATAACATAAATATGTGATAAAATCACTACAAAAATAGCCATTTTGTTTCAACACCTCTGGTGTCTTATCAAGTGATGATGCTGAAGCCACATCATCACTTGATAAGACACCAGAGGTGTTGAAACAAAATGGCTATTTTTGTAGTGATTTTATCACATATTTATGTTATAATTTTTAAATAAATAATCATATATATATATATTAGTAAGTATACAATTTTTTACTAATCAGTGGCACAACTTGGAGTTTCATGCAAAGTGCAATCTTCGGGTGCAGAGTTTGGTGCAGTATTGGCATGGTCCATGTATTATATAGGGAATAAAGTTTATTTTTAAAAAATTTTTAAATAAACTTAAATCCCCATTTATTTTAAATCTAAAATCTAAATCCTGTCTATTTTAAATACAAAACCTTTTTACTTTTATATTCAGTAATCCCTGTATAATATACGAACTTTGCCAACATAGCATTAACCAGATATTTTTATTTAAATTTGATTGTCTCCTTACCAAAATCATTGATTAATTTGTACTGATTTTCTTCTTTTAACTATGTCGCACTGTTTTACTGTTGCACTAAACTTGATGTAACTTTGTTCTATTCTAATTGTTTCTTTTCTTGCACTTCTTACCTGTGCAACTCTCTTCCAATTTCTTGCTTCTCCGTCACCTAATATATGCAATACTAATTACCATCTTCTGTCTTTTTGTACCCAGTTCTTTTATTGTCCTTTCTCCTCACTAAAGTCTTCTCATTTTCTTTCATTGCCATTAACCCCTTGCATCTTAGTGGCATTATCACCTTGCTTGGTGTGAAATGATTTAAAAAAGAACCTAAAAGGCAGACAACACAGAAGTGATGTAAAATTCCTGAGTCAATTGCAAACTTCTTTTCAGAGTTAAAGAATACATCTTTCTTTATCACTGGTACAAGAGGTCAGAGTTGAGATTTTGGACAATATTTATCTTCTAATTAATGAAAAAACTGAAATTTCTTTATAAATGTTTAAAAAATTTATTGAGAATTTTTATCATTCAAAATATATTTCAATGTCTGCTGGTGTAATGCATAGGAGATTAATTAGGTGGGTGGGTCTGCAGGTTTACCTAAATCTATCACTGACAAGTGATTGTCGCACTACACTGCTTCTTGACCATTTGCACCCATTCAGAGACTGCATCTAACCTAATATGAATGGATCATTCCAGTCGAATAATGCATTGTATTACTGATAATATATTGCTCTTAAATTTGTTTGAGGAACATTTTGGTGAGTTCCGATGAATGGTGTGCCTATCACACCTGCTTTACCTGAGCACAATTCATGTATGTATGGGATGTAAGGAGAGGTGTATTTACACTCAAGATCCTGCACTTGAAAAATGTTAGAGAGTTGTGAACAGCTAATGAAATCACATGGCTCTCAAGAGGTTCAATATTGGCTTGTGGAATTGTGACTACATCATGTTGCAGCACAAGATGGTTTTTAATATATATATAGATAGATAATATTAGTGGTCAGTGTAATAAATTATAACCATGGAATATTAGTGTTTGAGCCTTTTATATTATATATATATATATATATATATATATATATATATATATATATATATATATATATATATAAAATAAAATAAATCCTAATGAGCCAGGTACTACCTACCTAGGTTTCACTACATGGGATCATCAGGGTTAACTTATTACTTGCCATTTTTTTTTTGCTTTGTACCAGAAATTGAAGGCCCTGCTTGGAGGTTTCTGGTTCTTTCTTTTTTTTTCAAAATATTTCCTCGGATGCCAGTTTATTTGAAAATTATGCTATCCAGGTTTTTTTACCCACCGAGTTTAAATAGATTTACATTTTATATATCTATCTATCTATCTATCTATCCATCTATATATATATATATATATATATATATGATAAGATAAAGACAAAATTGAAACATTTATCAATCAAATATTTTCCACTTTTATTAAAGCTCAAAGAAAAAATTCTGATGTTTTTATTTTTGTGTTGTTTGATTTCCATTGGTCAGTCATGTTTCACATGCATTTAACTCCTTAAATCAATGTCAGTATAATTGTGGTATTACGAATTCAAGGGGAGTGAGGCATCCATCTGAAGTTTCAAGAAATTAATGGATTCCAAGCCTACCTGAAGGATCGTAAGCATTGCTATATGCATGTAAGTACAGAAAAATTCTAGTTTGGTTATGTGAGAAATGTTAATGTACATGGGAAAGACCAAAATTATCCACACACTTGTCTAAAGATATATTCTGGCAAGTGTGGATAATATATGGTTTACTGTCATATATTTGTAAGTGTGTGCGTAAGTTTAGTATACATTGTTTTTGTGTTTTTTACATGTTGATTTTGGAATGTTTTTATATATATATATATATATATATATATATATACACCCATTCCTAGCAAGATTAATGCTTGACAAACGTACTGATAAGCTCTAGATTCAAATAGAATTCATCTTTTCCACTTAAGATAAAATCTCTTTCTTGGGAACACGTTTTCGCAGCATCGCCTACGCGACGCCAACGTGACCGAATCCAAAAAGGGAACGCTGACTTTAGAATTTCAGTTTTTATGTTTCTGACTAGTCTTGTGTCTATCGTCTCTTCATATTGACTTAAGTATAAATATGTCTCCAATAACCATGTCCTGAAGATGGTCTACTAGACCGAAACGTCGGACATCGACAGTAAAACAAAATTAAAACAGTAAACTTACATATTCGGATTTTGCTTTGTCTTTTCCATATTTTTTCATCATACCGTCGGATCTACATCCACATATTTGCTTACATATATATATATGCCATTTGTTTTAGATAATCATATGTTACATTCTTTAAGAATGGATTTAATAAAGGTTAGCAATATAATATAAAGTTTATATAGTTTATAGTTGGTAATAAGTTAGAGATTTGTTTATTTCAAATCCATGTGTGAATTCGATGGTAGGTTCAACCTTACTAGATTTCATTATTATGACTCTTAGATTTATATTATGAGGATATACTAAAAGAACATCATCTATGTATCTTAGGTAAGTTGAGCTTTTAGGCATGATGTGATTGAATAGACTGGACTCTCAAAATTCTAGGAAAAGACAAGCAAGGACACCACTAATAGGTGACCTCATAGGTAAGTTGAATTTTTGCTTATAGAAATCTTTATTGAAAGAGAGAAAAACAATGGTCAGTGATTAATTTACACAGTTGTATAATTTAATGGACAGTTAGAAGTTTTTAATTTTTTGAAGAGGTTTCTCTATGATGAGGAATTATGTAACTGGAATATTTGTTGATAATTATTTGATATCTAAGCTAGCCATAACCTTGTTTTCAACGTTTATGTTTCAGATCCTCTGCATTATAAATGTATAAACATAAATATGGGAAGAATGGTTATGACTAGCATATATATATATATATATATATATATATATATATATAAACGGTTGTTGGTTAGAGTTGAGTCCAACCAGGGAATGGTTATATTACAAAGTGCTCTATACACAATTGAAAAAATTGAATGAGCTGAGCTTTTACATATTAAAAAACAGGAAGATTAATCACTTAACACACCCACTACCATGGTTTCAACCACTGAGGTCTCATCAGGTGGTAGATGATAGTCAATTCCAAAAATAGAAATGCGACTTTACTTCATTGTGACTGGAAGGAAAGATCTTCAAACACATGCGAGAAGCTATATTGAAAAACAAACCGCAAAATATATTTTGTACATATGAAGAAAAAATGAAAAAAGAACACGAGAATTATTATTGACACAGACAAAAAGCAAACCTGTAATGCTTTAAGTAGCCTTGGTGATAACCTGAGAAAAAAAAGGCAATAAAACTGGATGTAAAACATAGTGCTGAAAAAGCACAACTGTGTAGCAAGTGACACAGCAAATATTTGTTAAGATGCCTTTTCTTCTTCACCTATGTACCATGTCCCTTCAGAACATCATAGCTCTCTACAATTTCTTGTCCTTTGTAGCTCTTGATAAATTTTGTCTTTTTGTTAGCTCTTCTGAACCTTATTCTACCTTCCATTTGCTCACTTGGTAGTTGATGCATTGTTTTCATCAATCTCTCTTGCCTTCAATATGTCTTGTGAGTATAAAATTTTCCAAGCCCTTTTTCCTCATTATATACTTTAGAAATTTCAACTTTGTCTTACTGATGTTAAGTAAAAGTGTCCTTTTTGTTTTCATTTTCTCTGAAACTTCATTGTTGGTCTCATGTTTGAGACATAGTATTCTCTGCATCCTTCTATAGAATCACATTTCTCTTGCTTCAAGTCTCTTCTTCAATCTGTTAGGAGACTGTCCAGCATTCACTGCCATATCAAAGGACTGATACTACCTAACAGTTTAGTAGTTTTTTCTTTGTATCTAACAAAATTTTCCTTTCTTAATACATTGCTTAGCTCTTGGAAGGCATCTTTTATCCCGATACACCTTCAGATTTGAATGTCACACTTTCTGTCTGCTTTTAAATCACTTCCCAGATATTTAAATTTGTATACTTATTTGATTTTGCAATCTCCAATTTGTAATTTGCATGTTGGGCTGTTCCTTTTGCTAACAAACATGCATTTCATCTTCTTGCAATTAATATTTAGTCCTTTCTTCTTGCTTTTCTTCACTACCTTCTGTAAGAATTCTTGTAGCTTCCTTTCTGTGTCTGCTATCAACTCTGTGTCATCTGCATATCTTATGTTGTTAGGATTTTGGCCACCCATATGAATCCTGGTAGGTCTTCTAATTCTCTCAGAATTGCATCATTGTATAGGTTGAATTCGTCTGGTGAGAAGAGGCATCCTTGTCTTATACCACCTTCTATATTTGTACATTTAATGAATTTATTTTCTATCTGTAGGCAGGAAATTTACTGCCAGTGTAGGTTGTGGATTATTGTAATATCCTTCCCAAATATGTCAAGGTTACCTTGTAGTTTCAACAGTTTTATGTGATATACTTTATCAAACACATTTGCTTAATCTATAAAATACAGGTACCCATCTTTCTGCATTTTCATTGCTCTTTCTGATATCATCCTGAGCATAAATGTTGCCTTCTTTGTTCCAGTGTCTTCAATGAACCTGCACTGTTCTTGATCAATCTCTAGCCTAATTATGCTGTGTGTTCTATTCATCAGAATCCAGATGATACATTTTGTTACATGGCTCATTCGACTGAAAGTCTGATGGAGTTTGCAGATGTTCTCTTTCATTGTAGAATAGTTCTTTTGATACATTTGTTCCATCTCTGAAGTATTTTTTCTTTCTCTAATATCAGAATCTCATCTTTGGTTTGGTTTGGTTTATTTTGTTTCATGGCATATCAATCTCAATGGGTTATTTGATGCCAACAACATTTTTAGGATAGATTTGTATGAATAGAATATGTATTCTTTGGTTTAAATTCGTTTGGTTTATTTTGTTTTACAGCATATCAACCTCAATGGGTTATTTAATGCTGACAACATTTTTTGGATAGATTTGTATGAATAGAATATGTATTCTTTGGTTTAGATTGGTTTGGTCTATTTTGTTTTACAGCATATCAACCTCAATGGGTTATTTAATGCCGACAACATTTTTAGGATAGATTTGTATGAATAGAATATGTATTCTTTGGTTTAGATTGGTTTGGTCTATTTTGTTTTACAGCATATCAACCTCAATTGGTGATTTAATGCCGACAAAATTTTTAGTATAGATTCGTATGAATAGAATATGTATTGTTTGGTTTAGATTGGTTTGGTTTATTTTGTTTTATGGCATATCAACCTCAATGGGTTAATTAATGCCAACAAAATTTTTTATTGCTGGTAATATTTTGTTTTGTCAAAAATCTGTTTCTGGTAATATTTTCCCTTCAAAATTGTATTGCTGGTAATAATTTGTTTCAAAAAAGTATTGCTGGTAATAGTTAACTATTTGCCCTTAGCGGGGACCCTAACAGGTGCTACCAACCTGGGTTAGGGTGGAGCTGGGAACACCAGCAATTAAGAGGTGGTTCTATGCTCCTCAAAACCTCCTGATCAGAGGCCTTGCTGTTGGATGTAGTTTAACGTCTTACCCAGGATGCAGATGTAGTTTAATGTTTTACCCAGGATGCCTGTCCTTGGATTTTATGCATCCTGTTGAGGCACATGTCTTTTAGTTCTCTTATTTTTCATGTATATCTGCTTTATATTTAGTATTCTTTTATCATTTACTAATTTCCATGTCACTCATTTCTCCTTGGTACATAGCCTAAATTTTCTAAAACTACCATGACGCACAGACACTGATTTCATTGTTGTTCAAGAAATTTCTGTCCTAATTCCTACTTGGTCATCCAATAATAATTAATCTTATTTAAATACTTTTTATTACTTCATAATACCTTTTCTGCCATTCTTGTATATAACTATACTTGGTTATGACCAACACTCTTTAATAAAACATCATACACAATGATGTCTGTGTGTTTGTGTGTCTGTCTGATACCTTTTCACTCGAGATCCATCCAACCGATTTTGACCAAACTTGGCACATACATTGTACAATGAAAGAGATAGGTTCTTAGTGTAAAAAATCGATAATTTTTAAAAAAATTAATAATCGATGAAGCTGATCAAAAATCGATAAATTCAACTTTTTTTTTCTGATTTCGTTCAAACTTGGTATGTACATCATGACGAGCTCAACGATATCTCATTTTTATTTCTACACCACTGCAGTTACCGAAAAACCACGAAAAAGAAAAACTCAATTTCAACACAAATCTTAAACTAAAAACTCGCTCAATTTTCAAGCAATCTAATACAAACTTCACTCAATTGTAGCCAACAATAAGTTGATTGTTTAACAGTCATTTAACCTGATAACTGAGTCCACTCATATACTGATTTCTTTCTTATTTTTCGTTGATCTTTCAACCAATTTCCATCAAATTTAACAATTGCTTTATAAATGTATCCTCTTTTACATCCCTGGTAGCATAATGACAAATTGAATACCAAAAACTCCAAAATAACTGTGGTCTGAAGTGGGTCTTCATGTTGCCTGGTTTACTCTTTCATATCATTGTTTAACTTTGATTGAATAAATACAGACTACTTCTGTTATATCAGTAACTGCATTAGTTCAAAATGTATTTTAATGAATGTACTTTAAAGTAATTGAAGAAGATAGACTCTGTTACATCTAAATATGATGCTGTTTTTGCTCCATTCTAATTGAATGCTTTTTCTGATTGACCAGCTGGTTATGGCTGCTAGTATATTATAAGTATAAAATCTTCCTTTGATCAGTCATAACTGTCTGTCTGTATTTGTCAAAAATGATATCAAATCAGTAGAAGTTGTGTGACTTTATTTTGGTGAGGATGTGGTTTTGGATGGATACTGTATGAATGGTTTAGAGTTTGATAAATCCATTTATATACAATTATATGTAGAGAACTTTAAAGATCAATTTATGTACTGCAAATTTTAAGGGGCAGTTTATAAATATTTATATGCAAAAAATTTTAGGGGTCAATCTGTTTACAGTATGTTTTAGGGATCAGTTGATATGAATTCATGTGCAGTTCATTTTAAGGGTTATTTTATATACTTCAATATGCAATAAATGAGTTCAGTATATCTCTCACAGTGAAAATAGGATAATATTAGCATGATAACAAATACTAAAATACTCTGTTATCTTGTAGTTTATCTGAGAATTTCCCCTTTCACTGATTCATGAATAGACAGAATTTTACTATAAGGGAAAAAATCCAATTCACCATGTCCATAATTATATCTATTGTAACATAAATTGTTAATTTCTGCATAAAAATCGAAAATAGATATCTTCAGACTTTTTACACTTTTTGAGATATGTAAGCTATTTCTAGCTACAGATTATACATTAGCCTTATTGGTCTATACAGCTCAAGTTTGCTGTATCTTCCATTTTGTCCTGCGGGTGCACAAATATTACAGATATTAATAAGATTCACCTATTTCAAGAGTATATTTGCAATATTTTTTCTTAGATCGAGTTCTCTCAGTCACTGTGTGTTTATTTAAAAATAAATATGCTTAAATTCACCTTCATCCGTGCTGTGTGCCAACGGCTTGGTGATAGAATCCTTGACTGACACCAACTCAGTCGGGTTTCGATCCTAGCTAGAGGCAACCAGACGTCTAGCCACACTGATGAGCTGTGATACAGCAAAACAGTCTGTCTGTGGATGACAATATATATATATATATATATATATATATATATATATATATATATATATTGTCAGATTGGAATTTTAATATGGCTGCCATGTATGGTGCCAAACTCATTCAGAAATATTTAAACTGTATGCAACCATTTTCTAAGATCAATGGATAAAAATGGCTTTGAGTCAATGTACCCTGTAGGTCTTAGCAAAGACCATCTTGCTTCAAACTTTGTGAACTGGCACCCCAAAACATAGAAAAGTACAGAACCACACTGTAAATTTAAATGAAAGGAATTCAAACACATAATGGAAAGAGAATGCTTTATTCAGACTACTTTAGTCTCCAAAATAGCTGCTCAGTCACTTCTGGGTAAAGTTGTCCCTTTCTGAAGATTAACACACATCACTTGAGGACTTTCAACAGCAGCAACTACTAAAATGGATATTACATGAAAATTGATTTTAGGGAATAATTTTATATATTTCAGTCAAAAGTAGCACTGAATGTTATGTCAATGATTGTCAAGTGTAAGAAAACGGCTTTTACTATCATTTACTAATCTGGTCATTTAGTCATTTCTGATACTTTTACTATCATTTACTAATCTGGTCATTTAGTCATTTCTGAGACTTTTACTATCATTTACTAATCTGGTCATTGAGTCATTTCTGAGACTTTTACTATCATTTACTAATCTGGTCATTTAGTCATTTCTGAGACTTTTACTATCATTTACTAATCTGGTCATTTAGTCATTTCTGAGACTTTTACTATCAATTACTAATCTGGTCATTTAGTCATTTCTGAGAGTTTTACTATCATTTACTAATCTGGTCATTTAGTCATTTCTGAGACTTTTACTATCATTTACTAATCTGGACATTTAGTCATTTCTGATACTTTTACTATCATTTACTAATCTGGACATTTAGTCATTTCTGAGACTTTTTCTATCATTTACTAATCTGGTCATTTAGTCATTTCTGAGACTTTTACTATCATTTACTAATCTGGTCATTTAGTCATTTCTGAGACTTTTACTATCATTTACTAATCTGGTCATTTAGTCATTTCTGAGACTTTTACTATCATTTACTAATCTGGTCATTTAGTCATTTCTGAGACTTTTACTATCATTTACAAACCTGTCATTTAGTCATTTCTGAGACTTTTACTATCATTTACTAATCTGGTCATTTCGTCATTTCTGAGACTTTTACTATCATTTACTAATCTGGTCATTTAGTCATTTCTGAGACTTTTACTATCATTTACTAATCTGGTCATTTAATCATTTCTGAGACTTTTACTATCATTTACTAATCTGCTCATTTAGTCATTTCTGAGACTTTTACTATCAATTACTAATCTGGTCATTTAGTCATTTCTGAGAGTTTTACTATCATTTACTAATCTGGTCATTTAGTCATTTCTGAGACTTTTACTATCATTTACTAATCTGGTCATTTAGTCATTTCTGAGACTTTTACTATCATTTACTAATCTGGTCATTTAGTCATTTCTGATACTTTTACTATCATTTACTAATCTGGTCATTTAGTCATTTCTGATACTTTTACTATCATTTACTAATCTGGTCATTTAGTCATTTGTGAGACTTTTACTATCATTTACTAATCTGGTCATTTAGTCATTTCTGATACTTTTACTATCATTTACTAATCTGGTCATTTAGTCATTTCTGAGACTTTTACTATCATTTACTAATCTGGTCATTTAGTCATTTCTAATACTTTTACTATCATTTACTAATCTGGTCATTTACTCATTTCTGAGACTTTTACTATCATTTACTAATCTGGTCATTTAGTCATTTCTGATACTTTTACTATCATTTACTAATCTGGTCATTTAGTCATTTCTGAGACTTTTACTATCATTTACTAATCTGGTCATTTAGTCATTTCTGATACTTTTACTATCATTTACTAATCTGGTCATTTAGTCATTTCTGAGACATTTACTATCATTTACTAATCTGGTCATTTAGTCATTTCTGATACTTTTACTATCATTTACTAATCTGGTCATTTAGTCATTTCTGAGACTTTTACTATCATTTACTAATCTGGTCATTTAGTCATTTCTGATACTTTTACTATCAATTACTAATCTGGTCATTTAGTCATTTCTGAGACTTTTACTATCATTTACTAATCTGGTCATTTAGTCATTTCTGAGACTTTTACTATCATTTACTAATCTGGTCATTTAGTCATTTCTGAGACTTTTACTATCATTTACTAATCTGGTCATTTAGTCATTTCTGATACTTTTACTATCATTTACTAATCTGGTCATTTAGTCATTTCTGAGACTTTTACTATCATTTACTAATCTGGTCATTTAGTCATTTCTGAGACTTTTACTATCATTTACTAATCTGGTCATTTAGTCATTTCTGAGACTTTTACTATCATTTACTAATCTGGTCATTTAGTCATTTCTGAGACTTTTACTATCATTTACTAATCTGGTCATTTAGTCATTTCTGAGACTTTTACTATCAATTACTAATCTGGTCATTTAGTCATTTCTGAGACTTTTACTATCATTTACTAATCTGGTCATTTAGTCATTTCTGAGACTTTTACTATCATTTACTAATCTGGTCATTTAGTCATTTCTGAGACTTTTACTATCATTTACTAATCTGGTCATTTAGTCATTTCTGAGACTTTTACTATCATTTACTAATCTGGTCATTTAGTCATTTCTGAGACTTTTACTATCATTTACTAATCTGGTCATTTAGTCATTTCTGAGACTTTTACTATCAATTACTAATCTGGTCATTTAGTCATTTCTGAGACTTTTACTATCATTTACTAATCTGGTCATTTAGTCATTTCTGAGACTTTTACTATCATTTACTAATCTGGTCATTTAGTCATTTCTGAGACTTTTACTATCATTTACTAATCTGGTCATTTAGTCATTTCTGAGACTTTTACTATCATTTACTAATCTGGTCATTTAGTCATTTCTGAGACTTTTACTATCATTTACTAATCTGGTCATTTAGTCATTTCTGAGACTTTTACTATCATTTACTAATCTGGACATTTAGTCATTTCTGAGACTTTTACTATCATTTACTAATCTGGTCATTTAGTCATTTCTGATACTTTTACTATCATTTACTAATCTGGTCATTTAGTCATTTCTGAGACTTTTACTATCATTTACTAATCTGGTCATTTAGTCATTTCTGAGACTTTTACTATCATTTACAAACCTGTCATTTAGTCATTTCTGAGACTTTTACTATCATTTACTAATCTGGTCGTTTAGTCATTTCTGAGACTTTTACTATCATTTACAAACCTGTCATTTAGTCATTTCTGAGACTTTTACTATCATTTACTAATCTGGTCATTTAGTCATTTCTGAGACTTTTACTATCATTTACTAATCTGGTCATTTAGTCCTTTCTGAGAGTACAATGATGCTGATGGAATTTTAATTGAGTAACTATTTTCTATTTTATTAAGTTGAACACATACAAATTATTCTGTTTTGCGAATTACTTTTTTGTTAAATATATTTTTTTTCCAATCTGTTGGTTCACTATATATATATATATATATATACTCCTTTTCTTCTGTTACAATTTTAATTTTTCCATACATATACAACTCAAAGGTAAGTATAAATATTTTACTGTCTCCAACGTTTGAACCAAACCTCCTCAAATATTTTTGTTTTACACACAGCTGTATTAACGGTGTTTTTGACATATTTGAAATTTTCTTCATTCCTCCCCTCCCAACACTCAAGACAAATAGAATATTCAAGAAAAGAAAGATAATAAAAAAGTTATTCGAAGATTTATTGTGAAATGCAAAGTGCAGCTAGAAAATGTCTTTTCAGTTTACCATTTTGTTGTAGACATTTTCCCTTAATATAGAATTCCCTGTGTGTTTCAACAAGTACAGTATATAATTTTCAATTCTGACCACTTGGTCAGTCAGTCTGATGGGGCTTCATTATCCGTAACACCCAACCCTTGTGACCTCGGAGTTACTATCTAATTGCCATCAGAATGGAATCAAAACATCATCTGTATTTTGCTTTGACATATTTCATGTTTTATAGTTGTTTGTGGCAGTGTAGCTGATTTTTCAGAATTAAGATAATTGTCGGCCAATGTTGTTGTGCTTCAGTGACTTTGCATCTTACATGGTGTCAAAATGACAAATAATGTCTTGATGTTGAAACAAAAACAAAACTCCAAACCTATATTCCTATGAATGGTTTTCTCAGTATTGGCCACAGGTGAATGTACTTATTTGTATGGGCTCTCAGGGGTGGTTATTAACTACAGAAAGAATTGCACCTTGTTGTTGAAAAATGATCTCCAACATTGCTCTGACTGTTGATTACAAGGAAGAGATGAAATCCTAAGCAGAAAAAAGTTCACAAGCATCTCTTGAATTTTTGTCAAAGATTTAAGTCTTTCCTTAAAATTGTTAATTCAGGTGACTATTATGGAGATCGTTTATGCTAATCCTCCCAAGGTTTGAACTCTTCATACATGGCTAGCAAATATTATTGAATCACCCTGTCTCACCTGCTAATGAGCCCACTCTATGCTCTTCTACCTGTCAGATGACGATTTTGAAGATTGTTAATGCTGATTCTTCCAAAGATTGAACTCTTCATACTTAGCTCACAAATATTGCAGAATTATCCTGTCCCACCTGCTAATTAAAAATGATCCTACCTTTTTCATAAGAGCATCTAATAATTTGTGCAGGGAGCAAAAGATTCATTTGCTTCTTGGATTCGATGTTGGACAGTTTCAGAACTTAAACAAGCATTATGCAACATATTTGGAAAGGAACAAGGTAATAATATTTTTTAAATAAATTGTATGAGAAAAAACATATTTGGAATTTATTAAAAACTAATTTCTTTTTTTTAATTTTGGATGGAAAGATATTTCGCTTTAATGAACAACCTGTGGAATTTTAAGAAGACACTTCAGCAAGTCAGTTGAATCAATAAAAGTCTGTGAGAAGCATATCTATAGGAAAAGGATCAGCTCTTGTTCTTTCTAATTTAAATTGGTTGTTTATTGGGGCAGACAATTTAAGCAATGTTAAGGACTTGGAATTTTCTTTTGCATTGTCTTCAGGAAAAATATCATCTTGTAAGTTAATGACATCTTTAAAAAAATCACACACGGAACAAAAATTCCAATTACTATTCACTAGAAAATCATTTCACCACATAAATGACAATGATTTGGGATGGAAGGTAACTCTTCTGTTCAGCTGCTGTGTCCTCCCACTATAAGATCAGAACTGTAAAATCTTCAGCTAGCAATACAAGTCCTAAGCCCCACCATTTATTTTCCTCCCCAGATATGTATAAATACCTACCCAAGAAAGAATAACCCAGTTCATAGATGATAGAAAGCAGAGTGAAGATGATGTCAATTTCAGTCATTGTTTTCTTTTTCTATTAATGTTAAATCTGATTCATAATTGACTTTCTTATTTCTTACCATTTACGATAAATGTGAATTTGTTCGGTAAAGAAAATGCTTTTAGCTCTTTGGAGTTTCGATGATTAAAAAACTACTACTGTATTACTATTGTAGTGTTTATAATTCATCACCATGTTAAAAAGGGATCAGCATAAAAATTGATCACCATGTTAAAAAGGGATCAGCATAAAAATTGATCACCATGTTAAAAAGGGATCTGCATAAAATTTGATCACCATGTTAAAAATTGATCAGCATAAAAATTGATCACCATGTTAAAAAGGGATCTGCATAAAATTTGATCACCATGTTAAAAATTGATCAGCATAAAAATTGATCACCATGTTAAAAAGGGATCTGCATAAAATTTGATCACCATGTTAAAAATTGATCAGCATAAAAATTGATCACCATGTTAAAAAGGGATCAGCATAAAATAATTTGGTAATTTTTTTAGTGATACCAATTTTAGCTATACTCTTGGTCATAATGAAAATGAAACATCATTGATACTTTGAAATTCTCACATGAAATATTTTTATTGTTGCAGCTCATATTGCATTGTTTTGATGAGCCTCTTTATTTCTCGTGCCTTTTCTGCAAACATTAAAATGACATGTCTTCTGAATAAGGATTTCATCACACATCTCTTACCTTTAAAGATTATTATTCATAGCCAATGCCTGAACCAATTAAGCAAAAAAGTTCTTATAATAAAACCTAATCTTTCTGCCATTATTTTTTTTTAGCTTTCTTCCAAGCTTTATTGTTGACTGTCAAACAGTAAGACCTGTAGTAATACTTTTAAGGTGTTTTGAGATTGTCTTTCATTATTTTAAATTCTAGTATAGAAGGGTTATAAAAAAAAAAGGCAAGAATATTTTACATTTTACTAATAAAATATTGAAAACTTTTGTTGTATGGCCCTTTCATGCTGGAGGTAGTTTTGGGGCGATGATCTTGATTCCCTCATATGTTGCATTCTTCTCTCTGTCATCTTCCGGCTGAGTGATCGCTAGTTGGTTTGTAAAGAGATGAAATGAGAACTTCAACAAAAGGGATTTTGAATGTTATCTATTTTATTAAACATGTTGACGTGTACATTTTTAACTAGCCAGTGGGGTCGCTCTGTCAGCCCCACTAGGGAGCAAGTTCCCTGAGACACAAAATAACCATATGTTTAATGTGTATGATGTGTAAAACTTAACTCATTGAAAACACTTTCTAACTCTAACATCCCCACGTTTGGCTCAGCCAATCCAAAACCATTTCCTTTTTTTGTCTACCAGCATCACCAGAAAAATTTACTACACAGAAATGGGCAACTGTGTTACCAGACAAGTTCTCTATTCATCAGATGAGAGACTAGAGCACCAGATGTCTTCACTAGATATGTATGGGCAACAATGTCATCAGAAGGTTTGAATTTTTAATCATTTCGCCCCAAGCAAGGCAATAAATCCACTAAGACACAAGGAGTTAATGAGGGTAATAGACTATGAGGAAATAAAACATTAAGGAGAGAGAACAATAAAAGGACAGGAATTAAGAAGATAGAAGGTAATGATTGACATTGTATTTAAATTTTGAAGATCAACGTTGACTGGAAAGCAATCTGCTACATAGAGATGACCAGTTCATTGGAGTCTTCAAGTGACAATCATGTGTCTTAGATGTACTTATTACCATTTACCTCTTTATGATATACAGGGTGTCCATAAAGTTTGTGTGCACTTTAAAAAATTTATAACTTTATTTGTATTTACGATAGAAATAATTTGTAAAAAAATTTAGAAAGAAGTAAATCTATATTTTTTAAGGTTTTATTGAAATTTTATTTAAGTTTCCACATGTCCTCCATCATTAGCAATACAAAGGGTAATATGATTTTGCAGTTCACTGAAAACATTTGCCAACTGATTTACAGTAATGCCTGAAATCACATTAGTTATTTTAGCTATACTTAAAACTAGGTACATTTAACTTTATAACATTTTTTACAGATTATTTCTATCGTAAATACAAATAAAGTTATAAATATTTTAAAGTGCACACAAACTTTATGGACACCCTGTATATATATATATATATATATATATATATATATAAACATAATACCCTATGCCGACAATACAACTCAGTGTTTCATGCTCAATGAAATCATCAGGTACTAATTTGAATTTACACTGGATAAAAAAACGTTTGTTTAATATTTTTGTGTCTCATGAGATATGTTGTTGTTTTGGTGGATCATAACTATAGATAAGTATTTAATTGCACTTTAATCTAATCTTGAATTTGAATTTAGGCTCAAACTTACATTTAAGATTGAAAATAATAATTAGCAGAAATTCTGATTTTAATTTTCTAATGTTCGTTAAAAATGGATGCTGTTATTAAAATAAGAAAAATGATCATTTCATCACCAGAATTTGCTGTCCTGACCCTTTGTGTTTTGAGTAGAATATTTTAATTACTAAGGAGAGAAATTAATAAAAAATTTAATTTATTCAACAATTTGCATTCACACAGACAAGAGGCATCTTTTTTTTTAAATATATGCAATATGAAAAACTCATAAATTATCAATTTTGCCATGTTTTCTATTTTGAACAAAATTATAATGAATTTTGTAATTTAAATAATTTTAGATAATAAAAATCAGTTGTTAATTTTTTGCAGAGTAATTAAATGGACAAAGATAAGGTTTTATATTTTATAAAATATAAATTATAAAATGCAAAAATTTCATTATTTCAAAGGACTTCATGAGACTAAAGTAAAATGTTCCTCTGATGAAAGGGGAGGAGGGAAGTATAAATGAGGGTGTGACAGTTATAATTATGCACCAAGAGGAAACATTGAAGGTTTAGGGATGTTAAATTAAAAATCTTCTTGCATTCAACATGTCTAGACTCAACCAATTTCTTTTAGTTTCCTAATGTTTCATTTTTATCAATACTCTTTTTCCATTTTGTTATTCAGTTAACCAATTTTGTTCTTATATATAGAAATTTATATATCATATTCTCTCAGTTCTATAAAATATATAAAACACATAAATTAATACACACATACATATATATCATGGACTCTCCCGTCCATCATAGATCAACACGGGCTGTTAGCAAGTGCCTGCCAAACACTGCTAGGTGGTGGAAGGAAGTGATATATCCCTGCCGGACCATAATACCTCACCCTACAATGTATGAGGGTCAGGCCACTTACTTTCTTGGAACCGACAATCAAACAACCTGCACATATGATTTGATTATAGTGGTGAAGATTTTGTGCAGAACCAACCACACTCCTCAGGTTTTGAATTCAGATTTATCCTTCTCCTAGATCAGTTGCCATCCAAGGCTATAGAACCCAGTCTGTCCTGCTATTTACCCATTACTGGGGGAGGGGAGAGGATTCATATCTTTCTCAAGGGTATTAGAACGTAAGTGAATGTAATGGATTTGACTGGAATTTGAATTGGCTCTCTGATTCCTCAATCCAAGCCACTGTCCATTACTCCACTCTTCCTCCTATATATATATATATATATATATATATATATATATATATATTCTTAGGTTTTCTTGTGCCAGTAGATATCTTCTGGGTAGTATTATTCCTTTTTTATTACCAAGGATGGCATTTAGATATCTTGTATAAAAATCTACTCAAAGTCTTTGTAGTTAAATTTATGATTTTCAGTTAGGAAATATTTGGCTGGAATAATAAAAGAAGACACCCTAACCCAAAAACCATAGATTTGGCCACAAGAGATTCTCACAAGATATCATAGCTGCCACCCTTGCCACACACACATATTTTTTCCCTGGTACCCCAACTACATGAATTTAAGCATGCTCCTAGATTGGTAACAAGGTACCATGTTGGTTCAGTAATTCATCAGCATTTTTATACTTAATCATTATGATTTTCGCTTTTGCGCATAGATTGCATCTATATACAGTATCATTAATTCACACAATAAACTTTAATTACAAAGATTTTTGATAGCGAAACACAGGAAAATAGGCCTCCTTGTAAAACCGAAACTAACTGTCCAGTTGGAGGTATCTGTACTTCTGAAAATGTAGTATACAAAGCTACTATTTTTCCAAAGGAAAATATCAGCCAGAAGAAGGTATACACAGGAATATCCGCTGGGAATTGGAAGCAAAGGCACCGGTATTCCTTCACCAATGCATCTTTAAGATATCATACTGCTCTATCTAAACATTACTGGAATCTTAAAGATGGAGGCTTACCCTCACAAATCAAATGGAGGATCATCTGTCAATCACAGACTCCAAACAACTTCAGGAACTGATGCAATGTATAAAAGAGAAAATCATCATGATTATGTATAAAGATGCTGATGAATCATTGAACCAATGAAATGAACTTATCTTCAAGTGTAGATATAAGAACCAATTTAAAATTCCCTAATAACATTAATTCATTACCTGACATAATGGATTTTTAAGGATTCTATATTCATTTTATATATATATAATGCATAAAAGGTTAATGGTCAGTGTTGAATCAGACCAGGAAACAGAAGTATTAAAAAGTGCTCTATAGATGTGCAAAAAAGTAAAATTAAAGTAAAAATCAAAATCAAGAGAGCAGTTGAATCTTTATGGCATCTTCAGCTATCAGGAGATCATTTGATAAAAATCACCTGAGGATACTGTAAGGTTGTAATCAAGGTAATGGGTTCAACTGATCTACTGATTTTTAAAATATATAAAATACAAAATAAATTGGAGAACTTCTTTCCAGATATTTGTTGATTCATTTCCTGACAATTCACAGGGCCAAAATTCAAGATTTATTTCTCATCCCTACCTTGTCTCTGTAAAACAAAGTCCTTTTTTACTCCACATTTTAATTGGACTGATGGTTTTCAAAGGTGCCATTATTTCTAATTCCTGGGTCAAGCCATTTCTTTGTTCTCTTTCCAATCCTGTAATTCTTACAAGACCTTTGATTTCATTTTTTTCAATTGGTTCTCTTCATTTCCCAGCTTGTTTGAAGTATTTTCTCATGGCTGGATTTGATTAAATTGACACAAAGGTTTCACATCAGTTCCTATAATGACTTGGATCTATGGCATTGAAAGTATTGGCAAAACTACCAATCCGTATTTGTTTACAAAAACGGTTTCTGCTCAAAGATTACTTCTTTTTAATCGAACAGAAGAAACAAACACAGAAAATTAGACATTTTTTTCACTCATTTCATAATGAAACTATAGCCTCAATTTTTCCTGAGCAAACAGCGCAATTAAAAAATACTTATGAAATAGTCATTTGACTTGAAGAAAGCTAAAGGAAATTATTTTTAAATTTCCTTGAATTCATTCAAATTTAACAAAGAGGGAAAAATAAAATGTTTTTATCCATTTGAAAAAATATTTTTAACTTCTTAATTTTGTTTAAAAACAGATTCTAATGCAATCTGATTAAAATCTGTAGTGCATGCCTTTTTAGGAAGTTTTAGTTCAGGAAATATTTCACTGATGGATTTTTAATAACAGCAGGTAAAACAAGGACATAAAAAAGAGACTGTTTGATTCTGGGTCTTTTTTGTTTTTGGCCAATAAAATTTGTCATTCTTAATTTATTTTTTCCTTAAGTGAAAGTAACAGAGATATCAAAGGTCCAACCTGTTTCTGTGAAGTAAAGATTGGATAAAAATGCTGAATTTATTCCAACTCTTTAGAGATGTTATTCCAAGTCATTTTAAAATATTCTCTTGCTAAAATTTTAGTTATGCAGATATTTTTTAAAAAATATGAATGAAGAACAAATTAGGAGATAAAATTTCACAACTAAAATCAGGTTTATCTTTTCTTTAAAAAAATTTATTAATTTTAAAGAGAACCCCAAATTTGGTTTAGAATGAATTACACATAAGCTTAAAAATATTTGCACCATGTTTTTGGCTTTGCCTTGCTCAGTTGAAAGTAGACATCTTTGTGACTGAATTCATTAAAAAACATCCAAATACCAAATTTATTTCTCCTGTTGCCATGAAATATGAATAGAAAAGAAACAAAGTAAAAAATCAGTATAATATAAACTTTCAAAGAAAATCCTGTTTTTTTTTATCAAGTTGCTTATATCTCTGCTAAACATTTTTGTGTGTTTGTAAATGTGCCACAGAAACCAAATGTGGTTGCATTCTGAGAAACATCTGTTACCATGGCGACAAGTGAGATACTTTGATCATCAAAGGACAAGTGTTATTTATGGATTTGAATTTTTAAGTGAAAATCCGGAATAAAAAATCCCAATTTACTTTTGTTTGTTTTTTTAAAATGAATTCAAAGAAATTTTAAAATCATTTTCATTCAACTTTTCTTTCAAATGATGAAACTAAAAATATTTTCATTGCAAGTGAACTGTTGAACATTATGCATCAGACATGAAAGACTTGTTTAAGATTTGAACTCATATCAAACTTATTTAAAATCTTTTACAAGATCACAATGAAGTTCACTTTTTAAAGTTATTTTCTAAAATTTTCTAATAAATGGTTTTCAAAAATATCAATATTTTATATATATATATATATATATATATATATATATATATATATATATATATATATATATATATATATATGTGTGTGTGTGTGAATTAGTGAATTACAAATCAATGAAACCCAAACAAATTACCCAATACAGATGGCCATTTCATACTCAGGAAGAAAATTTCCCTGGATTTGTCAATGCAAATACATTTGTTAAAAATTTTTTTTAACAAATGTATTTGCATTGACAAGTCCAGGTAAATTTTTTTCCTGAGGACGAAATGACCATCTGCATGGGGTAAGTTTTTTGGGGTTTCACTGATTGTAATTCACTTATATGCTCTATAATAAAAATTATATTAAGATCTTTGTGGATCACTTTTAATATTTTATATTAATAGGATCTACTTGGAATACTTAAACACAGATGTTTTTACCTATATATATATATATATATTAAAAAATTATAACATAAATATGTTATAAAATCACTACAAAAATAGCCATTTTGTTTCAACTCTTCTGGTGTCTTATCAAGTGATAGTGTTGAATGTATTGACATTCTACACCATCTCTTGATAAGACACCAGAAGTGTTGAAACAAAATGGCTATTTTTGTAGTGATTTTATAACATATTTATGTTATAATTTTCGAATAAATAATTATATTTGCTCTACTCTGTATTGAGCACTCTTTTAAGAATAGCATTTTTTGGTTATTGGAATTTATTCCGTATACACCAATTCTGTACTTGGATATATATATATATATATATATATATATATATGAGATAGAGATAATTATCATGTGTATTTTGCACTGGCATTAACAGTCAGAGTTTAAATCCAGCTAAAAGCCAGGATTTTCAATGCTGATATTCCAAGCAGACAGGCACTTCTCACTTGGAAGCATGACATTACATAATCTAATCCGTCATCAGCACAGTATCCACATAAAGTGCGGAGATACACACACACACACATGTTGATACATGTGTGTGCATGTGTGATTTTAGTAAGAGAGTCATAAAATAACCAAAGAAATCATCTGATATCATGCCACACTCCGAAGCTGGTAGAATTGTAACAAGAATTGGTCATCTTATAAACAAGCCCATGAGATGCAGAACAGAAATTTAATAATGGCCATAAAAATATGGATTCTAGGAGCCTGAGGGCAGTCTGTCCGAGTCATTATTCATATGTCATGTGTTAATGACATATATAAATATTTTATCTGTCAATAATGAACATTATAATTCTCATATCTTAAGATGGGAAACGTGATGTATTAATACAGAGTTAACTCTTTTGTAATTATTTATCGAGACCAATCACATTTCACTGTAGCTTAGTGCTTGTAGCTACTAGCAATCAGAGTTAGTCACACCATGTGTTGCTGCAGATAAACAAACAATACATTTTGTGTGGCCGTTTACTTTTACCCAGAGTTGACCTGCTGGGTACAGCATTAACATGATGATTAAAAGATGCACTTGAGCAGCGGCTTTATGAAAAGTCAGTGGTGCATAAAAAAGGTAAAGTGGAAGGTAGCAACAGTCAAGACAATTCAGAGACATCAATCACTAAAATAGCCCAACATTTTGACAGGGTGATAATTAAATTTTCTATAGGCACACAAGACAGAAAAAAAAAATTTCTCCTTTGATAAAGAAAAAAGAAAAGAATAGAACAAATATTTTTTTAATGTGGTGAGATGAACCAATACTTAAGAGGAAAAGGCAGACATTTTAAAGACAATTATGACTAATACCTGAGAAAATCACTGGGGTAGGGGTGGGAGGATAAAATAGTCAACATGTTGTGACTATGCTAAACAAACCTCTTCTAATTTGTATATTAAAAACAGCAAATGTTGTCTGAGGAATTAAGAAAAAGACGAACTATGCCATTAAATTGCGTATTGTTTCATGAATTGAAAATAAAGAGCAAAGATGAACTTGACACCAGTGTTACTTTTAAATATATTTGGCAAACAAGACTGTCTTTTCTTTATTTTCAAATTAACAGTATAAAACGTTTTTTTTAATATCATTAAAAATAATTATAATTTGGCAATTGTTTATGTTTTTAATTTTTTTCAACTTCAACTTCCATCACCAAAAACCATTTTTTTAGCTGCCATCAAAAATAAAAGGAGATTGTCATCATTACTGTCTAGCCATCTGAAAGATAAAACCATTTTGACAGTTGTTGAAGTGAGATAAATAGTTACACTAGGCAACTGCTGAAATATAATTAGATTGGATGATTTTTTTTCTTTCTTTGTAATTCAAGGTGACTCATTCTTCTCTGTGTCATGTCCCTTCAGGGCATTGGTGGTCATGGCTCTCCACAATTTCCTGTTCTTTATAGCATTTAATAAATTTTGTCTTTTTTTATCTCTCCTAATCCTTGTTCCACCACCCATTTTCTCAAGCTCACTAGATAGATTATGTGCTGTTATACTCTGCCACTCAGTATGTCCTGTGAGTATCAAATTTTCCAAGCCTTTTTTCTTCATTATATGCCCTAGAAATTTCTGCTTTTTCTTTCTGATATTAGGTATAAGTGTTCTTTTTGTTTTCATTTTCTCTAAAATGTCACCAATGTTCACATGATGGTCCATAGTATTCCCAACATCCTACTGTAGAACCACATTTCTATTGTCACTTCTTCATCTTGAGGAGATTGTCCAGCATTCACTGCAATATAGGAGGACTTATATTACCTAGCAGTTCACTACTCTTTTCTTTTTTTCTAATGATATTTTTGTATTTCTTAATACTTTGCTTAACTTTTGGAAGGCACCTTTTGCTATCCCAATACACCTTTGGATTTTAGTGTTGTACTTTCCATCCTCTGTTAAAACACTTCCGAGATAATTAAATTGTTGTACTTGTTGATTTTGGTATCTCCAATTTGTAATTTGAATGTTGGGCTGTTCCTTTCACTCACAACTATACATTTATTGGAAATACACAGCTGACATAAACGGTGAAAAGACTTGGGTCTGCATCTTTTATTTAGATGAATGTCTTTTCCAATTTAAAAAAAAATGACTTTTTTGTATATTTGGTTTTGTAAAATTATTAAGTAAAATTCTAGCACAGTCAACTTGTCTATGTGTTTTGAGAGGAAGTGTGTGATTGGTCAGATTAATGTTCCTGTTGATATCTGATTGGCTAACACATTGTAAGACATTAGAGATAACTTCTGTCATCCGCAGTCCAGCTTGATATTTCCTTTTTTGTATTTTGTTGTGAATTGAAACAACTTTGCATGTAAATCTTTGAAGTAGAATCAGAATAATTGTCAAAGGAAGCGAAAAACTTGTTAACATTTATGCAAATTTAAATATCATAATTACTTCATCTTTTTAACTCTTTTAAGATGAAAGGGAAATTAAACTTTTGTCTCTTTTGATTATATACTTGATAGATGACAGAAAAAAAGTAATGTCTATTAATTCATCTTAAATTATGACAAGAACAGTGATTAGATATAGCCATCTTTATAGATATATGAGATAACGATATATATTTTATATATCAAGAACAGTATTGAGGAAATTGTATGCCAAAGTGGAAAAAGTTTACTTGTGATGCATTTCATCCTTCAGGCCTTCATCGGACTAAATGTGCTATGTTGGTACGACTACACATGCACATGAACAAGGGCTGCTGGGGATTTTAGAGTTGATTTTTTTTATATATCTAGTCAAATTCAATTATAGCCTTTTTCATTCCATCACTTTTGTTAGTAGGTATTCCATACTGTGATAACAGAAGATCTGCCAGGAATGGTGAAATGTTGTAAGGATCAGGGTGCAAATTTACTGTAGATGACCTTGTAATCAAGGCACTCTCTAGACATTTACATCATAGTGAGTTATTTTCTCCTTCAATCAGAGTAGCATATCTTACGTCAAAATTGCAGTCAGTCTTGTTATGGTGAACAACCAAAGCATTTGTCATATTGTTTTGTAAAATGTCCCTTTTATGTTCATACAATCTTTTACTTAGATTCATTTAGGATTTTCTATGTATTTTTTGAGAAAATTATTACAGGTGATGGATTCAATTCCTCTTTCATGTTTCTGCTTATTGTTTTGTATAGTATTGAGTAAGTCTTGTTTTAGATGTAGTAGTAACAGATTTTATGTTGAGTTTAAATAGATTCTTTTCAATTGTAGATGTGATAGTTGGTAGGGTAACATTTTCTTTGATTCATTGGGATTTTTAAGAGGGACCGTTTTTTATTTTGGAATATTTTATGGGCCTTCTGTTTTGCATTGAATATAAAATAATTAGGGTACTGGAGAAGTTTGAAAGTGTTTTCAATGTATTTCTCCTCTTCATGTAAATAATCTGGGCTGCATATTCTGAGTGCTCTTAAGTAGAATTTGATGATTATGCCAGATTTTATTTTGTTGTTATAAAAATAGAAATTTATTAGGTCATTTTTGTTGGTTGATTTCCGCTGGACACCAAGTTTTAAACTGTTGTTAACACAGTGTAGCTTGATATCTGGGAAGGGTAAGGAACTGTGTTCTTCCATTTTATATGTAAGTTCTATTGTGTGTTTGACTATATTTAGTCGATCTACTAGGTCAGGTAAATTAGTATCGTGGGGATATGTAAGTAGAGCATCATCAATATCACAAAAGTATGTTGATTGTTTGGGTAAAATATTTTGGAAAGGACCAGAATCAAGAGATTCTAAGAAGATACATGCCATCCTGCCACTGAGAGGTGATCCCATTGGTAATCCAAATTTTTGTTTGTAACAATCATTATTAAATGTGAAGTAACATTGGTGATGAAGCAGCAGATTTTTATTATTTTAGCATTTGGTAGATAAAGCTTTAACTTTGATTGTGTTAGATGCTTTTTTAAGAGGTTTAAGCATTTTTCAACTGGGGCATTGGTGTAGAGGGATTTTATATCTAGACTGGCTATCTGTCTATAGATATGTATATATATATATATATGATAAAATAAAGAACAAATAAGGAATGTATATTGATCTAACATGTTTCCCTTTTATTAAAGCTTTATCAAAGATTGAGAGAAAACAGACAAAAAGACAGAACTATCATTTTCAATTTTATTTGTATTGAGTCTCATATGTCAGTCATCTATCACATGCATTAAAACCATAGATAATTCTATATGTATGTAAATGATATGATATGTCTTTTTGTCTGTTTTCACTCAATCTTTGACAAAGCTTTAATAAAAGCGAAACATGTTAGATTGATAAACATTTTTCATTTGTTCTTTATTTTATCATCCTTTTTGGATTCTGATCCATATTTGATCTGCATTTGATCTTTAACTCATATGGACACATGGCCGTGGGTAGATTGCTATCATTCTGATCATGAAACCCAGGTTTGAATCTCACCACGGTTGGTTGATTTGTCAGGAAGGAGACTTCCTGATGTTATCAGACTGGAGGGGTTGATCCCAGTGTGTGGCACCTTTAGAGTACCTGAAAAACAATACTACGGGTTGACCCAAGCCCTGTGAGTGAAATTGGGTAGACAGAAACCATTGTTAGATCTGTCGATAGCTGTGCTAACACAAAGTCACAAGCCATCATGGCCGAGGGCTTGAGCGTTCTGGCCTTGTTCAAATTGTTGATCATGCTAGATAACACACTCTTTCCCAGAAACTGTAATTAAGCCCTGCTCAGAATAGTTGCAGTATAAACCACAAGTGGGCTCAGTGGGTGTTGAATAAACACAAATGCCTCTGAGCAGGAGTTTGCAATAGGGATTGGCTAGCCCCCCTGGTAGACAGGTATCCTCAAATACGAGTGGCCAGGTATACATACATATATATATACTTTATTTAGGCAGTAATATTTCCGTTATATAAGTTTAGCTAAAGATCAATCAGTAAAGTTTGCTTGTTAAGGATTTTTTGTTTATTTTATTTTCTATGTTTCAGAGTAGTTTCTTGGTTTCGGATAAGAATTTAGATATAAATTCTCCAATGTTTGAGTACTTTTGCTTTCATGAGCTATTATCAGAAGTGTGTATGTATATGTTTATATAACTTATGGCTATATCACATTGAAACACTGGTTCTTATACAGTCACTGAAGTTAGGCAACATCAAGCTTGGTCAGTACCTAGATGGGTGACCGCATGGGAAATACCAGGTAGGTACTGTAAGCTTGGATTTCTGGGTGGTGTAATGGATGATGGTTCCGAAAGGGAAATCTGAGAGCCGTGTTCCAATTCTAGTGGACACCATGGTTAGCTTTTATATTTATAATTACGTCATTTACAGATGTATCCCTGATTCTGAGCTTGTTTACCTTATATATATATATATATATATATATATATATATATATATATATATATATATATATATATTTGTGTATTTAGGCAGCAATCCTTCTTTCAAGCACATTTCATTAAAAACGACTGACAAGGTGCTTTTATTTAGTTTTTTATATAATTTCTCGTGCGATCTAATAAAATAAACAAAAAAATGAATCACTTTATAAAACACACACAAACTATTTCTAATTCTAACAGTTGAAATATAATCCTTGATAATGGCTAAAAGTATAGCCGAAAGCGCTCGGAAAAGAACATTCGGACAATTTTTGTATAATTTATCCTCTGAAAAGAAAAACTTTATTAGATCGCACGAGAAATTATATAAAAAACTAAATAAAAGCACCTTGTCAGTCGTTTTTAATGAAAAAATATATATATATATATATTGTCATCTACAGACAGACTGTTTCGCTGTATCACAGCTCATCAGTGTGGCTAGACGTCCAGTTACCTCTAGCTAGGATTGAAACCCAACTGAATTGGTGTCAATCAGGGATTATACCACTAAGCCATTGACACACACACGCATATATATATATATATATATATATATATATATATATATATATATATATATATATATATATATATATATATATATAATGTATGTGTGTGTGAGTACATTTACTCTACATTTATATGTAGATGCATGGATATACATCCATGCATAGGAATTTTTGTGGAATTTCATTTGATTAAGTGTATAAAGTAAATGTAGACTTAAAGATTTATCTGATAGTAAGAATAGTGAATAATTTTTTTTTTTTTAGAAACACCACTATAAGTGGTAAGTTAAGACTAATATAGGATAGATTTCGGTTGGGTACATGTACAGGTTTAGTTAAAGAGCTCTTATGGGATTAGTATTTAAAACATATAAAATGGATTAAACTATGCAAGAAAGAGACCAGCTTACCTAGTTAGGAATCCGGGCGAAGTAGCTCAAATCTGAACCAGATGAAGTAAAAGTCAACAGTATATAGGAGGGGAGTGTGAAAAGCCTTTTTTTCATTGGCTGATGTTGACTAATGTTTGTCAATAAGAATGGTTAGACTCCTAGCTATGTCGTAATTTTTTTCTTTGCATTATCAATGCTTTCAAGGAGGCGGCCTGACTTGTCCAGTGTCAGGTCAGGGGTTGCTGTTTGAGCTGATATGATGCAAAACCCAAAATTGGTGATGAGAACAGTGCATCACTGAAGACCACACTTGATGCATTTGAAATGTATTATGCAACTATATATATATATATATAGAGAGAGAGAGATAGATATAGATATATAGATAGATATGTGTGTCTCTGTGTATATGTATTTATATGTACATCTGTACACTTACTGCCCATTTAATTAAGTTTATGGGAACAAATGATCTTTTATACCAATTTCTAATCAGTCAATAGCCTCACATTATAAGAAAGAAAAGTGTTTGAAGTGACTTTTCACATGGTCTGGTCATTGATGCCAGATGGGCAAGTTTGAATATTTCAAAAACTGCTGATCTACTAGAATTTTTATGCACAACCATTTCTAAGATTTACAGAGAATGATCACTAAATATTCTGGCGAGTAACAATTTTATGTGCAAAATCCCTTGTTAATGAAAGAGGTTGGCAGAGAATAGTCAGACTGGTTCATTCTGATCGCAGGGCAACAATTGCTCAAATATACACTCTTTAGAATGGAAGTATACAAAAGAGCATCTTTGAATGTACAACATGCAAAACCTTGAGGTAGATGGGCTACAGCTACTGAAGATCACACTATATGCCACTCATATCAGATAAGTCAAACCTTGAAGCAGAACTCCTGTCAAATAAAAATAAGTACCTCTAAACAATTCCAAATATTCAAACTGAAGAAGGACTTAATTTGAACCAGAAATTCACATGAAGACAGATGGAGAAAGGAGCAGTTGAAATAAGAGAATCACTGATTTCTTTATTTAGTTTTTATTCTTTCAAGATGAAGAACAAGTTCTTATTACTTATTATTTATAATTCTTCTTGTATTCTGTATTAATTGGGTGGAAAGGTAGAAAGGCATTAATTGCTTATGATAAACTATTCTCTATTAACCTGTATAAAAATGACTAATAATATAACATCATGAAAAAGGCAGGGTTGTACTAAATCAGGAATCAATGAACTAAGTCTTTGCATACAATCTGCAGCTTAACCTTTCATTAGTACATATGTACAATATGCCACGTTCCTCTGATTGTTCAACCATCCTGTTATATCCGAGGGAAGAAAATCAGGTTTTGTATGTACTTTGCTTAGATTCGAGCCAGTCTCAGAAAAATAGGTTTTATATCTAGTTGTGGACAGACGTTAAAAAAATATAATGTTTTATACTTTTTTTTTCAGTGCTTAAACATTTCAAAGATTAATTCTCATCTCAAATATATTTTCAACTCACTTGGTTAATGATTGTTTTTTTTTTATCTTTTGTTAATTCGTTTAAATTATGAATAATTGACATAATTGATAGCAGCTTGGAATCAATGAAACAAAATCCAATTTTGGTTGAGTAGAGGATGTCAGTTTAACTGAAAAGTTTTTGGCAAAAATAACTAAATTTTGTCCTTTTTATCTCATTACAAGACTGGTTGCTGTCATGAGAGAAGCAAAGGAGAGGGCGGGTGATTCTATGCACGTCTCTTCTCTGCATATAATCAGCACTGGTTTCATAGTTACTCATGAATGATCTTAGGAAAAGTAAATCTATTGAACTTTGAAACTATTGATATCTGAGCTTTGTGGATAATTGATTTATAAACATACACCTCTTGTATCCCTCTTGTGCGTGTGTGTGTGTTTTTAATAATATATGGAAATCTATTTTTATCATAATTCATTTAATAGAAGGCTTGAGACCCACTCAAGGTAGAGAGTTACTATTAAAATGTTAATGATGTGTGTGATATAAAAGAGGATGTGGTAGAAAGTTAAGATTTTGAGGATAAAAAGAATAGATTATGAACCTTGACACGAAGGAAAACATCTACATATAATCTCTTACTCAAAGTCTCAGTGCTTGGGGAAAAGTTGTTTGTGTGGGCATTTCTCCTTAAATTTGGATTTCAGAGGAAATGAGGGTGATTTGACTTTGTGGCAATAGCATGATGTGTCCTGGATGTAAAAGCCTGAACTGGTCGAACTAAAGGCTGGAGCTCATCTGAACATTTTCCTTGGGAATAATAGCAATAGAATTGGAATGTTGTATTTGTGGGGAATGTGGCTGAAGAGTGGGGAACAAGTCTCCCCGCCGTGTGATTTTATAAACAATTTTACACTCTATCAAGGGGATTGAGCTGTTCCAGCCTAACATGGCAACAATACTCTATTTTCAGTCTGTTCTGACCCTTGTAAAGAATCAAGTAAAATAAGTACTCACTGATTTTATTTATATATATATATATATATATTAAAAAGTTAAAATTCCAAGCATCACTTATTCGTGTGCATGTGTAGTTGCACTAACATAACAAATTTAGTCCAATAAAGTCTGAAAGGAGGAAAAGCATCACACCAAACATTTTTTCAATTTGTCATACATTTTTCCCCAATATTGTTCTTAATTTATAAAAACATATATCGTTATCTCATATACATACATACATACATATATATACATACATATATATATATATATATATATATATATATATAATTATTTTTTTGAAATATGATTTCATCGCTACATAAGAGTTCTCAGGTTTCAAAAACAGAAGCTAAAACCTTCAATTTCATTTACAGAAATTAAATTAAATTAAAAGAGCTAGTTCTGTTTCATCCTCAAGCGAGTTTTAGAATAACTAATTTTGAAATTTACTGAACTTTGTCAGCATATACATTCGTAATATTAATTTCTATGTATATGGAGAAAACTAATCATTTTAATAATGGGTAGTAGGGTATTTATTTTCACTGACAACTATTGTATCAACATATGAAAAGAGGTTAAGTCAAAGTAGGGTTGGGGTGCCTTTTTTCAAACGAATGATGACATGATGACATCCGTTCAACTCATATTGTCTGGTCTATTTCAGTGACAGAAATGTTTTGGCACTTTTGTTATGCTTTTAAATTTGTATTTGTACACATAAAGATTTTTTTTTCTAAAATATAGGCTCCACTGTTGTATCGGACACTGTTTTTTAAAAATGAAAACAAAAATACTAAAGAACTTTGGATTATTAACCTAATGGTTCTTTCCTATTTTTCTATATACTTACACACAAACACATACATATATATATATATATATATATATATATATATATATATATATATATGCATGTTTCATTAAAAACAACAAACAAGGTACTACAATTGAGCTTTTTATTTAATTTTTCTTGTGTTTGAACAAGAGCTTTCTTTACAAGACAAAGGGTGTGTAAGAACTGTCCAAATATTTTATGTTTCCGAGTACTTTCAGCTATACCTTTAGCCATTATGAAGGATGATTCGATTTTCCAGCGTAATTGAGTGTGTGCGTTATGTGTATGTCTTAAGATTAAAAATAATGGAGGCTTTAATAAAAAAAAAGAAAAAAACCAACTCTAAACAATATTAACATCAAACAAAGCCACAATGTGCTAACCGTATTCGGAAATTAAAAACATCCCTACCACACACTAAGACATACACATAACGCACACACTCAATTAAGCTGAAAAATCGAATCATCCTTCATAATGGCTAAAGGTATAGCCGAAAGCGGTCGGAAACATAAAACCTTTGGACAGTTCATACACACCCTTTGTCCATAAAAGAAAGCTCTTGTTCGAACACAAGAAAAATTAAATAAAAAGCTCAATCGTAGTACCTTGTTTGTTGTTTTTAATGAATCATGCATGAACGAAGGATTGCTGCCTAAATATACAACTATGTGTATATATATATATATATATATATAACAGCACTAGTTGCCTGACGATTGCACTAGCATGAAACAGACTGTCGCTTCTAAGTGCTGACTTCCATGTCCACTTTTATATTTACACACGCTCTATCTCTGATATTGAGCACTTTATCCCATAAATATAGCACACTTTAAGACTATATTTCTTTATATATATATATATATATATATATATGTGTGTGTATATATATATATATATATATATATATATATATATATATATATATATATATATGAGATAATGATATATATTTTTATACAGTTTTATTATATATATAGGTATATATGTATATGTAATAAAACTGTTGCTCTTCAGTGCACACTTGCATGGGAATACCTGCAGTAGATCTGTGATTTATCTGCATCTTGCTTGTAATTTCTTATGTGAATGGATGCTCATTAGAGATAGCTGCTTTATTCAAATTTTCAAACCACTTCCTTGTTTCAGGAACTTTGTGAATAATTAATTGCTATCCTGTGGAGTTAATGTTTATTTTATTTTCCATGTAAAGAAAATCTTTCTTCTGTTTTCTATTTCCTTATTTCTTATATAATTTAAGCACCTCTTTATAAAAGGTTTTAAGTGCATTAATAATCCTTTCGAGGTTTTAAAAAAGTAAATCTAAAAACATCAGATTTGTGCTCTTTTGTTTTAAAATATTTTTCAAAGTAAAATCCTCTGAAAGTATCTAAATAATCGACTTATGAAATTGGAGAAAAAGAAAATTTTTGAATCCACTTTAAACACTTGAGTCAATTTGCTGATTTGATTAGTACCAAACAAAAGCAACCATCTTTAAAATGTCTGCCTTTTCCTCTTAAGTATTGGTTCATCTCACCACATTAAAAAAATATTTGTTCTATTCTTTTCTTTTTTCTTTATCAAAGGAGAAATTTTTTTTTTCTGTCTTGTGTGCCTATAGAAAATTTAATTATCACCCTGTCAAAATGTTGGGCTATTTTAGTGATTGATGTCTCTGAATTGTCTTAACTGTTGCTACCTTCCGCTTCGCCTTTTTTATGCACCACTGACTTTTCATAAAGCCGCTGCTCAAGTGCATCTTCACAAAATATGCCCTGCAGACACCCAAAGCACATGACACAGGGACATATGTTTATACTGAATGGCCAACAGCAGAGCAAATTCACCCTTTAATTCTGAGCAAACAATATGTCTTTGTTACAGTACAACGTTTATAGTCATTATATCTATAAAATTTCCCTAATATGTATTTGTAGTTCCTGAAAGTTATTGTCAATTTGCATAATAATAAAAATGACTTCTGATCACATTGGTTGTAGGTAAAGGAGCAGTTGCTATACAGTCAGCAGTTGATGATTGAAGTCAGATGAGATGGGGAATTATGAAAAGCCAATTGTTTCTCTTTCAGATTTGGAAAATAGTTTTTCTCTTTTATAAAGTGATTCACAAATGATGTCTCCCTTCCGGCGTATATTTAATCACTAATCTGAAATATATAGAACTACACGACTTCAGTGGATCCCTAAATAGAAATGTTGATTCTACTCAAAGAGAAAAGTGATCTTTGTTTTCCACTTTGTGCTCAGTAGATCCACTCCCCTGCAAAAATAACACATGCAATTGTGGTAATTTAGGGGTATACAATTCCTCTTAGAAAAAAGTCTCTTTTTTTATATTAACAGAATTTATTATCTATTACAAAAAAAAAAAAATGAAAATGAAAAATAATTACAGTTATGTTTTGAAAGTTTTAAACATGTTTCAAATATATTTTTAACCTTATATTAGTATAATGTTGTACTTTTATAGCATTAGTAATTTGCAGTTTTCAAACTTACCATTTAAAATATTAGAGATATATTATTTAGTTTATAGTTTGTTATGCATTTCTTTGGCTGTTCTTTCTGCTTTTTATCAGATCCATAAAAAATAAAATTATATATACATATATAGCCAAATGAGTAAATATAGGTAGGTATATGAGCAAGCGATCATATACAAATACATATAAATACTCTATAATGTCAGAAAAAATAGTGCTCAATATTAAATAACAGAGCTATTTAATATATATATATTAACTTTATATATATATATATACAGAAATATAGTCTTAAAGTGTGCTATATTTATGGGGTAAAGTGCTCAATATCAGAGATAGAGCGTGTGTAAATATAAAAGTGGACATGGAAGTCAGCACTTAGAGGCGACAGTCTGTTTCATGCTAGTGCAATTGTCAGGCGACTAGTGCTGTTATTTTTCTCGGCTATTTATATAAGGGTCAGTCGCCTGACGATTGCACTAGCATGAAACAGACTGTCGCCTCTAAGTGCTGACTTCCATGTCCACTTTTATATATATATATATATATATATATATATTAAATAGCTCTGTTAAAAGATTAAGAAATACACATAATATCTTACATTATTAGCACAACTCTGAGGTTTCGTGCTGAAGCAATTTTCAACCAATGGAATTATTTTATTTATTTTATATTTTGGGTCTACACCATTTTTTTGTTTTTTAATTTTTTGGTTTATGCGAGGTACATTATTGTTGGGTGGAATATTATTGGAATTAAAATATTTTAATAGTTTAATTTTGAATTTGAATTTAAGCTCAGATTAACATTTAAGATTATGTTGCAAATAAGAAATATGAATTCTAAATTAGCTAGATGCTGGTTTTGAAAATAACAAGTAAACAAAAAAGGGCATTGGGAAATCAAGTGGGATTGGGGGCAACTGTATTTTTTTTTAAATTAAGAGAGTTATTGATAATAATATCTCTAAAATCAAAAAATAAGGGTAGACCCAAAATAAAAATAAATATAATAATTCCAGCATTTGAAAATTGCTTTGGCATGAATCTCGGAGTTGTGCTATTAATGTAAAATATGATGTATATTTTTTCGTATATGTAAAATATATACATATATATATTACCATCCATAGACAGACTGTTTCACTGTATCACAGCTCATCAATGTGACTAGACATCCGATTGCTTCAAGCTGGGATCGAAACCCGACTAATTCGGTAACAGTCCGAGATTTTCCCCCTAAGCCATTGGCGCACAGTTGAAAGAAAGGTGACTTTTTATGTACTTATTCTATGAATAAACATGTCAATGATTGACAGTGCTCAATTCAGGAAGAGCCTTGTAATATTAGTATTGTTTACAAATTTGCACTTATCTTCCAAGAGTGTACAACCGAATTTAAGTTTTTCATGTGCGTATATATTGTCATCCACAGACAGACTGTTTTGCTGTATCACAGCTATTCAGTGTGGCTAGACATCCGATTGTTTCATATATATAAATTTCTTATAGTGTTTATCTGTAAAAGGACAATATGAAAAGTAAAGGCCTTAACAGCGGAGAACAATGCTTAACTCAAATAACGCAACTTAATTGTATTCTGGTTGGTCTTCCATACTTCATAACTACAGCCCGATTATAAACACAAAATTACATTTCTTAATTACTGCGGATCTTCTGATTAGTCAAAATGATTCAATTTACAATGTGCTAAAAAAGATCTATCTCATAAGGACACTTAGGAAAGCCGATGCGGCTTTTAACTAATTTTATAATATTTTAGCAACTTAAATGTAAAAATCTATTATAATTAAAAAAATAACAAATAATTATATTAAAAATTCATTTTTCATCAAAAAAACTTTTGCTTTCAGAAAATATTGTCCATATTCATAAAAACAAATAAAAGCATTTGAAATTAAATAATATCTTTGTTTTATTGAGTTTTGTATGTTACTTTGCATTCCTCAAAGCCTTGTGCTTTTAACTATTGTAATCACTAAACCTGACGTTTTCATAAAATTAGTTAGGGGGAGGGGGTAATAAATATAAAAAAAATATTTCTGCCATGACTTTAATAAAAAAAACAGATTCATAATAATTTTGATCATCTGTGAATAGTTTCTGAAAGTTTCATTAACATCCAACAATTATTTTTATTTTTGCAAGATTTTCCAAATTAATGTGTGTCATACAATAAAAAACATGCTAAAAATTGTATGTGTTATTTTACTAGTTCCGGTGATACAAAGGAAAACAAGGATTTTTAAATGAAAATTCAGATTGTTCTAAAAAGAAGGAAAAAAATTTTTAGAATAATTAAAATAAACTTTGATCTTTCCTCTTAATAATTACATAAGCATTTAGACAATTAAATTTTTTTTTTCATCAAGTTTGGCATCTTTTTCATCATGCTATGCTCTTTTTTTAGCGATCTCATGGAGGTACCTAGATTTAGGGTCTATATACAAAGGATTAGTATTGGGTTTTTATAAGGTATGTATACATTTTTCATTAAATCTAATGTTATATCAAGGAAGTTCACCTTTTTCATTTTAGTGCTTACAGTA
>OZ038490.1:1847500-1977500 GCA_964036315.1 Acanthosepion esculentum | reverse complement strand
TCTCAACGACCCCTTGTGTCTTAGTGGCTTTATTGCTTTGCTTAGGGGGAAATGATAAAAAAAACAAAAACAATTACAACTACCTTCATTACATGCATAAGTAGTTGTTGGTTGAAATTCTAAGATGAAACATTATCATCCTTTCAGAAATTATTCAAATGGGTATCTTGTTTTATTTCAAGTTTCTGGCTGATGTGTTCCCGAGCCTTCCTCATTGTCTGAAATTCTAGGACAATTCATTGTCATAACTTTCTGAGTTATTCAGATGATTATCATTATTGTACTCTGGTGTTTTGATTGGTCTGTTCCTTAACCTTTGGCAGGTTTATTGCTCATCCAGTTTAAGCAAGACCAAAGTGTATATCAACAAAATAATTGTGATAAACACAATAAAATTGATCGTCTAAATAAGCTCGGCAATGACAGTTCTGTTGCAGGTGACAAGATTTTGGAAGAAAAAAAAAATATCCCAGTTGAGGATCTGATTTCCCAGGGTTTTTTTTTTTTTTAAAAACCCAAAAAACTGTGAAATAACTTCTAGTCAGCAACTGTCGCAAAACAGTCCAGAAGAATACTGAAGAATATGTTGGCAGAAATCTATATTTATAACCAACAAAGATGAAGAAAATATTTGTACAAAAATCTATGGAATAAAAACACAGGTAATTTAAAAAACAGAGCTTTACAAGAAAGAAACCTTTCACTGTTCTTTTTTGTTTGATTTCATTACTTTTAACTTATGTAAAAACTGACCAATGAGCTTAGCTTGTTTGTAATTACTGTAGAAAGATATAAAGATATGAAGAGGAATCAGTTTTTATCAAATTATATTTTCATGGCAGTGGAAACAGGTGAAGTGAAAATACGAAACAGAGAAATTTTGTCTATATTTCTGAGATGAGGTATTATGTATATTATTTACATAATTCGGACTATTGTCCTCATCTTTGTCGCCATGTTTATTATGTTTCGGTTGTTGTATACTCCGGCTTTCTTCAGGTGGTTGGAATGTCGAATTGAATGCTTTATTTCGCTCACTGGGGTAGACTGTTCTAGTTCCACATGTCATGTTTCAAGGACACATGGCACAGTGGATAAAGGCGTTGGTTAGATCCAGTGGCAGCACCAAAAAAGTGTGAGTTGAATACCCAGTTAAGGCAGTGGAGAACTTTCAGAGGGAAATTAACAGGAGATAACTGATAACTGACATCCATTAAAACATGGCACGTGGAACAGTCTACCCCAGTGAGCGAAACAAAGGGTTCAGTTTGACATTCCAACCACCTGAAGAAGTCCGGAGTGTACAACAGCCGAAACGGTGTAATAAATATGGTGACAAAGATGAGGACAATAGTCCAAATAATGTAAAGAGAAATTGTTAGTGTTGAAAATTTTCAAAAGTTCTAAAATGTGATTGGTAATGAAGTACCATAATTTTTAGAATAACATAACTGGATCCCATGATGCCTCAGTAAAAAAAAACAAAATAAATTGGTATTTAGAAAGATAGAAACAGCCTCATCTCTGGACAAGAATGAGTTGCTGAGAAGCTCTGAGGAAAAGTCCATTTTAAAGAATTCCGGTTTGAGGAAATCTCCTGAAAATGTTATGCAAATCAAAAATCAGACAAATGCTTTTCTTTGAAATTTATTCCACAAATTTCTTCATCTTTGTTGTTTTCAACACTTGTTGGTTGATGCATTGGCTAGTATTAGTTGATGCATTGGCTAGTTTCTTCTCAGTATTGTCTAAAGTTCTAAGAAAATGTATTGTCATTATTTTATAAACTATCTTAATTGCTATCATCATTTCTGTTTGATTTGTGTTATTTACATTTGGTCTAGTGACGTTGTCTTTTTTGTTCTTATCACAATATTTTGGCAAACGTTTGGCCAGGTAGGACAGACAGACACAACAGACAATGGTAACAAGGTGAGTAATAACTGAGTAGTACAAATGAAGAACAAGACATTCACAGAAATAGACATGAAAATGATAACAATAAAAGAAAGGGTTCAATTTTAAATTCTCTGAAGGCTACCCAGATCAAAAAGCACCTGAAGAAGGCCAGAGAACAGAACAGCTGAAAAATTGTAATAACAACAAAGATGAGGACAATAGCCCAAACTTAAATACTGTCATCATCTTTGTTGTTTGGTTGATGCATTCACCATTTTTTTGCTCAGTATTAGCTGAAATTCTAAGAAAATGTAATCACTTTTTAGTAAATTATTTTGACTGTTATCATCATTTTTCTTGTTTTTAGCTCTATATTTTGGCCAAATCTAGTGAAAGAAATATCAAAACAAAATAAAAAAAAGACATTATTACAAATATTTCTGAAAATATTATTTACACCATTTATATTTGGATTATTATCCTCATCTTTGTTATTGTTATCACACCTTTTCGGACATTATGCCACTATTATGAGGACCTAGACCTAGAATAGAAATAAATACAATATGTGAGTAACTAATAAAGACAGACAGACAAATGACAGCAGGCCTTCATCAGCAGCAGCAATCAAAACATGACATGAAGTAGCAGTTACAGCACTAATCAGCAGGCAGTTTAGGTTTAAGATTCCAAGTTCACTACAGTGAATTGTCTTAGGAGACAACAGCCTATTGGATTAAAGTATTGGTTTGTGAATTAGGTGATATAGTGATTGTGAATTCAATCCCTGGGCCATACACTGTACACTTGGATTCAGTGGAAATGGGAGAGCAGAAAAATAAGAATTAGATATGACATGGGCAGTGGAATGATAAAATTCTGTCCCTTTAGATTAAATAAAGGGTTCAGTTCAGAGATCTTTGTCGGTTACTCAGATTAATATACGCATCTGATGAAGGCTGAAAGGCACAACACCCAAAATGTTGTGATAACAAGAAGAATAGTCTGGATATAAATAGTGTGAATAGTGATAACTGCTCATTCCAGAAATTCAGATAGAAATTTCCTAAGAGAGTTATAATCCTTGTGAGAAAAACAGATCCAGGAATTGAAAGTGTTTCTGCTAAAATTTGTTGCTTGATTTCTTCAGGTCTTTGACTCATTTGGAAGGAGATTTCTTGAGGAACCAATGCAGGATTGATTGGGAAACACTGTTAGAATGGCAATAAGAGACATTAAAGAAAATAGAAAATGATCATAAAACAACAATTTCAGTTTGAGAATTTCTTCAGTCACTGAATAATTTTGTTTGAAATGAAAAAGGATCTTCAACCAAAACAGAATACAAAGCAAAAAATTAAATTTAAAAATTAAAACTTTAAATTTTAAAATATAATATCTACAAATTAAATTAGAAAATTTTAAATAAAATTAAAATTTAAAAATTGATAATTTTCACTGAATTTTTTTTAATGTGTTTTTGTTACTTTCTGAAGAGAAATTTTGAGATTTGTTTTTTGAAAGGCAGCCTACATTTTCAAAATGACATGAAATTTTATCTTAAAAAAACAAATTGATTTTCTTTGATCAACTAAAAATTCTTTTCCTTGAAAGGCAATTGTTCCTGGAGTTAAAACAGGACATTAAATATTTTTTGAAGTCCTACCAGGATTCATTAAATTTGTCAATATACAAAACTAAAAAGGGCTGTAAGACAAGGGTGCATCTTCTCACCAGACTTATTTAATGTATACAGTGATGCAATTTTGAGAGAATTAGAAGTCTTACTAGAATTCATTATTGGTGGCCACAATCTTAACAACAAAAAATATACAGTTCAAAGTGTGTTCATAGCAGACCTAGAAAGGAAACTACACAAACTCTTACAGAAATTAGTGAAGAAGAAAGACTAAGCATCTATTGCAAGAAGATAGAATGCATGGTTGTTAGCAAAAGAAACAGCCCAACATGCAAATTATAGATTAGAGATACCAACATCAAGTAAGTACAAAAAATTAAATATCTCAGAAGTGTTTTAACAGAGGACACTGAAATCTGAATGTGCATTGGGACAGTGAAAGATGCCTTCTAAAAGCTAAGTAAAGTATTAAAAAAACAGGAAAATTTAATTAGAAACAAATATAAAGATTTCTGAACTGTTAAATAATATCAGTCCTCATATATGTCAGTAAAAGCAGGACAATCTGCTCATCGATGAAGAAAAGACTTGAAACAACAGAAATGTGATTCTACAGAAGGATGCTGAGAATACCATGGATGATCGATCCATGGTATTCTCAGCAACAAGAAAGTTTTAAAGAAAATGAAAACAAAAAAGAAGAGTATTACTTAGAATCAGAAAGAAGCAGTTGAAATTTCTAAGTTACATAATGAGGAAAGTGGGCTTGGAAAATTTGACACCCACAGGACAGATTGAATGCAAGAGGGACAAAAGAAAACCACACCTAACCGAGCCAATGAGCCTGAGTAAATGGATGGTGGAACAAAGTTCAGGAGAGATAACAAGAAAACAATGTATTAAGCACTACAAAGACAGGAAATTGTGGAGAGCAACATCCTGAAGGGACATGGCAAGAAGATTGTCTACGATCATAGTTTTATGGCACCATGTACAGCACTAAATTCACTTATTGAATGACATTAAATTTTATAATTACCAACTATTATTCAATGTAAATGTACCCTGCAGAAATGTGGTTCTACAGAAGGATGCTGAGAATACCATGGATAGAACAGCAATGACAAAGTTTTACAGAAAATGGAAACAGAAAGGACACTTACACTTAACATCAGAAAGAGATTGTTGAAATTACTAGGTCACATAATGAGGAAAGAAGACTTGGAAAATTTGATACTCACAGGACAAATAGAAAACAGGAAGAACAGAAGAAAGCAACACATGACATACGTAGCGAGCTTGAGTAAATGGATGACAGAACAGAGTTTAGGAGAGATAACAAAAAGACAAAATGTACTAAGAGCTACAAATGACAGGAAATTGTGGAGAGCCATGATCGCCTACATCCTGAAATGACATGGCACATAGAAGAAGAAGAAGAACCCCATCTATCTTAGTGGTTTTATTGTGTTGCTTGGGGTGAAATGATTAAAAAGAAACTTTTGTGTATATATTTGATTCTTGAAGTTGAAAGAATTGATTTGAAGAAATAAATTCTTATTGAATAGAAACAGGTTTCGATTATCTTCCTGTTTACAATGAAGTGACAACAGATGTGGCAGGATATTTACAGAAGTTTGTTTACTTTTTTAATTCACTGTGTTGAGAAAATGATTTTCTTTAGTTACAACCTGGAAACAAATTGTCTAGACTATTAAAAATCACTGTAATCTTCTGTCAGAAATGCTGTCAAGTTAGAAAATCTCCCATGTTGATATAAAATACAAATAAATCAATTCACAATCAATGATATTTTTTTGCCAGCTAATGAAAAGTTATTCATTTTACAATTAGAATTTCAGGCACATTTGAACATCTCTAATCTAGAAATTTCTGGCACATTTGAATATCTCAAATCTAGAATTTTCTGGCACATTTGAATATCTCTCATCTAGAAATTTCTGGCACATTTGAATATCTCTAATGTAGAAGGCTGGAAACTTGAGCCTTTCTTGGAAGATTTATAAATGTTTAATCTTAAAGAAGTTAAATTTGCACCAAGTTCTCTTACTCTACAATACATTTTATTACTCTTCTACTTAACATATGCAAATAGGTACAAATCTTATTACTAATCCACTACATCTCAAACAAAGAGGTTTAGTGACTTTGATTGTTCTTGAACTTTTCCTGCAAACTCTTTCCTCCTCTCTGCTTTGAGATTTATGCTCTGTTCTTTTTAATAGAGATCTTGGTCTCATTTCATCTTCTTCAGTGTCTGAGTCACTCTCATCATAGGCTCATCTTCTGTTACATTATCCTGATCTGAAGAACTCATCCTTTCTTATCTGTCAAGGTCTTCTTTCATCACAAAGTCTTCCTCTTCAATTCTGAGTCTTAATTAGTCAGAATGGACCATTAGGACTTTTCCTTTCTTAGATATAATGGCCGTCATATGTCCCCTTTGCATGATGAAATTATCTCTCACAGGAGTTTCTACTTTGTCTTTCTTATACCACATTTGTCAAATAAGACCTTGTTAATGAAGATCTTATTTATCTATCCATTAATGCAGATGGGCTTTGCAATCTGTCTGCATGTGAAATCATCTTATGACTAAGCGGTAACTCTGGTAAGTAGGCGTCTGTAGTATCTCTACTTGAGGAAAATGCTTTTAATCCCATTTTTACTACCTGCATCATTCCTTCTCCAATCCTATTGTGGGTGATACGGTGGTGAGCAGCCAATCTACCTCAACCAGTTGCATTGATCTTCATCGCAAAATTCTGGTGTGTTATCTGATACCAGTGTCTTAGGGACCCCATTTCTAGAAAATACCACTTTTAGTATCAGTTTTATTGTAGTCGTTTTTCCATCTTTAACTTTAACGACTTCAGATTATGCCAAAAAGTATACCAAAATTAGAAAAAGTCCCATGCCATTATGGTTTTTTCCTTCTTTGATATAATGGCCATATTGTGTCCCCTTTGAAATCTCTCTCAGGATTTGCTGCTTTGTCTTTCTCATATCACAATTAGTTATGACTTTATTGTGATAATGAAATGTTACTAGCTTGGTTTCTGAGGTATTGTAAGTGAGGTGAGCTATTATCACTAAAAATGAGTGATCAGTTATCAGGTTGTGATCATCTTGATTTTGAAGGCGCTTCCATGAACTGTGGCATCATCTGCATATATATTTACTCATAATCTGAGAATGTTTCTATGCAGATTGTTAATAAAAGCAGAAAGTGGGTACAACTGAAGACAGAGTCTTGCGGTTTGCCTGCATTGATCTCATGGGCTTCAGAAGACTAACCATTAATGATGAATTTAATTGACCTTCCTGAATGGAAGGACTTGATAATTGCAAAGAGGTGTCATAGTTGGTGAGTTTATGTGCAATCCTCTATACCAGACCAGGTTAAAAGACTTTGAGATATCACTCTTGTGATGGAGTTACCATCAATTGCTTCACTGATTCTGTGGTGTAATGAAAATATATGCAGGATACATTTACATTAAATAATAGTGGGTGATTGCCAAGTTAATGTGATTCAATAGGTGAATTTAATATTGTACTTGGTGCCATAAAACTATGAGCTTATACAATCTTCCATATGCAGTGTCCCTTCCCTTCAGGATGTTAGTGATTATGGCTCTCCACAATTTCTTGTCCTTTGTAGCTCTTAATAAATTATATCTTTTTTCATTGCTCCTAAACCTTGTTCTGTCACCCATTTACTCAAGCTCACTTGGTTAGTTGTGCATTGTTTTCCTCTGTTTCTCTAGTCTTCAATATGTCCAGTGAGTATCAAAATTTCCAAGCCTGCTTTCCTCATTATATGCCCTAGAAATTTCAACTTCTTGTTTCTAATGTTAAATATAAGTTTCTTAAGTTTACATTTTGTTTCCATTTTCTCTAGAACTTTATCATTGTTCACATGTTCAATCTGTGGAATTCTTAGCATCCTTCTGTAGAACATTTCTCTTGTTTTAAGTCTCTTCTTCATCTGTGAGGAGATTGTCCAGCATTCTCTGCCATATATGAGGACTGATACTACATAACAGTTTAGTACTCGATCTTTCTTTCTAACAAAAATTTCCTGTTTCTTAATACTTTGCTTGCCTTTTGAAAGACATTTTTTGTTATCCTAATGCACTACCAGATTTCAGTGTTGCACTTTCTGTCAAAACATTTCCCAGATATTCATCTTCATGGGAGTTCATTGATATGAAGTAGCCAAACCAACCACACAAGATTCTTTTTGCAAATAGGTTTCAAGATTGTCTGTGTTTCTGAGATGAGGTATTATAACTATTTACATTGTTTGGACTGTTGTCCTCGTCTTTATTGCCATATTCACAACATTTTGGCCGTGTATTCTGCAGTCTTCTTCAGATGATTGGAATTTGAACTGAACCCTTTATTTTATCCGAGTAGCTTGTGTGTTGAAATGTGTCACAAAAAAACATTTTTTGTCTCTCTCCTACTGTCCACTTCTGAGACAAACTGCCCTCCTTCTCATTCCAGCCCTTTACATAGAGCTTGGTAACTCACCTATACAAAACACCAAAAAGCCAGCTACCAATCACAGTTTCCGCACATGTCCACCTCAGCTCGCTTTGGGGGTGTCAAGTTGACCGACCAACTCATTACACGCCTCCCCTGATCTTAAGATCACAAAGCTCCCCAGCTCGAGAGATGGTCACATCTGTCTGGTGACTGCGTTCGCATATATATAACTTGCACGCTTGACATATTGGGATGACCGCACATGCGCGAACACGCTTGCTCCGAGGTGGCAGATTTCCAGATTCATCTCATGTCTCGCTGTCATGATTGCACACCGTGCAACTCAAGGAAGGCCTCTTCTGCCGGGATGACAGGGTCCTCATCCTCGGATGAACTCTCATCCGTTGAGCTGCCATCCGCCTCTGGACAGCTGGCCTCATTGACGTCCACAGGTAGAGTACTGATGTCTGAGGCAAAGCTCAGTGGATCCTACTTTAAATACACCACTCGTGCACCATCTTCAGAGTCACTTTCATCATCTGATGACGGTTTTAACCCTACAACAGGCCGAAAGGCTTTAACATGGCTGATAATCTCGGTAACATGCCCCATTCTAATCTTGTCCGTACACTTGCTGTGCGGGGTCTTAACCCATACTACGTCACCAATTCTGTATTTTGCTTGCGCGTCGCTCAGAGCCATTGCGATGTCAATGCCTCACAGCCATAATTGATAGGCATGCACCATGTTAGCCGGTGCTGTTGTAGGCGAAACGCTGTCTTTAGGCGTCGCATTATACCAATAAACTGCTTCAGGGATCGAACATCACTTCCTGGCTGCAATCACTTTTATAGACCGGTGGCTCCTTTCTACTATGCTGTTTCCTGCCGACATGTAGTCACACTGGAACTGAAGCTGCACATCCCACTTCCTTAAGAACTGCGAGAATTGCTCTGAGGAAAATGCCACACCATTATCTGTCAATACTTCTGTAGGTGGTCCCCAGTTGTAAAAGATGGACTCCAATTGACGTATTATGCTGGATGCAGTAATCACCAAATGGCGAAGCAAAAGGGGCCACAGTCAATAATAGTCAAATAGAGCTGGCTGCCAACATGCATAACATCTATCCCCAGCCTGTTCCAAACATGGGTAGTACTCAAATTTCCTTTTTGCCATTGCACCGATGCTGGGTCAATTGACTGGCACGCCTCGCACTTCTGCACTACTGTCCTAACATGCGCCTTTTTGACTTCGAGAAGTAGAGTGTTCATTTAATCCCGGGATGCCCACACTGTTCATGTATGCTCATGATCCGCTCGAGGTCCATACTGGGCGCAGAAGCCATACATGCCAGCTGCAGAGGTTCAGACTCTTTCCGAGCAGCAGTCAGTCAACCAACGCTGCGGAACAGAAGTCAATGCATCTGCTCTGTTGACTGCCGATTTAACTAATGCTACATCTACAGACAGGTTGTACTCTTTGATAGTTTCAGTCAGCGTGGCGAGCCGCCTTTGTATCAACATCTCGCTCAATACCTTGGTGATCAGTCGCGCTCTTCTGGTAAGTGCATCTGATATCCAACACTGAGTGTATGTGGGAGTCCGTGACGATGTGTAGCACTGTTGCTTGCCATTGGAGCATTAGGTTAACCCTCTACAGGGAGAATGAGCTTGACCCTTTCTTCATCTACTAGCTCACAGATCATCTCTACTCGCTCGAGCCATTCTATAATTGGTTCATCTGACGCGGCCCATCCAAACTCAGGAATCAACCGCAGGTCGAAAGGCCTCCTTGCCATTTCTGCTGGATTCAGATAAAGCGTGTCAATGTCTGAGGTTTGCCGAAATAGCTTGTGTTGAAATGTGGCATGAAAAAAAATTTTGTCTCTCTACTACTGTTGTAGCGACAGGCACAGTCTCCACTTATGAGACAAACTACCCTCCTTCTTATTCCAGCCCTTTACATAGAGCTTGGTAATTCACCTATACAAAACACCAACAAGCCAGCTACCAATCACAGTTTCCATGCCTGCCCACCTACACTCGCTTTGGGGGTGTCAAGTTGATCGATCAACTCATTACAGCTTGTTCTAGTTCCACGTGCCATGCCTCTTCCGGATGTCTCAGTTGCCTCCATTTAACTCAAGTTTTTTGTTTCCCACTGCAGTTGCCAGGTTTTGTTCACCACAGCAATATCCACTGGGCCATTTGTCTTTGAGGATTCATGGCCCAGTGGATAAAAGTGTTGGTTGGATTCAGTGACTTGATCCAAAGAGTTGTGAGTTCAATACCTTTAGTAGTGAGCAAAAGAGTTGAGTTAAAGGGAGATAGCTGAGACATGACACATGGAATGAGAACAATCTACCCCGGTGGATGAAACAAAGGGTTCAGTTTGAAATTCCAGTCACCTGAAGAGGGCTGGAGCATAGAACAGTCAAAATGTCATGAATATGGCAACAAGGATGAGGTTTCAAGCTTGGGTGTTACTCCTGTTTTAATGGAAGTGTTCACCTTTCATGAGTCAATCTCTCACGGCCAAGAGAGTCTTGTCAATTTTCCTTTCCTTCAGATAATTATAAGCAGGCCTTGCATGACTCACGTCTTTTGTTGACTTTGCTTGTATAAAGTGGAATATGTATTAATTTTCCCATTCACTTATTGCACTCTAATAATCATCTTTAATCTGGACTCAGTGTGCATGTGCTTAATCCCTGACTTCTGCTTCAATGATTACAGTTGTTTTACTAATGTGCCCATTAAAGAGTCGACAGGAAAAATTCCCATTTCTCTACATTAATTCCTCAAATTATTTCATTCTTTTTTCTTCTGCCATCTCTATTTTTTTATCAATTATTTTGAGATGTTTTTTAAGTTAATAACCCCTATTTCTATATGGGCTTCATTGGCTATGACTACTGGGGGTCGAAGCCCAACTTCATACCTTATACTGGCCTTGACAACATTTCTAATAGTGTCATAATTTTTGAGTCCAGGTGAATGAGACAAAGACCCAGGCTTGTCATTGCTAGTGACAGAACCAAGAGTTCCATCTGTTATGAGACTTTTGGTATAATCTTCATTTCGTTCATCTTCCATTTCTTCTGCTGAAAAAATATCCTCAACATATTTCTGAGGTTTTTCCTCCGCCCCAATTTCATCTTTCTCTTTTTCTATTTTCCTTTTCTCTTTTTCTATTTTCCTTTTCTCTTTTTCTATTTTCCTTTTCTCTTCATTTCTATTTTCCTTTTCTCTTCATTTCTATTTTCCCTTTCTCTTCATTTCTATTTTCCTTTTCTCTTCATTTCTTTCTCACTCCTGTCTCCTGTGATCTGGAATATCAAGGAAACCCATTTGATGTGTCCCTTTCGTCCCTACGTTGTCTGTTTGACCTTTAATGAATGCCAATTCCGTCATTGGAATGTGTTTCTATCTCTAGAATAAAAGAGCATATATGTTATGTGGGCACTAATTTCACAACCCTGACAGTTCATAGATACACAAGTTAATATAGGGCATTCCCAATTCAATATGTCAAACAATTTATCGATATACATCTCCTTTGTATTTCTGTTTCCTTTCACTTCAGAGTAAATTATGGCTCCGTTCCATATTTTATTAAGCTTTGCCATAATTCTAATTGTTTATTATCAGTGATGTAAACAATGTGTTTGCTTTGGTCCACTGGTCAGTAAGATTAGGGTAGATGTCTTGTAAAATCATCTTGTTTGAATACTTTGTTAAATGGTCACAACTTTGTTCATGTAAAATGACAACAAATTTTAAAAGGGACGCGGATTAATGGTACGTTGTCTTTGGCTATTTCTTGCTGGTTAGATATGTGTCACATGTTTTGAATGGTTATATATAATTGGTTTGATACGTGTCACGTGTAATGACGTAACAGATATTATTTAAATATGTGTGGGGAAACATTCCGGATGTTAAAGTGTGTAAAAGTTAGTGAGTCTCAGTAGAATGTTTTGACATATATATAATAGGAAAATAAATACAACAGTACAACTAATGTCATTATGTAAAAATTACATAATGTAGTAACTAATAATAACAAAACAAAAGTCATTGAAACAAAGCAAGTTCAGTCGACCATTTATGACAATTCCAGAACAACGTAACTATAAACAATTTTTTCTATCCTCTGCCAGCCGCAATGATGGAGAAGAATTTCAAAATGTCTCTCATTGTTGGCAATTCTGAGACAAGTAGCTTTGTCCAGTGCCTACAAAACTACTAAAGTTAGTTTTTGCATTTATTCTACTTTTAAATTTTGATTGTGCCATTATTGGTGTATTCTCTGAAATTAAAATAAAAAAAGTTTTGTAACCTTTATGACGTCAATCTAATCAACAAGCAATAAGACCACTTAACATTCTTTAAAGCAAACTAAGTCCAAAATGATTTCTCTCTATCAATAGTAAAACAAGCATAGAATTATTACAGTGAGTGAAGGCTTTTACTACATAAGAATATAAATAATTCTCAGATACTTAACAGAAGTCGACATTTCTATTACTCAGAACCCAATATTATGAAAGAATAATCAAAATAAAAAATACAACTGATTAAATGAAAACAAGCTATTGTGTTTCTAGAAAGGTCTTACAATATTGTGAAAACGTACCTCAAATTTCAACTTTTGTTTTGTTGAAGAATTCAAACTGTCAAGAGGATTTTCATCCTTTTCCTTTTGAAAGATTGGAATGGAATAGCTACCATTCCCAAGACTTCTTTCTGTTACCAGATTGGATTCCTTTTGTGACTTTATTTGATTCACCCCCATGGATTGATATTTTTAACCTTTCTATTGAGAATTGTGCCACAGGGGATTCTTCTTGGGTTAAAGCTGGCATTTCCGGGTAACATTTTGAACTGATTCAGTATTTCTTATTAAGTCACAAAATGAATGTTGTCTTGAATGGCCACTCTTCTAGATCTTTTTGTATTAATGCAGGCATCCCCCAGGGTTTTATCCTAGGATCTAGGTTGTTCCTAATTTTCATAATGACTTTCCAATTCTATTTCTTTCTTATATGCAAATTCCTTGACAAGATTACTTATCAAATCACAAAGTGAATGTTGTCTTGAATGGCCACTCTTCTAGATCTTTTTGCATTAATGCAGGCATCCCTCAGGGCTCTATACTTGAATTTAGGTTGTTCCTAATTTTCATAAATGACCTTACTGGTGTCTTTAGTTCTCAAAAGTCTTTGTGTAGTATTTAAGTTACATCTGCAAGCCTTTGGTGGGAATGGCTACTACTGGCTATAAAAGTTTTAAGTGGAAAAAGTTTCACCCTTTTAGGCACTTTACAGAAAAACTTGAAATTTTCCATCACATTTCATAAAATTTGTTGAATGCAGTGTATGATTTGGCAACTATAATTCACAGACTAATAGAATTAACTACTTTTATGAGGAAATAGTCAGTTCTCTGAGATTGTGCTTTTTTAAGAAAGTATATTTTCATTCATCATACTAAAATACAGCATTTTAAGACCCAATTCTTTTACTTTGAAATATCATGAAAGTATGATATGCCCTAATGTAACTGGTGGCAATACTGAAAGTGGGCTTTACAGATCATTTTAAATAGTTGAAATGAGGCTGTGTTAAGTGTATTAGCTTCCAAGCACAATACTCTGAAAGGAACTAATGAGCCATTGCCCATGGTAGGTTTTTGCTAGTTGATATTAAATGAGTGGATGCTTTCCAGACAGACATCATATAAAAATGGGAATAAAAATATACGACGCCTGTTTTACTCAAATAAAATGACATTATTTTCTTTTGATGTAAAATAAAACAAGCTTCAGTTTCCGTCCTCCTCAGTGGATCTTTTTCCCATTTCTTATTCTGGTTTTGTTTTTAGTTTTTGGTTTCCAGTCTTTTTTAACTGTGGAATCACAAAAAGTAAAAATAACTACTAGTCAAACACAAAATGCATTTTCTCACCTCCAGTAGAATAAAAAGTTACCTTTTATTTTCTCTACAACTTGGCTTGAATTCAAACAAAGTGCACAACCAACAGAAAAATTAGACAAAATATGCTTTCAATTCATTCTGAATAATAATTTACACATTTTTTTTTTCTTGCTCTGCTTATACTTACCCCAACATTTCTTCTATGTAATTTTATCTCGAATATAAAAATACAAAAAGTGTTTTCATTTTTTTATGTAGTTACACATATTGATTTACAAGCAAATCAAAAACCGTTATTATTTGTTACTTGTAGAGTTTAATGTCATTGGAATTTTAGACAAATGTAGTTTGAAAGAATGGCATTGACTGAATGTTGCAATGGTCACCATAAGTAGAAGGAAGAAGATGAATGAAGAAAATTGAAAAACAAATACAGTTGAGAAATATGTTTCAGGTTTTTATATAAATGAAGAAATTAAATTTTTTCTCTTGGATTATTTTTCATGACAATTTGTGTAAAACAAAGGACAAAAGTCAAGGAAATTATCCCAAATATTTATAATTAATCAATGTGTTCACAACTAAAATTATCCATTATCAGATACACTTAGACTTCTCTCTCACCCGTTGCCTGTATTATTCTCTCTCTGATCCCTTCTCATCTTTGATGTCAGTCCATGTTTTAACTAAATGTTATAAAATCATGGTTTAGTGAAAAAGTAAAATAAGGAAGGAAAATGAAAATAAGGAAGGAAAGGAAAATAAGGAAGGAAAAGGAATATAAGTAAAGAAAAGTAAAATAAGGAATGAAAAGGAAAATAAGGAAAGAAAAGTAAAATAAGGAATGAAAAGGAAAATAAGGAAAGAAAAGTAAAATAAGGAATGAAAAGGAAAATAAGGAAAAGTAAAATAAGGAATAAAATGGAAAATAAGGAAGTATAGGAAAATAAGGAATAAAAAGGAAAATTATGAAGGAAAATGAAAATCATGAAGGAAAATGAAAATAAGGAAGGAAAAGGAAAATAAGGAAAGAAAAGTAAAATAAGGAAGAAAAAGGAAAATAAGAAAAGAAAAGTAAAATAAGGAAGGAAATGGAAAATAAGGAATGAACAAATGCTTTCTACTGCATCCTCTTGTTCACCTTTCCTATGCTCTGTCTTTATAGAAAGAATTTTAATGGATCACAATTTTGACACTTTTTAATTTCACTCTGTATTTTCAATCTTTCATTCAAGTCATTATTTTACTTTCATTTCATACCCATTTTTTCTTGCTCTCCCTCTCTCTGTCTCTCTCTGTCTATATATATATGAAGAAATATAGTCTTAGGGTGTGCTATATTTATGGGATAAAGTGCTCAATATCAGAGATAGAGCATGTGTATAAAAGTGAACATAGAAGTCAATACTTAGAGTCTGTTTCATGCTAGATGCAATCCTCTATATATACACACACACACACACACACACACACATATATATATATATATATATATACAACCGAATGGGTTAATATAGGTAGGTATACAAATGAGTGATTGTATGCAAATAGATGTAAATACTCTATAGTGCAAGAAAAAACAGTGCTCAATGTTAAATAACAGAGCTATTTAATATATAAAGAAATATACATTAATTCCTTACATTGAGGTACATTGTTGGGTTGACAATGTTTAACATAAAATAAAAATAATAATTCCAGCACTTGACAATTGCTTCAGCATGAATCTTAGAGTTGTGCAATTAGTGTAAGATATTATGTATATTTTTATATATATATATATATATATATATATGCACTACAAATGTAGGTAGATGTATATTTATTAATATATATATATATATATATGCACTACAAATGTAGGTAGATGTATATTTATTAATATATATATATATATATATATAATATATATATGCAGAGTGCGATGGATAAATTGTAATCTAAAATATGAAAAAATGAAAATAACACTGACACCTCATTTTAACAGATATATTTACCAAAATTACACAAAAATATCTTGAAATACTAAAGAGTAAATTTATTTAATAAAATCGCAATTACCTTCAAGCATAGACACCAGACAACTTCAGAATCTCTTGCAGCTCTTTTGGATGGTCTCCTAAATTAAGTTGGTGTTACAAGGAGATTTGTTGGTCTCTTACTCAACTCTAACCTACACATAATAATCAATGAGGGTTGCAGTCTAGGGAGTTAGATGGCCAGATGTAAGTGGTGATGTGGTTGCAAAAATTATCTAGCAGCTATGACTGGGTTCTCCTGCTTCTATGGTATGGTGCAGAGTCCTGTTGCCAGACTTAGGGTCTTCCAATGGGAACCTTCTAGACCTAGGGTAGCACTACCACCACAAGTCACTTGATGTAGATCTCTGTGTTGAGCCTGAGACACTCGCTAACAAATTTGGGAGTTCTTTTCTTATCAGAGTGAGTTTTCCAGGCTTCTATACCTTGATAATCACCATTAGACTCATCCAACTCTTTCTGAATCCTCTGCACTGTCCTTAGATTGACAACCAAACACTCTGGTGGAGTTAATTGCCTCATTGTGCTATTTTTCTCACATCTAGTACCCAAGTGACCCTACTATACTGTGCAGTTGACAAAAGCAAAAACAAACTATGTATATGCACAAAATTAAAAATATAATTCATGGTGAAGTAATGGATAGTGGCTCGGATTGAGGAATTGGAGAGCTGAGTTCAAATTCCAGTCAGATCCATTGCATTCAATTATGTGTTAATACCCTTGGGAAAAGTATGAATCTTCTTTTTCTCTCTCCAGCTATGGGTAAATAGCAGGACAGACGGGGTTCTATACCCTTGGGTGGCAACTAGTCTAAGAGAAAGTAACTCTGAATCCAAAACTGTATATAGCCCTGATGTAGTGCATACTATACAACTATCCCGACTATGGTCAAATGGCTATAATGACAATGACAAATATAAAATGGCAACTCTCTCCCCTCTCTCTCTCTCTCTCTCTCTATATATATATATATATATATATATAATGTGTATGTATCATTTTTTTTCTTTTCATTTTTCCATCTTTTTTCCCCTCGACCTTTTTCTTGCCTTCATTTTCCCACTTCGTTCCTCCTTAATATTATTACATCTTTCTCAGTTAAAATGGATTTATTTCAGAAGGGCAAAGGAAAGGACTGTTATTACATTTCTGGTCCTTAGTCGAAAAGTATAATAATCATACATACAAACAAGAAAAATATTACTGTCATTCATCTTCTCCTATTTTAAAACTTTTCAATATCATGTTAACTTCCAATTTGATTATCAGTAGACAGCATATTGGAGATGCCAGATGATGCTGGAGTGTTATAAGTGAGGAATTGGCAACTCACTCACAGCTGAGCCCCTGTTTATTCACTTCAAATTAATGACCTTGGAAGTAAAGGAGAATCATTCTCTACACACTGTCTTGTGATCAGATATTTTGACAAAAGTATTAGTATGCCACAATGCTTAACATAAAAAAGATCAGGATTTCTTCCCAGCTTCAAGCATAAATAAATCTAATCTTATTTGTCTTGGAGCAGGGTTTGCAGACTGGCTGAGATTTTAAAGCACGGTATTACTAAGCTTTGAATTTCATGATATGCCAAGTTTGAGGCTAATTTTAAAATAAATTCGGCTCATTTGGACTACTAATGAAAAAACAAAAATCTATTCAAAATATTGTTGTAGAATGTTTTAAAATTGTGCTTGTAGTCCTATCAGACAATCATAATTTGGAAATAAGGTCTGCATTGCCAAGTCAGTTGTTGTTATATTTCATGCTAGCAGGAATATGGAATGGACAAACATGGTGGATAAATAGTAACAGGTTTATTGTAGAAACCAGTACAACAAGTAAGGAAGTAATAGTTATGCACACGGTCATCGCAAGTCAGTACAGTTGTGTGAGTGCTGCTATCGAAAGGCTGCTAGTTCTCGCAGATTCCAGCTCGACTCTCCTGTCAGCTGTCTTAACAGATTCTTAAAGTGGTTACCACGTATAGTGCCACCACTCATGGGGGTGGCAGGTTATTCCATTACATCAGTTGCCTTGCTCTTGTAAGCTATGGGAAAAGACATCCAGTAGGGTGACACATGAAAATCAACAAGATCATGGGACCAACTTGTGTTACACAAAATGTTTTACTTGCCTAATGAAATTCATTCAATTATTTTTATTTCAAAATTTAATTATTTTTTTGGGTGATCCTTCTGTTTGTTGATATCTTTTTATTTGCATTGTACCAGACATTACTCTTTTCATAAATTACATTGCATCATGGGGTACCAGAAACAAAAAAGTATTTTTTTGGTTTTCACTGAATAATGCACTTTTGTCAATTCTCACTCAAAAATCTTCGAATGTTAATACCATTCCATCTTACAGTCTCGAGTAGGACCTGTAGAATTTTATACCCTGATGGTGTAGATTGAGTGAAAGTCAACTTTATTGAGGAAGCACTAAATTTCTCTGAAATGCAGTTGGTATGTCATTATCAGTGAGGTAGGTTCATTGATCATTACTACTTAGTAGCAAGTTAGATTCTTACTCGGTGCTGTATACTTGTAGCTTTGTAGAAAACTAAACTAAGATTTGTAAATTAATAACAATAATTGTTGGTTTCAATTCAAGAAGAAATGACTGTAAAAACATCTTCCTCCCTAAATTTATAGTAAATCATACAGATGCATGCTGGGATTTCCTTCTAGCTAATAAGATAAACCACTTGTCAGTCTCATCTTTAATATTTTTGTTCTTTATTGTCTTGATGTCAGAATGCTACAATTGTATCTTTTTCATGTCAACACCATTCTTTGTGAACTTTTTGCCTTATTACTGTTGCTTTGCCTAGTTTTGTCTTGCATATTATATATATATATATATATTGTCTTATATATTATTGTTTGCTTTGTATTATTTTTACCTTGTTCTTTTCTTTCTTTTCTTATTGTTTATTGGGAACTTTACCAATTCTGTTTGTTGAGCATTTCTGCCAGTTAAACTTAACCATGGCCAATTACTCTACAATAATAAGATAGACTTTGGGAGGAAATCATTAAAAACATTATTTTCTACCCTGTTCCTTCATCAATCTTTCAGTATATATTGAATTATATGTTACAACATTATCAGCATATTATAATGTTGTTCAATATTTTCACAATACGAAAAGTACTGAAGTGATTTTTTTTCTGATTGCAATCTAGAGAATGCTCTCTGAGAACAATATTGCTGAATGTGCACTGTATTCGCAATTTCTTGATCCTCTTGAAGTAATTCTAAGTTCCATTATGTTTTTTTTTTATAGAACCCAATTTTGTTAGTGTCGAATAAAAGCAGTGATGCATTCCTGTCTGCAGGCACCTTTAAGTGTTAGTGCCAAGCAGATATTGCATTCTCGGAGAAACAGAAGTATTTCTTTTCTAATCTCTTATGGAGATTCGGTGCGCTATTCAGTTGCAGATGTAAGTCTGCAGAGAGGGATTTTATTGCATTTGGATGAAAAAACTGTCTCTGCAAGTACATCTTTCTTCATGAGTACACATTGCTTGGTATAAACTCAGATCAACTTTGGAATAATGTTTTTCATTCAGACACGGATCATTCATTCTCCTCCTGTTCATCATAAAGCTATTTGATGTGACACCATCAAACTGGACAAGGAAGATGATGCTGACATGAATATAATAGACAAGATTAACGACTATTGGAAAGCCTTCTGTTTTTCCTGGAACATCTTTTCTTATTTTGTTCGTATCTCCAGCTCAAGCAATTTAAGAAAACACAGTTTCTTTTTAATTCTTTTAATACAAAAACGTTTTGTTTGTGTCGCTTTGTTTTTGTTGTTTTGCTTTCTTTCCTGTTGCTGCAATCTCTTTCTTTCCCATTTTTGTTCTTGATCATTTTCATTCTTTGTATCTCATTTATTCTTATTTAACTCTTCGCTTCCCTCTTTTCACATACTTCAATCTTCATTAGATGCAGTTCAATCAGTTCCTGTTTTCTGCATTCCCGACTGCCCCCTTCCGCTCACATTGCTTTAAAATTCTCTCTCATTTCTTCTCTCTCATTTCTTCTCTCTCATTTCTTCTCTCTCACATACACTCTTTCCATTTTCTCATCTTTTCCTTTTAGCAATTTTACTTTTTCTATGTTGAATATTTTTTTTTAAATTTTTACTCCTAAAATTCCATTTCCTCTTTTTCATTGGCCTTTATTTTCTTACAAATTTTTTGTTCTTTATCTCTTTCCTTGCAATCTCTTCCTCCATTTTGAAATTAGTTTTATTTCCTCTTTTTAACACAGTCTGTTTACTTACTGCTTTGAATGGTTCTTTATAAATAGTATCCTCATTTTTGTTGTTTTAATCCCATTCTAGTCACTGTATTCTCAAACCTGCATATTCTTAATTCCATCCAGATTGCATTATTCTTATACTTTGCATCATTTTAAGGAATTTTAAAACTTTTATCCATTAGAGATTTTCTTTCAGTATCTGTCTATATTTCTGAGATGAGGAATTATGTACACTATTTACATTATTCGGATTACTGTCCTAATCTTTTTTGCCATATTTATCACCCTTCAGTATCTGTCTATATTTCTGAGATGAGGTAATATGTACACTATTTATATTATTCGGACTATTGTCCTCATCTATGTTGCCATATTTATCACCCTTCAGTATCTGGTATATTTCTGAGATGAGGTATTATGTACACTATTTACATTATTCAGACTATTGTCCTCATCTTTGTTGCCATATTTATTACAACGTTTCAGCAAGGACATATGGCACAGTGGATAAAGGCGTCAGTTAGATCCAGTGACAAGACCCAAGGAGTGTGAGTTCAATACCCAGTTAAGGCAGTGGAGAACTTGGAGAGGGGAATTAACAGGGGATATCTGATAACTGACATCCATTAAACATGGCATGTGGAACTAGAACAGTCTACCCCAGTGAGCGAAATAAAGGGTTCAGTTCGACATTCCAACCACCTGAAGAAGGCTGGAGTGTACGTGCGAAACGTTGTAATAAATATGGCAACAAAGATGTGGGCAATAGTCAGGATAACGTAAATAGAGTTTTTGTTGTTCATCTTTCAAGCTTATGTCAGGACTGAACTTGAAATTCCAGGGAACAAGGTCAACTTTGCAACAATTGGTTTTTTCATTATTTTTCTTCTCATTTTTTGTCCTTTTCTTTTATTTCTTCCAGTTTTCATCATCATTATAAAAATGCCGCAGAGTTCATCTAAACGATTATTACCATCAAGTTGCTCTTTCTTTTTCTATTTTCCTTCTCTTTATATTTATATTCTTTCTCTCTCTCTCCCTTCTTTTCCCCTTTACATTTCTCTCTCTCTTCTCTTCTCTTTTTTCTCTCTTTTTCTCTTCTTCTCAGTTCTTTTCTCGTCTCATTTCTATCTCTCTCTAACACATATTCCCTTGCTTGTTTTACTCCTTTCCATTTTGTACTTTTCCTCTCTCTCTCTCTCTCTCTTCCCTTCTTGTTTGGAAAATGTCATCATAAGGCTTGACTGTTGCTTGCACACCTCCAAGGCTTTTTTACCAACCAACCAATCACTGATTGGTTGAAATCTTTGTTGCATTGATTTATTTTTTTTGTTTTTGTTATATTGCAAAATAATTATAAAGTAATCATCTTTCTGCAGTGGAACTGCTTGTTATGACAATGAAGTCACTGGTGATAAAATGATGATTATTTTAGGCTTTTATTATTGCACTGATGATTATTATAAAGTTGATTATAACAATGATGGTGATTATTTCAAATTTCTTCTGACAAGGGTTCTTGCTGATGATGTTGATCAATTTCACATGTAGCATTTTGCAGGTAAATTTGAGAAATTTTCATTTGCAATTGAATGCTCATAGGAACAGAAAGTTCACACTGTATTGAGGTGTGACTATTGTCAGTGACGTAGGTAGTCATAGTTGGGATAAGAATGGTTAACAACCTCTACCAAGTTTTCCAAGAAATAGGAATTAAGCATTTCCAGAACAGAAACTATAATCTGGTATTGGAATGAAAGCAGTTAGAGAGGATGTGGAATTAATACTAGACATATCAAATACCTTGGTATATGGATAATTTATAAAAAAAATTTAGTGTAATAGATAAGGAAATCCATCATAGCCAGGCTGAGCTAGAGACAGTTTTACCCAACAGTGCAAATTGCTACAAAATAAAAATATTAAACTTAAAACTCAAGTCATGTTCTTAAATAACGTCATCAGATCGAGACTTTCATATGGATGCCATGCATAGGGTCAAACTTGTTCAGAAATATCTAAACTGTCAGTTGTATACAGCAGCTTTCTCAGATCAATGTTTAAAAAATGGGTTTCAGCAAGTGAAGCCCGTGGGTATTGGTCAAGACTCTCCTTCTTTGAACCTTGTGGACTGGTCCTACAGAATCACAAATAAAGAATTGTATCAAATAAGAGAAACCAAATAATTTGTGGACTTTCAACAGCAGTAACAACTAAAATAGATTGCACATGTAACTCGAAGAGAAGTAAATGACATAATCATGATGTTGACATTCCGCACTACTTCAAATAAAAGATTAGGAAGGAAACTCCCATCTATACTAGAAAGAGCAATAAGAGCTAACCTAAAAATTGTTTTAAGAGAAAGATTTTATAAATTTTGACCGAAAGTAGTACTAACTGCTCGGTTGATGAATGCCAAATGTTAGAGGGAAACAGCTAACGGTACCATTATGATTAAGACTTTTCTGGCTTCATCAGCAAAAAATATCAAGATTATTATAACAAAAAGTTAAACTGAATTTATTTTATTTATTGCAAGAAGAATTTCACTCTTTGAGGTTCTGTACATTAAGGGGACATTGTTGTAATATTTAAATGAAAGAAAGTGAGAAAAAAGGATGAATTATTGTAAGAAGACAGAATATATGGTTGGCAACAAGAGAAACGAACCAAGATGTGAGCTACAAATTGGAGATTTTGAAATCCAGTAAGTATGAAAAATTAAATATCCGAGAAGTGTTCTAACAAAGGACAGAAAATTTGACACTAAAATCTAAAGGTCTATTGGAATAGTTAATGATGCTTTCCAAAAACTAAGCAAAGTAATAAGAAACCTGAAACTTTTTTTTAGAAACCAAAAAGAGGACTAATCTCTTATATAATATCAATCCTCCTCTATGGCACTGAATGTTAGACAGTCTCCTGACAGATGAAGAAGAGACTTCCAGTAACAGAAATGGTTCAATGATAGGATGTTGAGAATCCAGTGGACTGAACATGGGAGTAATGAAGAAGTTTTAATGAATATGGAAACAAAACGGATGCTTATGCTCAGAATTAGAAAGAAACAAAAGAAATTTCTAGGGCGGATAATGAGGAAAAATGGCTCAGAGAAACTGGCACTCACAGGATATATTGAAGGCAGGAGTGACAGAGGAAAGCAGCAAGTAATCTACTTTATAAGCTTGTGTAAATGGATGACAACAGAGATTGGGAAAGAATACAAAAAGACTACCAAAGATAGGAAACTGTGGAGAGCCATGACATTATACAGGAAGAAAGTGTCGCTTCCAACACTTGAGTTTGAACATAGATCATCAGTGAGCAAACACAGGCGATCCCATTAGTGAATTAGGTATACCACATGATCATAGAGAAAACGCATATATCTAGGAAGTAGCTGATGACTAACGATCTCTGTTTCTAGTCTATCCTCTATTACTATACAGATCACCATTTCTACTCTATCATCTATTACTATGTGGATTGCTATTCTCTACACTATTCTGTGTACTATTTCTCTATACAATTCACTATTCAGTTGTTACTTTCTGAGCGAGTATTATTGAGCAAGTGCTATTAGTGTGCATATTATTCGAAGGTGCCTGACAACAGCATTGTTTGACGGCGTACTATAGTTGTATCTGTGATTGCGAAAGTGACAACGAGTATTTATTACCATCACAAAAGTGGCAATGAGTATTTGCTGACTTCACAAAACATGATCAGTCACATATTGGAGAGACACAGCGCATAGAAGATTTTTTTGATTATTGTCTTCACTTTGTTTTGTTTTTTAAGCTATTTCTGTTATAGACCAAAGCAGTAAATCAGTAAAATATGCTGGAAACAAGATTGGAAAAAAACTTAGACAAATATGTCAGTTCAGAAATTTTTTGCAACAACACAAAATTAGCGATAAAAAACAAATGAAAACTACAGATAAAATCCACTTTCTTCAGAGAAAGTCATTCACTCCTGCAGTTCACTGCTACTAACAAGCAGAGATTTTTTTTCTCCTGATGATGGCCCTGCTGGCCAAAACTAGTCAAAGAATCTAAATGAAATAATAAAATAAAAAATATTAATATACAATCAAACATGTCTGAAAATCTTTTTTATATTTTTTATTGTTCAAAGCATATATATATATATATATATATGTGAAGAAAGGCAAAAGAAAAACTTATCTTAGCTGACACATTTAGGTATCCAATAGACTTTATTAACGCAAATGTAAGGATTTTATAAAGACACACACACACACACACATATACTTAGGTATATACAGTATAGCCATATGAATCAACAGGTCATGGTGACTATCAGTTTCACACCTGAATACATTTTGCAGTTCAATATTAAATTAATATTGAACACTCTTCCTTTATAAGGAATAATTTTTTTTATTGATAATTCAAAATAATTTATTATTTAAAGGTTATCTTTAGTGCATACACATTGTTGAGTAAACATTGCTTTTTATTTTAAACAGTGTAAACTTACATCTTCTGGTTTGTGTATTTGAGAGATTTAAAAGACAAAATGTAGGTTCTGGCAAGATTTGAACCTGTATCCTCCTTTTATACTTCAATTAAATAATCAAAAATTATTCCAAGTATAACAGTAAACATTATTTAAAACTTTTTAAGCTGACTACAGCAGTGAAGTACCATAAATTAGATAAATGCATTGCTTTTGAAATAGGACTCCAGTTCCTGACCTTTGTTACACCATGAGGAGACCTGTAGTATAGATTTCCATGGAAATGACAGTTAAATTTTAAACCTTAAGTGTTTTTCTTGTTGAGATGCCTTTTTTCACCGGATCGAAATACTTCCTATAAGCCTTTACTGTGGTGTTTGGTTGTATAATGGAAGCCTGTGTGTCAATCTTTCTTCCAATTTGCTATCATTTTTCTAGAAGATTTTCTTCGATTGTCCCCAGTGATCTAATCATTCTGAGCAAGATAACCATTCCTTTCATATTCCACTGACCTTGGCATTCCTTTGTGCCAATATTGTTCCATTTATTCTCCTCCTCTTTTCATCTAACTCTATAATTGACTCCACATGGATTTTGATCATTTGACATGTTTTCTTTCTCGGCTTTCACTCAATACTGCAGTCAGGTGTTTAAAAGTTGTCCACTGAAATTTGCAAACCATTTATTTTTCTGGCTTCTGTGAACAGATTTCAAATGCAAAGATTTATGCAACTTTTCACCATTTTTCATCAAATAAATTACCTTCATTGTTTTTTGTTACTTTTAGTTTTACTACAGTAGTTACTCACATTTATTTTCGCACTTTTGACAAAATTAGTTTTTCCTTCAAGTACGACAAGTAAAATTTTCCAATTTTCACATTTTGTTTACAGACAAAGATGTCAGTCTTTTTTTCTTACATTTTTCCATGCTATTAATCTCTATTTTTTTTCTTTGTTTTTTTTTTGGCTCTTTCGTTTTTGTCTTAAATCATTTGTGAATATTTCTTTTTTCATTTATTCTTATGAATTTTATATAAAATTGTGCTTATTATTCTATATTGGCAAGAATTGTATTTGTTTATGCTATTTCAAACAGACGAATTTTCTTTTAAAAATTTGAAAAAGATAACAAAATTGATAATATCTTTTCAGTTGAACTTTGATTTTTACCAAAACGAAAAAGGATCACCTTATATTTTGGCCATTCAATTCAGGGTTCCTGCTTACCGTTCCCTCTGAGAGTGGAGTCCAGGCTGATTTGTTTCATTTATTTTAAAATTAAGTTGCTATATCTTATATATATTATGAAATCAACTAAGTCTGACAATTATTTTAATATATTTTCTATTTATATGTTATTTTTGGTGGATACAAATATTTAGGTAAATCTTTTGTTTATAATAAACTGTATTAACAACATTTACCGGCCTGAATTTCAGAGGACATATTTCCTATGAGATTTCTTGGACACTGAGGCCGGTAAATATTAATACTGTTTATTATAAACATTGCATTTACTTAAATATTTGGATCTATAAAAATAATGCATAAAAAGAAAATATAAATAATATATATATATATATATATATATATATATATATATATATATATATATATATATAAACTCCATTTCCAACCTATAAATGAGTAAAACATTTCTTCAGTTAGTTGTTCTAAAACATCGCTTGAGAATGGAACTGTACTCTAAATTTTTAGTTTAATATTGAAATTAAACTTTTGTCTTTGAGTCAAGTTTCAAAACAGTAATTTCTGTGTTGTGATGAATCTTATTTTTAAAAAATAATTATAATTTAAGCTCTACTTCTGTATCGAGCACTGTTTTTAAAAAATAAAAGCATAAATACTAAAGAACTTCGGATCATTAATCTAACTGTTCTTTCCTATTACGTCAATGCATATATATATATATATATATATACACACACACATACGCACACATATTTTCACTTTTGTTTTGAATACTATTATACATCCTACAAACACACACATATCTATCTTTATATATATATATATATATATATATATATATATATATATATATATATATATATATATATATATGTGTGTGTGTGTGTAAAATACTAAAGCTCTAAAAACTTCATTAAAAAAATCATATATATTTATACAATTCCCTACACTACTTTAGACCTTTTTTTTTCTAAACAAATATCTAAGATGTTTGCTAACTACATTAGCAAAATGTGGGTGTGTCATTGTAAAACATGATATGTATGGCTGGAAAATTGTGTCACATGACTTGATGGTAAATAAATAGATGCATGCTGGTTTATAACCGTTACATATTTTGAAATAAATGTGAGGAAGAAACAAGTATGTATAATGAAAATTTAATTATTATTTTGAATAAAGCCATGAATGAAACTAAGTGCACAAACAGGAGGCATCCACACTTTATTTCAATAAATATGAATCTCCCTAAGCAGACGATTGCTGTTTGTTTTTGTTATTTTGGGGAGGGGGATCACCTTTTGAAAATTATAATATGGTAAGTGTTGTGACCAAGTAAATAGTTAAAGAAATAACGAAACAAGTGTTGCAGATATATCATATATTAAACAGTAAGTACAACAGAAGAGTATTACACGACTAGTGAGTGTGTGTCAGTTGACCCAGCATTCAGTCTATTCAACTGTTCCCCCAAGTCTTCTCTCCTACTAATCTTATAGTAGGCGGAAGAGTCCAACATAGACTTTTTAAGGGAGGACACAACAACAGTAAGCACTAAATTTGGTATAAATTGTCCCCCAAACCCACCCTAGCTACTATTACTTTAGGGTGATATCAGTTTGCAATTCCTTTATAAAAAAGTTAATTTTTCCTATGATTAAGGGAAATGACTTCCTCATCTGATAAATTGTGTTATTCATGGGATCAACATATGAATTGTTAAAACTATTCGATTTATTTCAATGATATCATATTAACAATTTTAATATATTGAAATATTTGTTGTCTTTTTTTCTCTTTTTCTGTGTATCAGGGACTGCATTTTTTTACAAATTCTGAAAACCTTTCCATTTATTAATTTATTATTGTGTTTAATGTAAGTCATATTGTATAATCATTATACAGTATTACTTACATACTATAATTATAATTATACTATAATGTGAGTAATAATTATTACAATAGCTTGTATTACAAATACAAATTGAATATGTATAATTAATAATAAAATTGATAATATTGCGATCTCATCAATTTGTATCATGATCTGTTTTCAAAAGGAACCCAATGTGTTTACGTGTAGTCTAGTATATATATATATATATATATATATAATATTATTATTATTATTATAAGAAATTATAATAAAAACATTTTGAAATTGCTAGACAAAATCTTTCATGTTTCAGTACTACCATCGCTTGAAGAAATGCAATTATAGTAGTGAAACATGAAAGCTTTAGTGTGTAGTGAATTTCAAATTTTTTTATTATAATCTCTCATAATAAAAATATAATAATAATATATTACTCTACTTACTTTGTATTGAGCACTTTTTTTTAAAAGTAAATGCTATGAATAGTGCATTTTTACTCCATCTGTCTTTCTCTCATTTGTATATATATATATATATATATATATATATATATATATATAAGGGGCATTCAAAAAGTTTCCAGAAAAATCAAACTGAATGGAAATATTTTTAAGTACAAGATTTATTTCCCCACACAAAGTCTGTTAATATCAAAGCACTTCAATAAGCAATGATACCAGTCATTTATACAGTTGCAAAAGATATGCGAGTCCTCAGAATTTAGCCATGTCAATGCAATCCTTTTTACATTATTAATGATCTTAAAATGGCTAATCTCACAAAAGTATTATCAAGAAAAAGCCAGAAGCTGCTAAATCAGGACTGTAAGATAAATGTCTAATGATTTTTCAATCCAACTTCTCACAATTTTCCCTTTTTTGATGAGATGAACGGGCATAGATATTGTCATGGTGGAAAATGATTCTCTGATGAAGAATTTCCTCAGTGCTTTTTTAGTAAATATTTTGCTGATTTTTTCGAAGCACTTCCATAAGCAGATGTTACTACTTTTTTCTTCTAAAACATCAACAAGTAAAATAAACCCAGCATCCCTGAAAACTATTTGCCATAACATTTCCTCCTGACTGTCTCGCTTTTGTTTTGACTGGAACCTTTCCCCGTTTGGATAACCACTGCATTGATGGAGTCTTCAGGTTGATATTGATAAAACCAAATTTCATCTACTGTTAGAATTCACCTCAGAAAGCCTTCAGCATTTTGATATCACTTATTTAAAATTTCTGTTGAAGGTCCTGCTCTTATCTGTTTGCTCTTCTTGAGATATAACAGTTTTAGTATCCAATAAGCAGAAAGTTTGCAAAACTTTTCAGATAAAAATTGTGTTGGCTGAACCATCTGAGATGTCTCAGGTGTGAGCCATTATTTCTGCTACTAATTGTTAGTCACCCTCAATAAATCTCAATCAACATTGATTTTTTCCTTACAAACTGATGTTGCTGGTCAGCTGATCAATTTGTCACCTTCATCCTGTCCTTCTTTAAAATGAGTTATCCATTTGTCCCTGTTTTCAGAGAATTATCTATATAAACTTTTCTCAAAGCAGTGTTAATGACCTCAGTCTTTGAACAAAATTTGACTGTAATTTTGATGCTAATTCTTTTTTCAATTTTGACAGAATCTATATTGTGCTAAACTGACATACACTATGACCTCAAAATAATTGCAGTTCCTTCAGATTATAACACTTAAGTTGAGGTTTGCTGTTGTGATGACTTGTTTGTAATCGCTCGACTCTATGCAAAAATAGGCCAAGTCCATTTTGCCTATGTCACTACACCTTCTGGAAACAAAGAGGTTTTATGCCCTTTGTTGATATATGAACTATAATACCATGAACCCCCAGGCCAACAACCTTCCAACTTTAATCATCTCTGTGTTACTGTTATTCTACAAGGAACATCATTGTGTGCATTTTTTTATTACATCTTTTCTTAATCTCTCTGCTGGTATTAAAACATCTCCACTGCATATAAGACCCTTCTCTATAGTTAATCTGTGCCTTATTTCTTTATCGGGTCTCTCTGCCCCAGAACAATCACCCCATTTGTTTCTTTTTATTCTACACACAATCTTTCTTAATGCCAGATCCCGTAAGGTTTCAAATGTCTGTGCTATAGAAGTTCTCCCGCTATGCCGAGTGATAACTGACTTAATTTGTAGCCACTCGACTCTATACAGAATAGGACAAGTCTACTTTGCTTATGTACTTAAATTTATTTTACTGAAAATATCAGAAAATTTGTGTAGTTTTGTTATAATATATACATATATACAAGATATAATCCTCCTTTATTTTTTATTGTAATCCTCCCTAATTTTTTCTCTCTCTTGTGGTATGTACTTGGGTCTTTTTATTGGGGATCTAGATCTGGACTCATGCTCATTCTGATCTTCAAATTCCATGTTGGATTCATGCAAACAACCCTCCATATGTTCTTTATAATGATGTTTGCTTTCTCCATCATAGACACTCATGTTTTTCTCCTTTTCAGCTTCTTCTTCCTCTTCTATCTCAACTTCTTCGACATCACTTCTAGGCCTTATTCAATCAGAATGAGCCAATAAATTTGCTTTACTTGTTGCAATTATCGCGTTAAAGTTAGCTTTTTCAGGATTCTCTGTCTTTTTTGTATCGTACTTTTTTATTTATTGAATAGGACATTGTTACAGGTGATTTAATTTTTTTTCCAATCAATGCAGAGGGACTTTGCATTCCATCCATATGTGGAATAGTTCTATAATTCAGTAATCGTCTCAGAAGGTAACTATCTACTATGGTGTCTCTGGATGGGGAAAAAGGTCTTCAACCCCATTTTCACCATCTGCTCCATTCTTTCTGCAATTCCATTTGATTACAGGCGGTATTGTGGTGTTTTATAAGGGAGGCATGCAATTTGTTTTAACCATGAACACAAATTTTCATCACAAAATTCTGATGCATTCTCAGAGACTAATATTTTTGGTAGAACATTTCTAGAAAATATTACTTGTAATCTTTGCTTTACCATGGCTGCCTCCCTATTCTGAATGCTAACCACTTCAGGCCACCCAGAGAATGATCTGACCAAAATTAAAAATAGTCCTATGCCTTTAATACGCACATGATCCATATGAACACACACCCATGGCACTTTTTCTTTATGCCATGAACCCCCAGGCCACCACACTTCAAATTTTAATTATCTCTGTGTTCCTGTTATTCCACAAGGAACATCATTGTGTGCCCTTTTTATTACATCTTTTCTTAATCTCTCTGCTGGTATTAAAACATCTCTATTGCATATAAGACCCTTCTCTATAGTTAATCTATGCCTTATCTCTTTATAGAGTCTCTCTGCCCCAGAACAATCACCCCATTTGTTTCTTTTTATTCTACACACAATCTTTCTTAATGCCAGAGACTGTAAGGTTTCAAATGCACAATCATCTCAGGCTAATACATGTTTCAGTCCAATGCAATATTTTTTTTTCCGAATTGTCTGATCTTTCTAATCGTTCATTGTTGAACTTTAGTCTTGATAGAACATCTCCATGTGGAATAGTGTTTCTTTTCACATATTCAATGTCAAAGTCAAAGGTCATGAGCTTTATGACCCATCTTAAAATCCTAGAAGATGTAACTTTAGGTACCTCCTTCCTAGGGTTAAAATAAACACTAAACGTTTATGGTCAGATCTAAGCAGAGACTTCCTGCCTGATAAAAATTGGCAAGCTCTATCTCTGCTTCATATGAGAGCTAATGCTTCTTTTTCAATTTTTGAATAGTTAGCCGCAGCAGATGCTAACCTTCTAGAACATTATAAGATGACCTTCTGGGGACAAAATCGCTGATAAAGAACATTCACTTGCATTCATAGTTAATGTCACTTAATTAGGGTAAAAAATTTTTCAAGGTCTTTCTTTAAATTTTCAAATGCTTTACTCTGCCATTGAGTCCATTTAAATTCATTGTTCTTTTTTTTTTAACTTCTCAAAGGGTTCTATCAATTCACTAGACTTTGGTAAATATCTGCTATGAAAATTGACTAACCCCCAAAAAGATTCCATTTCTTTTTTATTTGCTGTTCTCTTTATCAGATTTGTGTCTGGTGAAATTCCGTCTTTGGAAATATGGTCCCAGATATATTATTGTGTCACAATTTAACACACATTTATCCTTGCTTATGGTTATTCCAGCAGTTTTTATTCATTTAAAACATAATCTGTTTTTTGTTTTTGTTTTAGCTCTTCTCTCTTGGTAACACCAATACATATCTCATCATGATAGTAGATCATATTCTTAAAATCACCAGTCAGTCCATTTTCAATGGCTATTTGAAAAATAGCACTTGCTCTGTTAATACCATAAATCATATGCTTCCATCTGAATAAGCCCATTGGAGAGTTAATCATAGTGACCTCTTTAAATCTTTCATCAATTTATATCTGATTATAGGCAGAATTGAAGTCAATTTTAATAAAGTATTTAATTCCAGACAACACATGAACAGCAGTTTCAATGTTTGGAATAGAGAACAAATCAAAGCATATTTTGTGATTTACACCTATTTTGTATTCTTCAATATACCCTTAAATCTCCATCTGGTTTTTTGTAAAACAACAATGTGCAAGGCCCAGTTACTACCACCAGCGGGAAAATATATTTTACAATTCCTTGCTTCACCATTGTTTTCAGTTTAGCAACTATTAAAGAAAAGTGGACAGTTTGTGAGATTCAAAGTAAGAGCGACGATGTCTGTTTTCCTTTTAATTGAATGCTTGCTTTGTACCCTTTAAACATCCCTGTGTCAGTTCTTTCTGCCTTCCCACTGTTGATTAATTTCATAGTATTTTTATTTATAGATGTAGATATCTCTGATGTTTTCTTTGTCAAATATGTCTGGTGAAATTCCATCTTTGGAAATCTGGTATCCCATATATGCTCATGTGTTGCAAGTTAATACACATTTATCTTTGTTTATAGTCACCCCCAGCATTTTTTAATTTGTCTAAAACATAATCCGTTTTTTGTTTTAAATGTTCTCATTAGTTAGTAGATTTTCAATTGCCCTCTGAAAAATAGCACTTGTTGTTTTTGCACCATAAAGCATACAATTCCATCTGAGTAAATCTATCACAGAATTAATTGTAGTAACTGCTTTAAATATTTTATCAATTTATATCTGGTTATAGACAGATTTGAGGTCAATATTAGCAAAGTATTTAATTTCTGACAATGCATGTGCAAGGCCCAGTTATTACCACCAGAGGGAATATATTGTAAAATTTCTTGCTCTACCATTGTTTTTAGTTTAGTAATTACTGAAGGTAGCATGTGAATGGACAGTCTGTTAGATTCAAAGTAAAAAGAGTGACTATTTTCTTTTAATTGAATATTCACTTTGTAGCCTTTTAACATCCCCATGTCTTGACTTTCCAACTTCACACTTTCAAGACATCTATTCCCACAAGTCCAGGGTTTTTTCACATTTCACTACCATGATGGGAATAGTTACAAAACATTTGTTGGTTTCAAACGTTCCTTCAAAACAACCTAACATTTTGATGAAAGAGCCATCAAACTGTCTTAGTTTAAGCCAAATTTAATCTGAGTTTGTGTATTCATTTCCATTAATTTATTGGAATTAGGGTGACATCACTCTTACTATCTACTTGCATAGGAAAAGTTATACCATTCAATTTAATTTTTTCTCTTGCATTTTTTCTTTTTCCATCTTTGTATCACAATTACAGTTGCTAAATTTTCTACCATTTCTATTTTTCTTTTATACTTGCACACAGACCGGAAATGGTTTTCCTTTTCACAATTCCGTCATTCTTATCCTGAAGCTGGACATTTTTTCGTGTCCTGCTCATGCTTTTTTGTCACAACATTTGCATCAGACAAGGTAATTCGATATGCTGTATACTTCGGCATTACACTTGGATGTCTTGAATTTTTCAGTTAACTCTAATTGTTGCAGAAACTCTATAGATGCATTGAAGAACATTTTACTCTGTTATAAACATTCTAAGAGTTTGTGATTGCATGAAGCATCGGACATACCTTTAATTAAAATCAACTGTATCAACTCATCTTCAATAATCATTTCTCCAGTGCCAAGTTTTCTGGAATCTGGAATCCTCTTTTTCCATTCAACAATAAATTTCTCTTTATAATGTACCAAATTTATCGAAAGGTTAAATCCTCTAATTCTCTGGGGGTATGACATGACAGAGATCTTTCTGGTGGTCTCACATCCTGTCGAAGCCAGAAAGAGATCTGTAATTTTATTCTCCCCTCCTGCAACTTTGTAGTTTTTTTAACTTCTTGGCCTGCACCTGGGTAGCAAAACAATGAATCCGTATTTCCACAAAGTCCGGTTCACCCAGCCATGTTAGAGATCCTGTTAGCAACACTGTATTGTTATGATGTCTTCTAGTCTTCTCCCGCTATGCCGAGTGATAACTGACTTAATTAGAAGCCACTCAACTCTGTGCAGAATAGGGCAAGTCTACTTTGCCTATGTACTTACTTTACTTTACTGAAAATATCAGAAAATTTATATAGTTTTGTTATAATATATACATATATACAAGATATACTTCAATTATAATTTCAACTTAAAGAATGCAGCTTGAATAAAAAGTGACTAATTTATTATAGCAAAATATTGTGTATTATTTTATGTATTATTTTTAGTGTTTTGATTTATTTTTTGAGACTCCATATATGTGTTGATAGGGTTGTACTAGTAGCTCATTTCTATTGTTAAATTAAATTTTTTAAGTGTAGCTTTTTAATTTCCTAGTGATTTCTGTTATTTAGTTCTCTATATTCTGTGTTTTCTTTGGATTCTGCAGTATCTTTGTATAATATGTTGGTTTGTAGGCAGTTAACATTTAGTAAAAATTTGGACTTTGTTCTTCAGTTATAAGTGGATGCTGTAATTTTTTTCTTGTGCACTGGTGACTTTTTATGATTTGTAGCATGTTCTCAGTGCAGCTAAAGCTAATGTTTACCTGCCTGGCACATTTTATTTATTACGTTTTCTTGTGTGCACGGACAAGTGGACACCATAAGCACTGTTTAAAATAAATAAAAAAAACGGCATCTACTGAAATATGGGTTTCCACTAAAAATAATGTTTGAAGTAATAAAAATATTTGATTAAAAATAAATCAATTAATTCTTTAGAAATTCCTTTATGTATGAAACTGGGCATTTATAGCATTTTGAAGGAAAAAAAATGAATTAAGTGGATGTGTATTCCTTTAAAAGGCAAATGAAACCTCGCTGGGTTGTGATGCTCTCCAAGCAGTCTAAAGCACACCAGATCAGATGGTGGTTTTTCCTACAAAGGGGGATGCAAGTTCAAACCCTACAGAAAGGGACATTTTCTTTATTAAGTTTTCTTTAAGTGAGCACGCTGCCAGATGTAATAAAAAGTGTTTAAAAAGAGAGAGAGCAATTACTCAAATCTGGGTATCAACTAAAATTAATATTTGAAGTAATAAAAACGTCAAATTAAAAACAAATCAAATCATATATATATATATATATATATATATATATATATATATATATATATACAGTATTTACATTAGTCGGACTATTGTCCTCATTTTTGTCGCCATAGTTGTCACAACGTTTCAGCCGTTGTACGCTCCGGCCTCCTTCAGGTGGTTGGAATTTCGAACTGAACCCTTTATTTCGATCACTGGGGTAGACTGTTCTAGTTCCACGTGCCATGTTTTGATGGATGTCAGTTATCAGTTATCTCCTGCTAATTTTCCCTCTGAGGACACATGGCACAGTGGATAAAGGCGTTGGTTAGATCCAGTGACAGACCCAAAGAGTGTGGGTTCAATACCCGGTTAAGGCAGTGGAGAACTTTCATCTCAGAAATATAGACATACATACATATATATATATATATATATCACATACCTACTTGATCTTTGGAACAGGAGTAGAGATTTATCCCTTGTTTCCTATTTAGAATTGGGATTCCAGTTCCTTCTAAAGTTTTTCCTTCTCTTTCCCTCCAAGTAGCTCCCTGTATTTTAGTGGTGTTATTGCCTTGATTGTGATCAATTAATATAATGTATGATTTTTCTTTAATTAATACAATTTTACTTTTCTTTCTCCTTAATATTAGGGAATTAATGTACGTTTCTTCACTCATCCTTTTCTCTTCATTTCCCATTTTTCTTTTTTTTTCTCTCTCTCTTTCTTTCTTGATGTGTTTCCTTTTCATTCTGTCTTACTCTTCTCTTTTCTTTCTCAGTGCATGTTTTTCTCTTTCTCTCTCGCTTTTTTCTTTTCCATTTCTTCTCCTCCTTTTCATGTCATATTCTCTTTCTCTCTTTTCTTCTCTTTGATTTTCATTCTCTTTCTTCCTTTTCTCTCTCTTACTCTTTTCTCTTTCTCTTCTTTGTTTTCACTTTCTCTTTTCTATGTTTCATTTTCTCTCCCTTTTGATTCTTCCTTATTTCTTTTTCTTTCTGTTTCTCCTTTTCCTTCTCGCTTTCCTCAATTTGTTTTCACTCCCTTTTTTCTATTTTGAATTTTCATTTTTTACTTCCTTCTCTCTTTCTCTTCCTTTTCTCCTCTTCAGTGTTTATTGCCCAGATTTATGGCTTTTTCAAGATTCTCTTCGACCTGGTTGAAATCTTTTCAGACCTTTTCACTCAGACTATACTTCCATGTAGATCATTTCACTGAACGTCATTCAAAGTAAAAAGTTTGACTTTGCAAGATTAAAGAGAAATCAACTAATGAGCCAATTGTGCTTCTCCTGAAGACTTACCAAAATGAATGTTTTCTCTTGAAGACTTACTGAAATGAATGTTCCATATAATGATTCTAGAACATTGTTTTCACTGAATTTCTCTTTGATACAAAGCAAAATAAAACTCTTTATATTATAGTTCTCTTAGTTTAATGGTACTTACATTGCCTTTGGTGGTTGGGATTCTTCATTAGTTCTTCTGTAATTTTCAAAGAGAACATTTTTTTTATACATTTTCTGCTTTTTTAGAATTAAAAAAGATATTTGCTCTTGTATGTGGAATTCTCAAAAAGCAGAGTGTATATATTAAACATTATAAATAGGTTTCTGACTTTGGAAAAATGGCTAAAAATGTCCTTGTATTTTATGTTATTTTGATTTTTTAAATGTTTCCTTCTGTCAAGAATTAATTTCCACATTAACTATATTGAAAATTGATGCCAAATGAGACAGAAAAATGAAACAATCACAATAGAAAAGTGACATGACTTTTCCCACAAGTCAGTGCAGCTAAGAATTGATCTGGAAATTTGATACTGTACAAATGTTTCATCCAGTGAAGGCTGAGGAATTAATTGTGTGAAAGTAAAAGAATAATCATTAGAAAAAAAAGAAAAAAAAAGTTTATCATTTCCTTTGAGATAATCACTGAATTTTGTTGACAATTCTAAATATTACAGACAAAAGTAAAAAACGAGAAAAATAATTTCAAATATGAAGTCGGTGGCATGCAAGGGGGTACAACGGGGCAGTGTCCCTGGACGGCACTCTCTAGGAAGCAGCACATTCGATGGAGCATATTATTTTTGTTGCACCAAAGGCAAAGAAGAAGAAGAAGAAGAAGAAGAAGAAGAAGAACTACTACTACTACTTCTTTTTGCTTTTATTTGGCAAATACACCTAAAATTAAATGTTAAAAATAAATAAGATAGTTTTTAATTTTAGTTTTAAAATGCCTATATTTGGCTGCTGGTACCTACTTGAATTCAAAGTTTTTCATGCCTATGTGAGAAGTCCAAGACTTTGGCATCGGTTCTTTCATTTTGAATTTGTATAATGTGTTAATGTCTTTTTTATTTAAACATTCCCTTTAACTGATTATGATAAAACTTTGTGAACAATGGATCTGTCCAAAAGAAAATAAACTAAGTATATGTTGCGATTTTGTTTGGGTTAGGGGGCACTAGTCACAATCCTTACCCCGGGAGCTACTAGACCTATGCATACCATTGCATGAAGAACTCTGTAATTGAATAATTGATTGTGATTTCATGGCAGTCACATGATGCTTTCATCTGAACATATTCAAACTCTTTTCTTTGGAGTACCAAAGCAAACACTGGCTGGATAATACAATCGCCGATATCATAGAGATTTTGGGACACTTCAGCAACTTTGGGGAGAAAATGGTCTGCATGCAGGTAACGAATGAATTCAGTGAATAACCAAAATTAGAAAGAGGCATAAGACAAGGACACATTTTCTCACCAGATACAGTGAGACAATCCTGAGAGAATGAGAAGATGTCACAGAATGTATTATCAGTAAACATAATCGTCATAATGTACAACACACAGATGACACTGTTTTGATGGCAAACTGAGAAAGGCAACTGAAAGTTTTTCAAGCAGAGCCACAACAAAGGACAAATTATTAACTGTAAGAATGCATAGTTGTGAGCAAAGGAGACAGCTAAAGGTGTGACTTAGATGTTAGGGGATGTCAAAATTAAGTATATAGAGAAATTAAACTTTCTGCTTAATAAGGATTATAAGAATAGTGAAAGACATCTTCCAGAAACTAAGCAAAGAATTAAATCATGAAATGAAAGTTGTCCTGAATGGCCACCTCTTCTAGATCTTTTTGTACTCATGCAGGTGTCCCCCATGGCTCTATCCTTGGTCCTACTTTGCTCTTAATTTTCATCAATGGTCATCCTCATGGCATCGGCTTCCAACTTGGTATATATGCTGATGACACAAACATTTACTCCTGTCTCAATAGTCTAATCAGTTCAATAAGGTCAAATTGGCAGCTATATATACTCATGTGTGTGTATATATATATATATATATATATATATATATATATATATATATATATATATATATATATGCACACACACTTTGGTTGATCCAAGCCTTGTGAGTGAAATTGGGGAGATGGATCACTTGGAGATGCGAATAGCAAGTCATCGTGACAGAGGGTTTGAGTGTGCTGCTGTTGTTCAGATTGTTGATCATTCTAGATAACATGCTCTCCCCCAGAAACTGTAACTAAGATCTGCTCAGCGTAGTTGCAGTATAAACCACAGGTGGGCTCTGTGGGTGTTGAACAAACACAAATGTGCCTGAGCAAGAGTCTGCGATAGGGATTGGCTGGTAGACGGGTATCCTTGAATATGAGTGGCCAGCTATTATTATTATATATATATATATATGTATACATACACACACATACACATACACATACACACACGTGTGTCTGTGTCTGTAAATATATTTATATATTTATATATATATATATATATATATATATATAGAGAGAGAGAGAGAGAGAGAGAGAGAGAGAGAGGTTGTTTTTCCAAGAATATGTCAGACTTGATAAAACTCTTAAAATTTTCTTATGCTTTTAAAATCTTTTTCAAAATAGAAGACAAAATCTTAATTATACTCTTTACCAGCAGGGACTAGTACTGACCCCATAAAGAAAAATAATCATTTTGTAATCATTTTTATTTACAGTTTTACTTTCAGTTTTAAGCCTCACAATATTGTGTGTATTTTTCCTTTCTACTTTTTTTTTTATCCCAGACATCTCTATTAGGTCTGTGATTATTCCAGTAATTATCAAGTTTTAGTTTTGCCATACTCCTAGAACAATGGTTTTTCTGTGATGCATTTAATGATTGCCCCAAACCAAATTACAAGTTCATGGAATTGTGGAGGATGAGGAAAGCCTGTGTGCAAAGACAAATCAACTCCAGGTGACTAGAGTTGGTCAAATCTGATTTTAGATTTTCACTTGTCTTTTTCATAATCAGCCAATGAGGAAACATTTACTGGTGTAGGATCCTTAAAAAGCCTGTATTTATTTACTGCTTTTCATTTCAGTGATTTTGTTGCTGCAACAATGACTTTCTGGCTTATTTGAATATAGATAGTATCTGCATAATGAATATGGTAATATGGAAACTTTGTTCAGGGTGATTCTCATTTTATTGCAAGAGTAACAGAAAAATTCCAGAAATCAAAAATAAAACCTGTTTGCAAGACTGCATTTAATATGGAAAAATGTTCTCTGTTCCTATTAACTCTGTTTTTTTTTATTTTGTCTTTAAATAAGTTAACTTATAGTCTAATAAGAATAAATGTCATTAAAGTAGTAATCTTTTTGTTTCCATGACAACATCCAAAAATATTTGAACACTAATTGTCTTCATTTGGTCATTGATGGGAAAAGAAGAAATAATCTTTCGGGGAATTTTCAGCTGTTTGGATGAAGCCTTGAATAATTTGCCATTGAAAGTTTGCAGGGTTTTTGGAAAGTTTAGACATCCTTATCACAGGATGGACATCTTGCTGAAAATCCAGTTATTGAATTTAAAAAAATGAGATGATGATTGTTATTTTTCTTTTTTAATTATTTCTCTCCAAGCAAGGCGATAAATCCACTAAGATGCAAGGCGTTATTGAGGAGAAAGGACAATAAAAGAACAGTATTCAAGGAGAAAGAAGATGATAATTGATGTTGCATTTTTGTAGATTGTAGAAGACTGGAAAGCAAGAAACAGGGAGAGAGTTCCACAGATGAGAATTGTGAGAGAAGAACCTATTAGAATAAAATTACCGTTAAATTTAATAATTCCAGCTGTAAGATGATGAGACCTAACTACCAATCTAGTGCTATTATTAAATTCTTAAAGTAAAGATAACAAAGAGGAAAGTTCATCATAACATTTGCCATGAAAATATTTTTAGAATAGGCACAAGGAATCTAGGTTGTGGTGGCGGGAATAGGGTTGAAACTGAGAAGCCAGGTTGAGATTCTTCTTTGGATTTTGTCAGAAATCTCTAGAAACAAAATCAGAAGCACCAGACCAGATGGGGCAGCAATATTCAATAAACAGACAAATAGTAGTCTTATGATGGCATAATACTGATTCAGGTGAAAAAACTTGTCTTGCACAAAAAAGTGAACCAAATTTCCTAGCAGCAAACATAGTAATTGGTTTGATATTATGATTCCAATTCATATAAGAGACCAAGAAAGACCATAAGACCAATCAGGTGCACTGAGTAAATTCTTTTGTGTGTTCACATTGTCCATGTTGATGGAAAGCAAAAGGGTTCTCTAAGAGGAGTCAAAGAGAGCAATTTAGTTTTGGTAGCATTAAAATTAACAAACCATTTCTTGCTGCGGTTAGCAACAGATTGCAGGTAAATTATTAGATCAGTTACAAATTTGACTTATCATTACAACAGGAGTAAATAGTTGTATTGTCAGCCTAGGTACAGAGTTGAGAAGTTCAGTTTCAGGATCATTAAGGTTACGAAAATGAAACTTATAACAGTGGAAAAATACTGAAAGACCTCAGTTAATTTATCTTCAATGTACTGCCATAGAAACCAGATGCCACTGAATCTAAACTCAATCAAATTAATGAGCCACACAATTAAAAATATCATTAGAATACTAATGAATAGAGCATGTAGCAGAATTAATAAGGAAAAAATAGTAAGGCTTTGTTCAAAACACAGAAACAAGAAATGCTATTTTTTGTAATCAGAAGAGAATCAGTGAACAATACAAATGCTGAAAAACTTGTACCTATGTTTCAGAAGGATAGACCTTTCCAAAATTAAAACTATGATCTGGAATTGGAATGAAAGCCATGATGGCACCTACTCTAAATCTGTCTTAAAAATTCTTGATGTAGAATTAATAAATACTAAACACTTAAAATACTACAGAATATGGATCATTTGAAACAAATTTAGTTTAGTCGAGAAAGAAATTGAACCTAGAATAGGCTTCACCAGAGGTAGTTTTGGCTAACACCACAAACTGCTACAAAATCAAAACATTAACCTGAAAACTCTAGTCATGTTCTTAAATAGCCTCATTGGATTAAGTTTTTTTTTATCTGGATGCCATGCATGGCATCAAACTAATTCAAAAATATCTAAACTGTCAGCTGTATACAACTGCTTTGTAAGATCAATGTTTAAAAATGGCTGAACGAGTGAAGCCTGTGGGTATTTTGAAGACCATCCATTATCGGAACTTGTAGACTGGTATTACAGAATCACAGAGAACTGTACCAGATAAGAGTAACTGCATTACTTGAGGACTTTCAACAGCAGGGACAACTAAAATGGATATCATATGTAACTGAAAAAAATAATGACATATTCAAGATGTTGACATTTCACACTACTTCAAATAAAAGGTTAGGAAGGAAACTCCCATCAATACCGGAAAGAATAATAATAGCTACTGAACTTGAGAAACATTTTTCTGAAAAATTGTCACAAGAGAAAGATTTTATAACTATCAACAGAAAATACTACTAGCTGCTCGGTCAATGAATGCCGAATATTTCCTTATAAGGAAACAGCTAATATTACCATTCCCATTTAATGAGGTACAACATCATGATATATTTGAAATATTCGATTTAGACAGGAAAAACATTGAAGTCATCTTTAATCTTTATTGGGAACAAATAGCCTGTATACAAATAAAGAATGAGTTTAGTGAATACATGAAAATAGAAAGAGGTGTGCAATAAGGATGTGTTTTCTCACCAGATTTATTTAACCTGTACAAACCCTAAGAGAATTAAAAGCATTTATTTCTGGTGGGAGTAATTTTAACAAATTAAGATATTCAGATGGCACTGTGCTGGTGGCAGACTCAGAAAACTGAAAGAACTTTTTGAAAAAGTAGTAAAAGAAAGCAAGAGGAAAAAACTAACTATTACCCGTAAAAAAAATGGAATGCATTGTTGCCAGAGGAAGAGATAGATGAGAGTCACATACTGAGGGTACCAAAATCCAGGCAGTAGAGAAATTTAAATATCTTTGTAGTGCAACATAGAAAAGTGCCTTCCAGAAACAATGCAAAGTATGAAGAAACAAGAAAAATGTCCTTATAAACAAATAAAAGAGTCCTGAACTGTTTTGCAATATCTAAGTTAATATATGATGGTGAATACTGGACAAACTCCTCGCTGATGAAGAAGAAACTTGTATTGATACAGATATGTTTCTCCTGATGAATGCTAAGATTATCACAGACACAACATGTGAAAATTGAAGCAGTTTTAACGACAACAGGATCTACAAGAAAAGTTATACTTACAGTCAGAAAGAACTATTTGAAATTTCTCAAACACATTCTGTGTAAAGAACAGAACTGACGGAAGGCAAGAGAAGCAGGGAGTGGCCAACTGAAAGATAAATGGATGGCAGAACACAGTAAGGGGTCAAAATATTTCTAAGAGCAACGAAAATGAGGAGCAGATTTCCTGAAAGGTTATTGCGCATAAAAGAAAGTAGATTTGAAAGTGAAATATGCTTCATTTTCTTTCATCTGTTAAATAATAGTCATGTCTGGTTGAACAGACTTGTGACTTTTCCAGAAAGACAATAACTTGCAATTCCTGAGACAGAATTATATATCTGAAGCCAAAACTGATTGGTGGAAATCGTTTTCAATATGAGTTTCAACTTCAAAATTGCATCATTGTTTTGGTCATTTTGAATTTTAAGACACTCTGTGATCATCAAAGTCATCACACTAGCATTGGCTTTTAAAATTAGCTTTTTAAAAAATGCCATTATATTTTGATAAGCATTGATATTTCTCAATTAATATTTTGGCAAATCTCTACATTTTTGGGATTTGGCTGATTCTTTTGCCAATGTTCTTCTGATGTATACATTTACAGATCTTAAGTAAGAGTTCCTAACCAATGATTTCAGCCATTGAAAATGTTGCTCTTCATTTTACTTTTGTTCAAATATATTCAGCATCTGACAATAATTGTGATGTCTTAAGAATTCAATTATATAAAAAGAATTTATATGAATTATTTCAACAATATGACTATATTTCTGAGATGAGGTATTGTTTTTATTTACACTATTTACATTGTTCAGACTGTTGTCCTCACCTTTATTGCCATATTCACAACGTTTCAGACATTGTACACACTGCCCTTCTTGAGGTGATTGGAATTTCAAACTGAACCTTTTATCACCCAGTAAATAAATGTGTTGATTGTATCCAGTGACTTGACCCAAAGAGTTGTGAGTTCAATACCTGGCTACTGCAGTGGTGAATAAAAAATTTGGAGAGTTGGGTTAAAGGGAGAGAACTGAGATATCCAGAAGTGGCATGGCACGTGGAACTAGAGCAATCTACTCTGGTGGATGAAATAAAGGGTTCAATTTCAAATTTCAGTCATTTGAAGAAGGCTGGAGTGTACAACAGCTGAAATGTTGTCAATATGGCAATAAAGATGAGGACAACATTCCAAACAATGTAAATAGTGTAGATAATTATTGTTTTAGATACACTTTTTTGGCTGGATCACTCTCTCACTGTTCTCAGATTAATATCTCAACCTTCAGCGAGTTTCAAATATATATTTTGTACAAGTTTTCAGTATTCTTTCTTATTGTCGCCATGTCCAGTTTTCTTCTCATGGGTTGAACAAAGTCCTCCTTTATATCAAGAACTATTTGATCCAACATTTCTATCGTTGAAGCTACACTAGTCTTTGAACTAAATGGTATTTGTCATTGTCTTTCCCTTTTGACTTGTATACTAAGGAACTGTTGAGTTTTTATTAAATACCGAGTCTAAAGATTGAATTTGAAACTTTTAAGAAACAGAATTGCTACAAATTGTTTTGTTTCTGATACCTAATAAAAAGAAAAGAAAATTCTTTCTTGGTTAATTTTTAGTTGGTCTGCATTGTGTTCCATAGGCAAAGAGAACCACATTTCTCAGTTTGTATTTAGTATTTAATTTAGATAGAAGTTTTAAAATGAAAAGTATGGAAGATCAAGATATCAACTCTTACAAATATAGGATAAAATTTAAATCAAGAAATCATTAGATAAAATTATTATTAATGGTAATGTAATTTTAAAAACGGAATTTGTCAATTTTACCAATTACAGAAACTGGGAATAAGACATTAGCTTTCAACAAAATTTAAGATTTTCATCTCGTTTCCAGCTTCTCTTTTCTGAGATTCAGTTAATAGCATTGCAATAAAAGGTGCATATTTCATATTTGGCACAAATTCTGATTACAAAAATATTTGCAACTTGAAATAGTTTTTTTTGTGGCATATAAAACAATTGTTAAAATCAGAATTTTAAACAATAGTGTGAGACATTTTAATGATTTTTCTTAAAGATCACGTCAGAGAAAATCTAAAAATAAAGAAATTAAAGAAATTTTGTTCATTAGAAATTCCATCATGGTGTTTGGTAGAGAAAATGATTTTGTCATCATCACAATGATGAACTCATTTTTCAAAACAGTCACTTAAAAAATATTTTCATTTTCAGTCAATAACATTTTCTATCACATTGCTAGGTGTACTTCCTTCCAGAAAAGCAAAACTGCAGCACTCACTAATTAAACATGAGTCAAATTAGTCTTAATTAATTATAATGCAAAGATCTTCTTCATCTTCTACCATAAGAAATGTATCCTTTCAGTTCAATGACAAAAATTTGTTACCAATATGTATCTTTAGTTCTCCCGAAATGTCCTACTATTTGTCTTTTCCACTCTTTATGACTTCTTTCAATTTTGTCTCTTGTTTTCATTGTTTCTTTTATTGGCCTTCTTCGTTCGTCTTTATATTATGTATATAATTTACATTCATTTCAATCAAGAAACTATTTCAATTTTATCACTCCTATCTTTATCACGTTCTGACTGAATTTCTTGAGTGAAGACATATTATTTTTTATCTCTTCCATCTTCATTGCTTCTTTTCTGACTGAATTTCTTAAGTGAAGAGTCATTATTTACATTTGGACAACTCCCTGCATCCTTGTTGCTATCACAATATTTTATCTGTTGAGATCTTTGGCCTACTTCAGGTTTTCATTACTGCAGGTAATCACCAAGGAATTTCAAAGTGAATTCTTTATTTAATCTGTGGGGGTAGATTGTTCTTTTTCTGTTGGCCATATTGAGGGATATTGTGCTCTTAGTTATTGGTCACACCTTGTTTTCACCAAGTCTACATTTGCACTACCTTGCTCAGGTACTGAACTAACAATTACTATGTCGCAGAATTCATCAACCAATAATTTATTCCATTTCGGTTTTTGCCCTATGTGATACTGTTGTTAAATACAGGCTTTAGTTTGAAATTTCCTGAAGAAGGCCAAAACATAATAACAACAACAAAGATGAGGACAATAGCTTGTAAATATCATGAAACTGATTTTACTTGTTTTATCGATTTTATTTCATTTATTTTTTTTTATATTACTTTGCTAGATGTTGCAATGGAATATCATGGGATCTGATATTCTATGATGAAGCATTGTCATTACTCCATGAACTAATATGATTACCATACACATCTTTGTGGATTTCTCAATATGTATACAATATGTTTGATTGGCTATGTACTGTATTCAGTAATTCTTATCACAGGCTTCAGCCATGTGTGAATGATGTAATGGATAACGGCTCGGAATTGTAAATTGGAGAGCCAAGTTGTAATCTACCTCTTCTCCTCCCAGCTATGGGTTAATTAGTAGGATTTGTATCAGAAAATCATTGTTATTTTGAAGAAAAAATCTTACAATATAAGAAAATGTTTTCTGACTTTAAATAATCTGCAAAGGGTTGATAAGCCGTAAAAAATCAAATCAATCAATCTTAAATATCACCTCAAAATTTGTTCTTTTCATTGTAAAGTTTTCAGGTTTGGATCTGTTACTCATTCTAATTGAGAAATTGGTTAGAATTTTTAAACAAAAGTATATTTTTAAAGTTTGTATAGGTTCAAACATTTTTACTGAGGCATCTATCATTTTGAATCAACAGAAAAATATATTCTTACTCAGATTCTTGCTTTGTATCAGTCTCTTTGAAATTGGTTTATGCCAGAAAATATCCAAAGTGTTGTTAATTGAATCTACAAGGCAAAACTGTAAGAACTTTTACTACATTGTATTGTTAGTATTCTTGGCAGTTTAGATGAACAAATATATCATAGACAGACTTAATAAGAAGAATCATAGTTTTTATTAGTCTTTTTTATGTACCATGTCCCTTCAGTATTTATGGATACTAAATCCAAAATAACAGTTGTTATTTATCACTTTATTAGAAACTTATTTAATAGCACATCTTAATATATTTTTATTTCTAGGTTTTAATTTGTCACCTTTCATCCTTAATGTTGGAGATTAACAGGAACCACTTAATTGAAGAGAACTCTGTGCAAGGTGATGCTTTTAGCTCAATCAGACGTTTGAAGCACATTTATTCCCAATGAGAATATTTCATTAAAATTTAATCGAAGTCTGTCTGAAACAGCGCAGTTCTTCAGCTTGATTTGCATTCATTTTCATTTCTTGTCTTTTTTTTTATCATTTCACTCTAAACAAAGCAATAAAGCCACTAAGATGTAAGACGTTACTGAGTGTGAAACAAGAGAAGAAAACACATTATTAAGGAGAGAGAACAATAAAAGAAGATTCAAGGAGACAGAAGACAACAATTGACATTACATATAAATTTTTGAAAATCAAAGTTGATTGGAAAACAAGTAGCCAGAAGAGAGTTCCACAAATGAGAAGTGTGAGATAAGAAACTATTAGCATAGAACTTACAATTGCATCTGACCATTTCAAATGTAAAGTGATAAGGTCTTGCACTACAATCTAACAGTACACTTAAATTTGTAAAATTGACGTAAAAGGGAAATGCTCATCAGAACAATTACCTCTCTTGTTTCCTGTTTCAGATAACTGTAGCTCTTTTTGTTTGCTTTCTTCTGTAACACTTCTTTCCTCTGTCCCATTTGTCTTCAATATATCCTGTGAGTATTACATTTTCAAAGCCTTCTTTCCTCATTGTCAGCTGGAGAAATTTCAAATGTTTCTTTGATTCAAAGTATAAGCATTTTTTTCATTTCCATTTTCCTTAAACTTCCTTGTTACTCACATGTTCAGTCGATTGGATTCTCAGCATCCTTCTGTAGAACCACAATTCAATTGTCACAAGGTTCTTCGTCATCTGTCCAGCATTCTCTGACATATAGGAAAACTGTGATTATATAATAATATGTTCAGTATTCTTTTCTTTGTTTCTAATGAAATTTTCCTCTTTCTCCATACTTTGCTTAACTTTGGGAAGGCATCTTTAACTATCTCAATCAGCCTATGGATTTCAGAGTTACACTTTCTGTCCTCTATTAAACATTTCTTAGATATTTAAATTTTTGTAATTGCTTGATTTTGGTATCTCCAATTTATAATTTATGTTAGACTGTTCCTTTTGTCGATATCCATATATTCTGTCTTCTTACATTTAATGTTTAGTCCTTTCTTTTTTCTCTTACTATATTACAGACCTTAGATTGCACAATGTTATATTCTGTGAAAATTATCAGAATTAATATCATGTAACAAAATAACTGGCTTCCAGCAATATCACATTGAACCACTAATTCCTGTCCACTTGCAACCTAGAATGGTAAACGCTTGGGAATACCATGTACTGTAAGCTTGGATTAACAATGCACAGGTGGTGTAATGGATGACAGCTCAGAATGGGAAATTGGAGAGCTGAGTTCAAATTCCATTCAGGTTCGTTAAATTCACTCATGGGTAAATAGCCTTGGGTAATGATGAATCAAATAAAAATCATCTCCCAAGCATGTTCATCTGATATACCAATATGTATTGTGACCTTCATGGTAGAATAATGGCCCATTCCTCACCCCCTGATCTGGGCAAAGCCCAGGTCCAACAAAGGACATTCACAGGTTGTTAAAAATGAGAAAAAAAGAGAAAATAGCTGTCATAAAACATTCTATCATGTAAATGAATGAAGACAGCTGCAGATTGAAATAATTATAACTAATAGATTTGTTTCTGTTGGGATGTTTGGATGTTGATGGTAAGTGAATGTGCCTAAAAAGAACTGACAGCTGACAGGGATTTCACCCAAAGTGATGACATCAGTTTCCAGCCCACCTGTAATATTAACACCAACAATGGCAGATAATTTGCGATAAGTAAGAGTGTTGACAAAAAGAATCCAAGTAAAATAAAGGTAGAATGAAAAAAAAAGATGGTTTTCAGTTGTGATCTTCTCATAAAAATTCTATAAGATTGTTTTCTAATTTATCTCATGTTGCAATCAAAGAATAATGGAATAATTCATTGTTAGTTGAAAAGTCTTTTCATTTTGTTAAAAAATCTCAATTTAAAGACAGAAACTTTATTCTCTTAGTTTAAGGTTACACAAGTCAAAGTATAAAAATGGTAAACATTTTCATGAGTAACTGCCAATAACCAATAAATTTCCAAAGATTATTTGAACTATACTATTGATGTTTTATCCTTTCTTCCACTTTATATATATATATATATATATATATATATATATATGTGCGTGTGTGTGTATATATATATATATATATATATATATATATACAGATATATATATATACAGATATATATATATATATATATATACACAGATATATATATATATATATATATACACAGATATATATATATATATATATACACAGATATATATATATATATATATATATATATATATATATATATATATACAGATATATATATATATATATATATATATACAGATATATATATATATATATATATATATATATATATACAGATATATATATATATATATATATATACAGATATATATATATATATATATATATATATACAGATATATATATATATATATATATACACAGATATATATATATATACAGATATATATATATATATATATATACAGATATATATATATATATACACAGATATATATATATATATACACAGATATATATATATATATATACACAGATATATATATATATATATATATATATATATACAGATAGATATATATATATATATATATATATATATATATACACAGATATATATATATACACAGATATATATATATATATATATATATATATATATATATATACACAGATATATATATATATATATATATATATATATATACACAGATATATATATATATATATATATATATATATATATATACACAGATATATATATATATATATATACACAGATATATATATATATATATATATATACACAGATATATATATATATATATATATATATATATACACAGATATATATATATATATATATACACAGATATATATATATATATATATATATACATACACAGATATATATATATATATATATATATACACACAGATATATATATATATATATACAGATATATATATATATATATATATATATATATATATATATATATATACAGATATATATATATATATATATATATATATACAGATATATATATATGTATGTAGAGTTAAAAATCTTCTTAATTTATAGGGAAATATTGCTCCATATTGTAGGTAGAGCATCTAGATACAGGCAGCATGAACAAAATCAAGACTGTACATCAGATCATATTTTTGTTACTATGGTTCACACAATATAAAGCCTAAGAGTCACTCAAGGTAGAGGTTTACTGAATCATAAAGGGGGTGAAAGAGGTGATTAAGGAATGGCACTGAAAGTCCTACATCCACATGCTATATATATATATATATATATATATATATATATATATATATATATATACACACACACATTTTCACACAAGTATGTGAAAATGTGTATTACCTACATATGTACTTACATATACATATATAATTTTTATATATTAACTAAGGATATGTACAGTTGTAAGTAACTCAAATTAACTGAACTTTATTATCTCTACTTACCAAAACTGAAAATTTGCGAAAATAAACTCAAAGCCAATATGGCAAGAAGAAATTGGCCAAGTTCCATTTGGTAAAATATTCTACTGAAAAAAATCTTGTGTCTGCATAGATGAAGTTAATAGACTTTTTCTTTTGTGTTAATTACATGTATTTACCTGAAGTGACACAACGTTTCAAATGAGACTTTTTATATAAAATATTTTAAGCATAGGAGTCACAAGACCAAAAATGCCTTATTAAGAAGGAGAATTTAGAAACAAAAGACTTCCAATCATGAAATACCAATTGAAACCAAACGAGCAAGGACATCGCTCCCCACCATGTTCAATTGACAGTCTCCAACATTTGACTTTAAAATCTTAGGCTGTTCAAGTTTTAATAGTGTAGTTTATTTACACTGTACGATCCTTTTGGTTTGGACAAACTGAAATATAAATAAAACTTGGATCACTGGGAAATGGAAATCCAATCCGTTTTGGATGTGAACGATTTTCAGTCTGAATTGACTGGAAATATACTGATGAATAATTAGTGAGAGGATTTGAAAAGGGGAATTAAGAATCTTGCACATGTTTCTGCTCTTGTTGGGATTTTGATCTTCAATAACTTGATGAAGCAGGGGAATATTTCCCAATGTTTAAGCCCGAATATTGTGAAATTGGAAGACATGAAAAAAAAACATGGAAAAGATAGGATAAGTAATGTCTGGTGTTTTAATGAGGTGAAATACACAACTGAAGATTTTGGCAAACAGATTATGGGCTCTAATAGCTCACCCCACTAAGACTTATGCCATGAAGAGTAGAACAATCAATTTAATGTGTGTTTGGTGAGGATGATCAAATGGAAAATTGACAATCAAGCTCTTCTGATCAGTTTCAATTAATCCAAAGTATTTGACATTGTTTCCTGAAGGCTGTTTTGTCTTCAGTTGGCTTCAATATCAATAAAACCTGCTGTGTGCAGCATCCCTAAAGAGTTGTCAAAAGGGAAAAAAATATGAAACCGTTCATATTGTTCACTTCTATTCATCATGGTTCTATGGTTTTAACTATGCTATCCATCTTGGAACATTCAGGTTGAAGGTCAGTCCAATCCTGTATGAAATTATGTTACCTGGTGCTACCACCACCTCAGCTGGATAGATTTATCATGCAAGGTATTCAGTATACCATTTGAACTGCTAGCAATAGAGGAAAATTGTTCAGGGGTATTGTAGAAGATTGAGGTCACAGTCAGTCTGTTGTCTAGAAGGTTTCTTTTTTTTTTTTTTTTTTTTTTTTTGAAGGGGAAGGGCAAAGATGTGTATTTTGCAAATATCTCCCTCCAGTCTTTACTGACTATCAGTACCTCCCCAGCAGTGTGCCAAATGAGCTGAGCAGGGTAGAGCTTTGTTTAAATGGATTTAAGAATCGTAATTCTCTCATAGCGTATCTTGTCTACATCCTTCCAAGGATGGTCTAGGGAGGCAAAATCATGAGGTCCATTCGGATACTTTACATTCACATTTCTAAGAAAAATTCTGGAAAGAAGATTACAAGAAAGCTTCTTCAGTTTGTATACTTGAATGTGAGGTCAGCCTTGAAATGAGTGCTTGTTCGACTACGAATGCCGACATGCCTTAAATGCCTTCCCTCATGTGACTAGAGCCTTAAGCACCCAGGTTAAAATTTTTCAATAATGGCTCACCTGATAAGTGATCAGCCAAACATCTTTCCTATTGGATCTGGTTCATTCACTAGAATTCATGTATTTCAGTGAGACATGCTACATAAACACTTCTAATACCTCAGTGTATCCATCAGTTATAACACATTTATTATAGGAGAGAAGGAAATTAAACATAGAATAGGTTGCACTGGGGGTACTTTTGCCCAACGCCACAAATTGTTACAGAACAAAAACATTAACCTAAAACCTTGTGTCATGTTCTTAAATAACCCTGTCAGATCATCACTCTAATATGCATGCAAACACATTCAGAAATATCTAAAGCAAGCACTTTCTCAGATCAATGATTAAAAATGACTTTGAGTGAATGATGCCTGTAGGTCTTAGCAAGGACCATTCTTTGAACCTTATGGACTTACAGAATCATAGAGAACTACCAGAAAAGAGAAAGCAGTAACAACAAGTAAAATGAATATCACATGTAACTCAAAGAGAAAATAATGTCATAATCAAGATGTTGAGATTCTACACTATGTCAAACAAAAGGTTAGGAAGGAAACCCCCATAACAGTGGACTTGAGAACGCAATTTTCTTGAAAGATTGGTTTAAGAGAAAAATTTTATAGATTTCAACCAAATATAGCACTGTTTGCTCAGTCAGTGAATGTTACCTGTTTCCTTATAAGGAAACATGTAATATTACCCTTACTCCGTATGTGTTTTTTTTTTAATCAATTCACTTTGAACACGGTAATAATCCCACTAAGATGCAAGAGGTTACTGGGAATGAAAGATGATGAAAAGACTTTAGAAGGAACAGGAAACACAATCCTAAACAAGAAACAATGGATAAACCTCAATTTGTGTTCAAAAGGCTGTGGGTAGACAATTCTGGAACCTTCACTTGTAGCACAGTAATCATGTAGGTTTGTTGAATAAAATGTTGAGATGGTTTATTGTCTTTGAAGCCAGTTCTCTTTGTAGTAATTCAACTTTGTTGCTAGATAAGTATAAATTGTTTTTTTTGTGTTGACTAGTCATTTTTTGAATTGCAGTATTGAAAATGTGAGAGAAGAAAGTTCAATGCAATTTATCTTTTGATTCCTACTATCTGTTCATCCTCTTTAAGCCGCAAGTAAATTTTAAGATCAGGGTATGTAAGAGATAGAAGCTGCCTTTGATGGACTGTGTCATGTGAAACAGTCTGACTTATGGTAACTAGTTAAGAAAAGATACTATTGATAACTTTTCAGCCCAGGCCAAGTTAATATAGAATAATGTTACTTTTCTTTCATTAAGAAAGTTTCTCCTAGCTCCCTGACCCTTTTTTTTTTTCCTTTATTTTCATTTCTCACTTACGTCTTCCCCTCCCCTATTATGTGACAGAAAATAATGTTTTCCAATGACATGGGAAAATTTAGCTTATATTTTTTCCTTTATTTTTGCTGCATTTCCCACATCATTTTTCAACTGGTTAGCTTTTAACTGTTATATTAGATTGTTATTAAAGACACATACTAACACAATTTTGTAAAAACAAGGAGGGAATCAAAATTTGACAAATTGCTTCAGTCTTAAAACTTGCTCGTGTGCATATATAGGCCTATTAATACAAAAGGAAATTAACAAAACTCATAGTTAATATCAAAATGAATAATTTAATTTCAGTTATAGTCTAAACCTAGGCAAACTGCAGTTGGAATCAGAATAATTAGGAACACCACAACCCTTTCATTAACTGCATATAATATGTGTTTTTTCAGGGCTACATGTGGTTTTTGAATTTAGAGTTACCCATCTCCCTGACTGGTTGCCAATCAAGGCTTAATAACCTAGTCTGCTATACTATTTAAACTCTAGTTGGGGGTTAGATAGATTCATATTTTTCCCAAGGTTATTTGAGTGTAAGTGAATGTAACAAACTGAAACTTGTCTCTCTTATTTCTGTTATTCATGACACCACCTGTATGACCTTAAAACCACCTGATAAAGCTGAGCAATTCTTTACCTCTAAGTCTTTGAACACCTTGGTCTACACCACCTAAATGATTGCTTTCAGGGTATTAATGTATGTTGGGGTGGAGGTCTTGGTTGCATACTTTAAAATGCACCTCATGGCACAGTCTAAACTCAGTGATCCCAAACAGGTGCAGCGGAAGAGGATAGTAGGTAAGACTGAATGATTGAAATGTAATCAAAGATTTAGAAACAGTTTCAAAAAATTCATATGCAAAATTAATATGATTCAAAAAATTTAAAACATTATTATGGATTACTTGTAATTACATGCATGAGTCCCTGTATAAATAGTTATAATACAAAAATGTCATAATAATTATTTGTATTAAGAATATAGTAAATAGGGTCCACAAATTGGAGAAGAGAGTTATCAATAATAATTTTATGACTTTGAATCTGTGGTTATCCCCTTTTAACCCTCTCTCTGTTTTTTTTTTATTTTTAAATGTACTTTTTATCACATTTAGTGAAGTGCAAACAAATTTTAATTCCAAAAATGCTGCTCAGAGGAAAAACGTTTTGGAGTTACTGGTCTAAATGGTGGTCTGCCAGAAATATTGACCAAAAATCTCCAAAATTAGCTTTGCAGAATTTCTACACCACCTGTTCCTTTAATCCTTTGTGTCAAGTTTTTGTATTTCTTATATATCAGTAAATACTGAGATCTCCAGTGTCCCATGTTGTTTGCCCCATGATAAAACAGGATATCATAGAAGGGGGTTGTTGTCAGTAATGATATGGTTGGTCTTTATCAAGCTAACTGTAATTTTTTCTGAAATTTACAAGAGCAGTGGTAATCTCTATTTTTCCACCAGCCATTAAGAGAATAAGTCAAAGATTTGAAACAGCAAACAATATTGGGAGAAGGAAAGAACAGGGAAAATTTGAAAGCCTTATCACACAGGAACCTCAATCTTCTAAAATTGACAGTTCTCACAGACATGATAAATGTCTCCAATAACTGTCAGCAGGATTCAAGAGCTCAGCAAACAAGAATCTTTCAAGAGGAACAATAACCAGGTTATCTAACGCCAGTTTTGTGTTGAGATGATGTGCTTAAAAATTATTGTTTTCTAAGATAATTATTAAAGGAAGAATGAATCTTTTGCCGCAGCAAAATTGCGTGGTGATGAAGCAGAATGTCAATTGTATAGTGATGCTACAGAAAAATGTCTTTAAAGAATTGTTGAGAAGTACAATAATCTTTACCACAGTTAAGCAAGGGGTAGCCATGTCATGGCATGAAGCCTCTTTGGGGTTTTACTAATATCATGAGTTGCTTAACTGTGTAAAATCAGTTTATTTAGAAGACAGAAGAAAGTTTTAAAAAGGAATTGCCAGATGTTATTTTCCAATAAGACAATTCTTCTGCTGACATTGCTGCAAAGACGACCAAACTGTAATTTGAGAACAAGAATCAGGCTCATATTTTGGGCTAGTTAGAGCTCAGATTTGAACCCTAGAGTGAAAATTTGGTTTTACATTAAACACAGATGATTGAGAAAACCTTTTCTTTATTTTTCAGCTGACAGAAGCCATCAACTTTGAATGGAACGATATTGTCTTGTCTTTCTATAAAAAGCTATCCACATGTCTACCCACAAGTTTGCAACATTTAAAAGAATCAAAGGAGAAAAAGCTATCCCATAGTCAGTTACTAGTTGTTTAATTCTTGCTTATTTAATGGTTCATTGTTAGACCATTAAAAACTTTCTTTCTTTTTTCTCTGTCCATATATATCAAATCCATCTCTCCATCCACAGACCTAAGTAAATAGATTGTTTCACTCTGATTTGATTTTTAATAAAGTTCCACTCATTGGTATTTATTTAGTTTATTATAAACATGAGAAAAATAATTGTAGAATCACTTCAGAATGTCTCCAAGAATATGAAAGGACTTAAATTTTTGAAAGGAAATCTATTCACCGATCCAGAGGTTGAATGAAACCACATCAGCTTTGAAATTGGAAATGCCACTCTCAGTTATAAATTGCATGATTGTATGATTAATGAATAGAAGAAAGGAAATAATTGGTCCATCAGGGATATGTCTTCACACAATGAGACAGGAAATTGTTTGAATTGCCTGCAGCCCACTATTAATCATGACATATTTAATGTTATGTGGAGAGAAGTTTGGAGAATTGATTGTTCAAAGCTTCTAGGACATTTGAGATATACTAAATCAGAAAAATTCATATAAGTTCTGTGGTAGGGATTTTGACAATTATTTTTGAGACAAAAACAGCCTGTGTCATTTTCATGGCAGATAGCATAAAAAACACAATGTATTCTCCAAAGTAAATCTTAGGTCCAGTGTAACTTAATCAAATATTTCACAAGATAGCAAATCCAATTAATATATCACTAGTAATTAACAGAAATTATTTAAATATTTTGGGGTGAGTGTTAGTCACCTTCAGAATAATATCCAAATAAAGAATTAAATAAAAGTGGGAAAGCTATTGTGACTATGTGTTTCCCGTCTTTATAGGAGGCATCTTCAGGTTGGAGTGAAAGACAAATCTGTCTGTGGAAAGAGTATTGGAATTTGCGAGAGTTAATGAAGATCCTTGTCAGATGCTACAGCCAAAAACATTATTTTTCTCTTACTGAAACCATTAACATCGGCTTGATTTGAAATTTAGCCCAGAGTATTTAGAGGAGTTGTCTATTTTTCCTCTCTCTTAAATACATTGGACACTATTGTAAGTGAGGGTAATATGCTGTCTAAGTAGTCCATCACTAGAAGTGGTTTACCTACTTCACACCACTGGCGAGTATTGTATTTTGTTGATGTTATAAAGATTACCATTTCATTTTTAACCTCCATTTTGGTTATTCTTCATTCAGTAACTTTTTCTAGCTTACAGCACTCTCTCTACCCTTTTGTTCTCTCTCTCTCTCTACCCTTTCATTTTTTCTCTCTCTCTACCCTTTTGTTCTCTTGTTCTGCTGTATACCGTACCTATGAACACTAATGGTTATGTCCAATCCTCATAAATGTGAGGGTAATATGCTGTCTAACTAGCAGTGGTTTACCTACTTCACACTGCTGGCGAGTATTGTATTTTGTTGATGTTATAAAGATTACCATTTCATTTCCAACCTCCATTTTGGTTATTCCTCATTCAGTAAATTTTTTCTAGATTACAACACTCTCTCTTTACCTTTTTGTTCTCTCTTTCTGTTATATACCATGCCTATGAATACTAATGTGTATGTCCCAATCCTCATAAATACATTGCACACTATTGTAAGTGGGGGTAATATGCTGTCTAAGTAGTCCACCACTAGCAGTGGTTTACCTACTTCACACTGCTGGTGAGTATTGTATTTTGTTGATGTTATAAAGATTATCATTTCATTTCCAACCTCCATTTTGGTTATTCCTCATTCAGTAACCTTTTCTAGGTTACAACAATACAACACTTTCATTATTCTTACATTATCCCCAAATACTCTAGTTGCAACTTATTTTATTAACTATGATTCCATTAATGATTTTATTAGCACTAAAGAATTAAACTAAGACACGTGCGACTGTAATCACTAAAATCTGCATGTGCTTCAAGTGGGATTATTGCATGAAATATAAGTAAATTCTATCAACATATTTTACACAAATATGATCTACAGAGAATAGAGGGCAGACAAGATTCACCAATCATTGAAAATTACTTGATTTTATTTCTAACCTCCATTTTGGTTATTTCTCATTCAGTAACCCTTTCTAGATTACAACAGTTTGTATGCCACATTACAGTATGATTGCTTTTGCTCATGATGGGTGATGTTATGTATGATCACGGTCAAGGAAAACTGATTTTATTAAAATAAATATATTTTTTCATCATTAGGCTATGTATTTTTAATGTACCTATGTGTGGTGTGGTGCTGAAAAATGCACAGTCTGGTTCACTTCCCAAAATATGACTAAACCTCTGAATTTTCTTTTGAATCCCTTCTTAGCTAGGCAGAGAACTTCCTGGCAGACCCTTATATCTGCATTTTAATAAATATATTTATAAAATATCGAAAACACTGACCTTCTTGAAACCATAGTTTCTTCTGAAAAGACTGAAGAAACCTTTCAGCAGGAACTGTAGTTGCAAAAAAGGTCAGTATTTCTGATATTTTATATATTAATTTTCTCTCCGTCTTGTTCTATTAGAATAGTATTGAGCACTCTTAATTTGCTTATTTTTTTAAGAATATTATTTTTGACAAAAATCAAATTCATAATATGTATATATATATATATATATATATATATATATATATATGTATATGTATATAATACTAATAATAATACTCATTTGGTAAAAAGCCTTGGATAGCACAACTTGCAAGTATATCAAAACAAATTGGTATCTGAAGAAAAAAAAAGAAAGAACTAGAAACAGCTGAACAGGGTGAAAAAAAATTGCCCAATGCCTTAAGTTTCCAGTCCAAAGAAGAAAAAAAACAAGTGGATAACAAAGCAAACACATAGAGTGCTCAATATGCTAAGAAGAGCAAAGATAACTAAAATAGATCCTAAAAGCCAGGAACTAACTACCTAGGTTTCACCTGAATGGATCATCAGGGTAATCTGGTTAAATGTCATGGAGAATATTGGTTTAGCCAGATTACCCTGAAGATCCATTCAGGTGAAACCTAGGTAGGTAGTTCCTGGCTCTCGAGGATGTATTATATATATATATATATATATGTATATATATATATATATATGTGGATTGTCTATACACATGTGTACACATGCATACATGGATAAATTTCTTAAAATGGTATTTATATTTTCTCATGGAATTTGCCTATGTCCATCCATCAATCTTGATGCAAATGATTCCTCCTCTTCTGTTTTACTCGATTCATAAGTTTGGTCTTTATAGCATGCCTTTTTTAGTGTAAGTGTAAATATTTTTAATTCATTCTTGTGAAAAGGAAGTAATCATGTCCTTACATAATTGCTTTCTGGTCATTTGGGAACATGAAGTGTTTTTAACTGAGGCATGCAATGAATTGAAAAAGAAGTAATCATGCCCTTATAGAAATGGTTTCAAGTCATTTAGGAAAATAAAGCCTGAGATATGCAAAGAAGCACAATTTTTAAAGTGGTCGTGCACTATTCTTGTTTGCCTCACGGAAGTGGGAAGTTTTACGCTGAATCCAACTAAAATAGAATTTTCTGACTTGTGATCCCTTTTATCTGTTTTGATATTGCATCTCATTTTGTCATCATCCTCAGTAATATTTTAGTCATTTTAGTAATTTAGCTTAAAATAGTTATACAATGATGTCAGATTTATTTTAGGATTCACAAATTGTCATGACTCAAAAATGAAGATCAAATCACTCTGTTTAATAAAACTATTCAGTCATTTAATGAAGCTATAAACTCAGTGATGCAAGACAAAATTGCTTTATTCAGGCAAATGCTTAGCGAACCACGCCCAATGGCATTAGTCTCCTTGTGGAGTTTATTAGAATTGTAGATACTTGTTTGTCAAAACTTCATTTGGCACAAGGCCATAATGATAGAGTACACAAAGATGACTAGTTTCAAAAGTTATTTGTTGAAAGCTTCAGTTTCTGGCCATTATCCATTATCCAATCAAATACTGTTGGGTTTTTTTTCTGGATCTTTCAGTTTAGGCAAAGATAATTCAATCACAAATTATCTCAAAGAATTCAGCTCTGAAGCCCACAAGGTGCAAGTAAGAATTGAAGATTATGCGCAGATGGAGGATTGATAATGATTGATCCAAAACATGAAATGGTTAACATTGTAACATTTGGGGAAGCATCTATATGGGGGTCTCTTCCTTGACTTATATCGGTTTTCACCCTGGTCGGGTTGAACCGACTTCCTCCCGAGCAAGTACCGCTCATAAAGGAAGATGCATTAGGAATTGATTAAGGGAAGGGTCCCAAGTCCTACCCGGGAAAAATAAACGCCCTGTTTGCCGCAGATTTTCCACAGACGCATTGACAGAGTGACCCGAGGTCGCCGGTTACCGGAACAGACACCTCCTGGATTTTTTTTTTTTCTGTTCCAGGTCTCTTCCATAAAATAGTTATACTTGGGAAGAAGAATTCTGAGTGGAACTTTCTCTTTATATTTGAATATGTTGGTGACTCAAACTTGTGGATGGAGCAAGATAAGTTTTCACTGTAAAAGGTAACTGGCATTCAATAACCAACAGTCAGTGATGATGTTGGTTGAAATTTAAATATCTCTCTCTTAAAACAATTTTTCAAGAAAATAGGTTTCTCAGGTTAACAGTTATCACTCTTTCCAGTATTGATGGGGGTTTCCTTCTTATTTGAAGTAGTGTGGAATGTCATTATCTTGATTATGTCATCATTTTCTCTTTCTACATGTGCTATCCATTTTAGTTGTTGCTGCTGTTGAAATTCCACAAGTGATATGATTTCTGTTATTTGGTATAGATCTTTGTTTGTGATTCTTTAAGGCCAGTCCACAAGGTTCAAAGAAGGATGGTCCTCCCTAAAACCTACAGGTTTCATACACTTGAAGCCATTTTTAACCATTGATCTTAGAAAGCGGTTGTAATACAGCTGACAGTTTAGATATTTCTGAATGTATCTGGCACCATGCATGACAGCCATATTTAAGTCTTGATCTGATGACATTATTTAAGAACATGACTTGAGTTTTTCGGTCAATGGTTTGTATCAATTTGCAAAATTGCATTCCATGTCAAGTGCTGCTTTATTGCTCTTTGTTTTTTTAATAACTTTCGTTGTTTTCTCATCACTAGGTTCATTAATGTTTATGTTTGGAGACAGACTTTGTAATAATTGGATGTTTTTTGTTGTTTTTTATTTTTAAAGCAATTCACCCCAAGCAAGGTGGGAGTGCCACTAGCACACAAGGGGTTACAGAGGATTGAGAACAAGAGTAAAGAGGGATATTTGGGGAAAGGATACAGAGAAGGACGGGGAACAAGTACAGAGTGTCAGATGTTGATTGACATTACACTTGAATATTATAGTCATCATGGAAGTAAGTAAGGGGAAGGGAGTTTTACAGATGGGAAGTGCGGGAGAAGAAGCAGTTTGAGTAGAAGAGACTGTTACATTTAACCAATTTTGACAGTGCTGAGGGCATCTTTAGTACAGTCATTGTTGCAATATGACTCTGGTGAGATCAGGGCATTTTTCTATCTTGATTTTGATGTTATTTTCACATTTCACTATATTGTCTATACATTGGATTCATTAATTTGGTTATCAATTTTCAAGTGACAGTGATTTCTCAGGGCATTAACAATTTTTTTATTTTCTTTGTTAATTGTTTAGTATTTTTTCCCTCTTTCTTGTATTAATCCTTGTAATTCAGGATTGTTGTGCCATTGGAATATCTTTTTCTCCCTTGGTATTCTTGAAATGGTCTCAAGTGCTTCAACTAATGAAGATATGATTACATTATTTGGTTCCTCTTTGTTGTTTTAGTCAAGATTCAGAGAATTCAGTTTGGACTGAAGTTTATTACAGAATTCTATTAGCCTTTGATTTCTAAGGGTTTGGATGGTATACTAATGCGTCTTTCATCGTTTATGTCAACAGAATTGAACTATTTTATTGGCTGGCGTTGTCAGTTTAGTCACAAGTACTCTGTGTTTACTCTGACATCCATCACAAATAGCCTACACAAAGAGTCTGAGATGATGAACTCAATAATCTTTTTGGTTATCTTAGCTATGCCATGTGATCCAGTGTTTCATGGGATGGTTGAACCATGTGTTTAGGATGGGGTATCTTTTTAAATAAAAAAAAAAGCAAGAGTTACCTATTACTCCTTGAGGATTTTGTTTCCAAAGGTGGCATCTTTTTGCTCTCAAATTTGTAGTGACATTCAAAATTACTTCAGGTAGGATTAAAATCTCCATTTCATTGTCTCTTATGAATTTTTGATGATTTCTTCATCTTATTTCCTCTTTTACTCTACTCATTGATCAGTATTCTATGATTCTATCACATATTCTTTTTTTCAATTCCTACTTCTTATTTTACTGTTATAGAATACCATTCTGAGTTGAAATAAGAAGTGAATCATCATCATCATAGAAAATGAAAGAATCATCATCATCATCATCATCATAATTACAATGCTACACTTGGCATAACTCTCATGATTTCCAATCTGAATTGATTTGCAGTGTTGACATGGTAAATTAGATATGCTGCAATAAATATTGCATTCAGTGCCACAAACTGACTTTTTAGTTGCCTGACCATTAACCAGTAGCACATAGGCCAGTGGAGCTGATGCACTGTGCATCTTTGATCATGAGTGTGTCTAGTGTTAAGAGATTTTTTTATTTAGGGTTTGAAGGCTGAATCAACAAAGGCAGGTCACATCAAAATACAGGCTTGTTCAAGTCTTTGAGGACATGAGTTTAGTAAGAGTCATGAAAGAAGATTATTTGAGAAAAAATTGACATGAATGATCTTGAGTCTTTTTGAAACATCTACTTAATGAATCTATTGTTAGAATAACTGATTGCTTCAATACGAGATCTGAAATGTTGACATACCTGAATCAGGTGATCTTTATTTATTTTGGACATTGTACTAGTTCTAGTGGGCTTCCCAGATTTTATATTGTTGTGAGGGTGTTGAATGACATTTTGACTATGTCTTTATATTTAGTAGTTCAATGGATTCAGGTCTGGAGAGTTAGTAGGCTATATGCTCAGGGTAACATGATTGGGGAGATTGTAACTCATCCATTCTTGAATCATCTTGGTCCTGAGAGCAGGTGTAGGGTCATCCTTTACTCACACACTCTGTCCAAGGCCTCATACCTTTCTCCAGTACCCACTTTTTGTCATCAGCATTTACCCTTAAGTACCTCAGGGTGAATGCTGACGACAAAAAATTGTGGGTGCTGTAATGGATAACGGTCCAGAATTGTTAATCAGAGAGCGAAGTTCTAATTCCACTTGGCTTTATTTTATTCACTTATATGCAAATACCTTTGGGAAAGCGATGAATTCCCCTAGTTATGGGTTAATTAGTAAAAATTGTATCACTAAACCATTAAAATAAAATTGGATATAAAATATTTAAATTTTGGTGTTAAGTAATTCATATGTAGCTAAACAAAAACAAGCAACCTACTTATAAGCCTGGGTGCCACAACGGATACAATGTAGGAACTTCATATATTTGTCCCCCAGCATCACTTTATTCCCATGCTAATGATAATGATAATAATAATGACAACTCTTCTAATATTATTTTATTGAAAATAAAATCTCATAATTTGAGCAAATATTTTCAAGTATTTTTTTGTAATTTTATCCAACAAAGAAAAAACAAAATACTCTTTTAATAAATCATTATTATTTTCCTTATTTACATTTTGGCCCATAAATTCTCCTGCCTTAATGATGTTAACTGATATTCTGAGTTTTAGTTATATCATTATTTGATAGATTTAACTAAAATCTCTATTTTGTTGTTTTGATCACTATAAGTTCTTCCTCAGCACTGTCATATACAATAATCTTAATTTATTTTTTCTGTCAATTTTTTCCTCTGCAAAGTTCAAATGACAAAGATTTGTCTGACACATTTGATTTTTTATTTATTTATTTACTGCTGTGATATACTTCATGGAATCTCCTCGTTACTTCAATATGAATATTAATAACATATTTCTCCTGAAATATCTATCTATCTATCTATCTATATATATATATATATATATATATATATATATATATATATATATTTAAGTTATAAAAAACTTGGTAATCTGTATGGGTTGTCCCAAGGAGGATGAAATCCTGTGAGCTCAATGTAAATCCAGAGCTAATAATTTAAAGAAAAACAGACCACTTTAAGGCTCCATTGTAATAATTTATTTCACCAGTGCCCTTTTAAAGGACGCTGGATCATCAGACATCACTTCCAAAAGGTGAAACGAAAAATATATATATATATATATAATGCAATTTTCCCCTCATCTAATTGTTTACCCAACACACACGCGTGCCTAATTTCTTGTATGTTTATATTCATAACTTGAAAAATCGAATTAGTTCTTGTATAAAAAATGGAGCAAAAAGCAAAAGAAAAAAAGTTTCTCCAGAATAAAAAAAAAAAAAAGACATGAAGCTTCTTTGCTCTAATCTTTGAAACTTTTCATTTAATCAGATAATCTCATTGCTTCATGTTTGTAATATGATCAAGCAAGTGTCTGTCTAGATTCAACTGGAAAATTAAAAAACCAAAAAAAACACACCAGACGAATGAGAGTAAACAAAATCTCTTCCGCTCTCTTGGTGAAAAAAAATGTTAATGTTAGTGATGATAATTACCAATATCTTCGTTATCAACAAGTTTATTGATTTGCCAGTGAACATTAACGAGCCGTATCTTGTTCATCAACATCGTGGCTGTGAATATCTTCATCAATATGGATTTTATTTATATGATTGCAATGGCAAATGGGATTTGTATAAATTTGGAAATTTACTGTTGTATTATTTTATGTTTCTGCGGCTGGGCTGATTTCCACCCCCACCACAAATTAACATCAGCAAGAGATTATATAATACCAGGCACATTATTTTCTCTGTGAAAATTTGGTATGACTAACTCTCAACAAAACTGAGTGTTCGTGTTCTGTTTTTCTTATTGCGTTCACAGCAAATAAAGGAATAGAAGTTATAACTGATTGAAAATTGCAGAAAAAGGCTTTATAAGTTTCAGAAAAAAATAACATTTTACATTCAAAAGTTTTGTGAGATTTACTGCTGCCACCAGGTCTCTTATTTAACAATATTGTCTGTGAAAGTTCAGGCTCATATCGCCAGTGTGCAGTAGACTAAGACAGTATTTCCCAGCTTATGATTTTCTTATCTAAGGGTCTCTGTCACATTTAATTATGGATATAAGTGTGAAAGAAAACTCTTAATGTGATTGGCTGTACAGCTGTGAAATAAACTGTGCCAAAGGAAACTTGTTTTAATTATGAATGAATTTTATCACATCCCACTTGTGATATAACAGTAAATGATTTTTAAAAGAGAGTTTCATTTATTGAATATCCAAGTTTTTGTGTGGTTGTTGATATTGCTTAACTATGTCTGGCACAGGGCTTCCACAATTGAGCAATCTCTGTGTATCAAATGCACAGATTACTTTCTGAGAGATTAACCTGTAAAAGGATGCTCAGTGAGAAGTATCCTTAAATATTTAGTAATTTTAGTCTGATACAAGGCCACAGTAGTACAGTACCTAATGAGGACTAAACTTACATACAGGAATTTGCTATTGTTTTAACCTAGGGATTACTGAATAGAATAATTACATGAAGGTTGGTAATAAACAATAATACTTAGGACAAGAACAACACATATAAGATTTGCCAGCGGCATGTAGAAGAAGTAGTCAACTGCTAGAAGTTAGTCAAGTGGATTCCACAATGAATCTCCAATTGCACACCAACATACAGTATTTACTACTGTATTTATGTGAATGGGTACATACCCATTATCCACGGTAGGTATGCTACAACAGCTATAACAGGTACATACAAATAACAGAGCAAAAAATGACTATGAAACTTATTTTCATTGGCTTGAAAGCTAACTAATTTACTAATAAGTGCCTTTAAATATTAAGTTAATTTGGCCTAGTCCATGACTATAATAATGAAGCACTACTTGAAAACCAAACTCCCTTCTGATAGAATTTAAAACACACTCACCGCTCATAGAATTTGGAAAAAAAGATCATGTTAACCTACATTGGTTGGAATATTTTGATTCTCCTGATGATTATAAATGTCCTGACACCATTGAGTTATCCTCTCGCTCTCTCATTATTATTTTGTCTGTCACTTTTTCTTTTTGTAAGAATCAAATATATATTGTTAAGATTCACATTGTATAAAATGTTCGCAGCATTATCAACTTGATGAGTACGAACATTTTTATGATTTTTTGATTTTTACCATTCACATCACAAGGTTTCATGATGCCAAAAAACCTTGTTTTTTGTGAGCGTTATCGTTTCTTTTTCTTTTCTATTTTGATTATAGCCATGAATAAAGGTCAGAATGTTTATATATGGATCAGTATAGCTTTCTAACCTGCCTGAGATCAAGTATTTGCTCTCTGTTTCTGAGTCTAGGATCAAAGTTTCATACCCACGTCTGTCTTGGTTCAGTGGAGAATTTGTGTTCTCTACTCAGGATCAAAATCTCACACCCTGAACCTCTACCTTGGATCAGTGAAATAACAATGTAACAATCAGCATGGTCTGTTTCGGATCAACGTTTAGTTCTCTAGCATTCACATTTACCTCAGATCAATACTGTATCTATTACTCTTTGAAAATATTACTCACAAAAATACTACCTCCGTGCAAACATATATATGCAAGTGTAGCAGTCTTTATGGGACATAATCCACAAATATAAATGGCAGTGTGTATTCATATATGAGGGGGTGCTGAAAAGTTTTCAGTACAACTCACTTCTGAAAATTTGATCAGATGTCCAAACATCAAAATATTTTTGAAGGGATTTTGTCTGAGTGAAGAACTTTTCAGCACTACCTTTATATATATATATATATATATATATATATATATATATATATATATATATATATAAACTCCTGTTAAAAAAAAAATGGGCCAAGCTACCTTTCGTGATTTATTGAATAAAATGGTACATTATATGCATTATAAATGAACTCTAAATATATCGACTGAAACAATTTAACTAGAACACGACATTTAATTCAACACATCATTGGTGTGAAATAGACTTTCCATTTAATTTTTTTTTAAACAAGAAATTCTTTTAGGCATTCTCTCAACCAACATTCCAAACACTGAAACATTGTGATGAGGAGATGTTATTCAAATGTTGTGATGAGGAGATGTTATTCCATTCACTCTGAATTGCTTCCCATAGCTTTTCTTGATTTGGAAAAGGTTTCCCTGACAATGAACGAGAAATAATAGCCCAAATATTTTCAATTGGATTTAATTCAGGGCTTTGGCCGAGCCAAAACATTACATCAATTGATTGATCAGCCAAGCAGTTTTATTTATATTATGCATGCGTGCAGGAGGATTGTCCTGTTGAAATATTCTTAGCTGCTGAATATTTGGCAGAAGTCCTTTTATTAGTATTTTAATGTACTTTTTTGTATTAATTGACTTATCACACTGTATTGGATCGCCAGGACCTGCGGCAGTAAAGGCTCATCACACCATTATTCCTCCATTCCCAAGCTTCATGGTTCTTTTGATACTACTTGGCAGAAATCTTTCACATAATCTTCTAATGCAGCGTTTGTGGGGGGGGCGCATCACTAGAAAGAGATAATCATGATTCTTCAAACCAGATAATGTTACCAAACCACTCTGCATCATTCTTGTCGTAATAGGAAGCAAATGTCTTTCTATCATTGATGTCCTTCTTGGTTAACAAGGGTTTTTTGCACATTTTTGAAGTGAATCGAATTTCATTCATTCTTCTCAATATTGTAATTCTAGAAAGCGGGTTCCCATTTGCTGTTTTAAATTGTTTAGAATGATCAACAAAGGTTTTCTTCCCAACTTTCAAAACAGTCATTTTCAGTCTGTGGTCATCCTTGAAAGCTCTAGGGCAGCCAGACCCCAATTTCTTTGATACAGAACCTTCTGTTTCATATCTAAAACCAATTCATTTCACAGTTGACAGAGATCTTTCAACATTTTCTTTCTTGAGAAAATCAAAAATGTCCTTATAAGTCAAATTTGCCTGCCTTAATCCTGCAATTCTGTTTTTTGCTTTCTTATCAAAATCTTTTCCTTTTTTCTGGGTGTCATTTTAAATTAGAAAATATTATCTGATGTAATATTATTAATCTGAAAAAAAAAAAATTTATTCCCTTATTATATGCAAAAACACATCATATCTATTTTTTTGTTATGATATTACTCTTTTGAGTAGGAGTGTGTATGTATGTATGTGTGTGTGTATATATATATATATATATATATATATATATATATATATATATATATTTCTGTCCTGTAAAATATTATGAGACCAATGTAGTGAATATCAGTCTCTCTATCCACACACACACACATATATATATATATATATATATATATATATATAAAAACAAACAGTATTTAGAAAAATAGTATGACAAATTGGAAAAAGTTTTTGTGACACATTTCATTCATTAGAAATGTGCCAGAAAACTTTTTCTCAATTTGTCATACTATTTTTCTAAATATATATATATATATATATATATAATAGCTGGCCACTTGTATTTGAGGATACTCATCTACTAGGGCAGCTACCCAATCCCTATTGCAAACTCTCGCTCACGCACATGCATTTGTTCAACATCCACAGAGCCAACCTGTGGTTTATACTGCAACTATGCTGAGTAGACCTTAGTTACAGTTTCTGGGGGAGAGCATGTTATCTAGAATGATCAACAATCTGAACAGCACACTCAAAACCCTGGTCACAATGACTTTTATCTACTAACAAAAGTGTTAAAAAGAAAAAGAATCTAGATGCAAGATTAAAAAAAAAAGAATGTAAAATTCCAAGTCACACCAACATAAATTTAGTCTAATGAAATCCTTAAGGACAAAACCTATCACAAGAAAACTTTTCCCACTTTGTCATACATTTTTCCCCAATATTACTCTTGATATATAAAAATATATATAATTATCTGAGAGCATACCTTAAAACCTATATTTTTATCTCATATATATATATATATATATATATATATATATATATATGGAGAGAGAAAGAGAGAGAGAGAGAGACTATTTTATGAATGTGGGTATTTTTACTGGGAATATATTTTGACACAGTTTAAAGTTGGCAGAACAAAAACCGAATATATTTGAGTTTATGAAAAGCTGGAAGTAGAAGGAAGCAGATTTTACACTTAAAAAATGGTGTCAAAATTTTGTTTCACTTTTTATGTCCCCCGCCCCCTAGGAGGAGATATTACATAAATTTCACCAGAATGATTCACCATTTCCAAAGAAAGCTGCTCAGATCTTTTTCAGATAAGTTTTAAAAGATTTGTCTTTCATGTCATAATCCAGTTCTCGGCATCATGTCCCTAGCCCTTGAGCATATTGTCACTCACTGACAGACATGATGGTATCATTTGAATAATGTTTGCTTTTCTTAAGGTTTTCAAAATCTGAGATTTTTTTCAGTTATCTTTCTGTTTCATTTTACAATGCAGACAATGAATGAAATTTGTGTTACTCCAAAATCAACTGTATATGGTAAAGTAAAGAATACAGCTGGGTCCTTTCAAAATTAAACGAAAATATTATTTTCTTCATTAATGTTGTCACTTCATTTTATGTGCCATATTACTTCAGGATGTAAGCAATTACTGCTCTCCACAAATTCCTTTTGTGGGTCAAAGGTGTTTTTTGCCTCCTAACTATTCCTCTGCCATCCATTGACACAAGCTCATTCAGTGGGTAACCCATTATTTCCATTTTGCCCTTCTTGCCTTTAATATGTGCTGTGAGTATTAAATTCTTCAAGCCCTCTTTCCTCCTTATGCATTCTAGAGATGTCAACCCTCTTCATAAGTGATCATTTTGTTTCCAGAAAAATTCCTTGTTGTTAGCATATTTAATCCATGGAATTCTCAGTATTCTTCTGTAGAGCAATATCTCCTTTGCCTAAAGTCTCCACAAAATCTGTGAGAAAATTGTCTAACATTCTTTGCTATATAGGAGAAGTGATATTACATAGCTGTTCAACACTTATCTCTTTGTTTCTAATGACAGTTTCCTGTTTCTTAACTATAGAACACTTCAATTAAAGTTATACCACTACTAACCATGGGTATATTTTACCTGATTTTGAAAATATCAAAAAAAAATTAAATATAAATCTTCATTTCAAATATTTTACATGCAGGCACTTCAAACTTTGTACTTTGAGTTAACATTAATAGGAACTGAAAAACATATTATTTAGGTAAGAAAATCAGGTACTGAAAATTGTAATTAAAAATAAGAAAATTTGCTCTGGGTACTATATGGTTAGTATTCTAGGGTTAATACTTAGTTCATCTTTTGGAAGGTCTTTTTCACTCTTTCAATGTGCTTTTGGATTTTGACATCACATTTTCCCTCTTCTGTTAAAACGCTTTGCAAATACTTAAATTTCTCTACTTGACTGATATTGATGTCTGCAATTTGTAGTTTACACCTTGTGCTTTTTCTCTTGCCGACGACAATATGTTCTCTCTTCTTACAGTCGATGATTAGTCCATTCTACCCACTTTCCCTTAGTACCTTGTCTAGAAGTTAGTGCATTTTTTGCTTTCTGCATCTGCCATCAGAACAGTATCATCTCACATTGTTCCTTGATCTCCAAGGATGTCGTCAATGTAAAGGTTACATAAATCCAATGAGAATCACTATCATTATTATCAAGAGCATTAAGAACAGGATAATTATATTTATCATATTCTTAATCAGTTCTATAAGCATTATGATGCTTAAAATGATCAGCATCTTTTAACATTATCTTTTTATTAATTATCATCATTCGAGCAACTTTACTGTCTTAAGATTTGGTCAGTCCACACATCTTATATTTGAAAAAAATTGCATCTCAATGTTGGCATTATCTGAATTTGCATCAGTGTCATTCCTCATCTTGTGTGGATGCACAATGAATTTCTCAAGACCTGCCTGCCTCTGTAATTCTTCCAGACACTGTGTTTGTTGATGCCCCTGGAAAAAGATTGGTAAAATTGATGGACTTTTATTTAACTTTCTTATACACATCTGTTGTTGTTACTATTTCCTCTTCAGTCCATTTTCTTTTTCCTTCCATTCCTAAGACCTGGTATTCTCTTCAAGATTTTACAAGGAATTTCTTTAGTGGACATTATAATTTACATACACTGAACATTTAGATATATTTATATACATGTATATGATTGTGCATATATATATATATATATATATATATATATATATATATATATAAGAAAGACATTACACATTTAAATTTGAATTAGAGAAGATAAAAAAATATTTGAAAATCACTCAATGTTAAGGAAATGAAAGTAAACCATGATGGACTCTAAGTGGTGTAAATTTTTGTTTTGTTTTGAATTAGTGTTATTGTTGGTCTTATTATATATATATATATATATATATATATATATATATATATATATATATATATATATATAGTATGTTCGTGAGTGCAGAAGTGTATAGGTTAAAATAAGATAAAGTTTCTGTATCTTTTTCCAAAACTTTCTTTGTGATTTTTATTAGCTTTTCCTTCCTCTCTCTCTCTCTTTCTCTTTCTTTCTCTCTCTCTCTCTCTCTCTCTATATATATATATATATATATATATATATATATATAATGATATAATTGAACTTGTAGATTTACAGTGGGATAAGTGTTGCTGCTGTACTTTCTGTAGCAAATAAGTTTTATGATAAATATGTATTAGTGGCCACAGGTCCACTTGACTATGGATTTAGAGTTGTTCTTTTCATAAACTGGTTGCCAACCAGGACTAAAGAATTCAATATGCTATGCTATTATCAGCCAGCTTGCTGATAGAAGAGATGGATTATCAAAGATATGTATATATACTTTCAATAAACACACACTTTTATCTATACATGTACGCCTCTATCTTGAAATACTTATATATAAAGCAGTGAGTTTTGTGTGAAGGGAATCGTTTCAAGAGGATGCACATTGGTTGTACCGAAGGTATTTTTAGAAAGGGGTTTTATAGCAATGCTGCCTTCTTTGGGCTGGAGGTCCACAGGGGTGACACCAAACTTGTGTATTTTATTTGGGGGCTTAGAAAGATATATGGCAGAAATCCAAGTGTAAAGTGGAGTATAAAAAGAAAGGTGAAACCAGGCAGAGTCTGTGGCAACTGCTGTTGATTGTGTCAAGAGAAGGTGGCTGTTGCTACATATCCCATTCGAGATGTGCTACTGAATGAGAGAACTGAGATTTTGTCAAATTGCAGGCATTTAAAAAATATCTTTTGGGTATGTATGAACCCAAATGAGTGCAATGAATAAATGTTTTCCCCCTCCTCCCATTCCTCTTTTCCTCCTCATCCCTTTTTTCTTTCCCTCTCCCCCTTACACCTTTCATTCTCTTTTTCTGTGGTCATATAAGTTGGTGGAATATACTTGCTTGTTCGTCTTTCTACTTGCCTGAGGAGACCATGCAGTCAAAATGCATGTAGCAAGGTAGACTGCTTTTTAGTGTTTACATATATATATATATATATATATATATATATATATATATATATAAGCATTTCACCTCCAAGCAAGGTGGGAGTGCCACTAGAATGCAAGGAGTTACAGGGAGTGGGAGCAAGAATAAAGAGGTATGATAGAGGAAAGGATGAAGAGAAAGATGGGAATTAGATCAAGGTATCTGAAGATGTCAATTGACATTGCATTTGAATATTTGAAGATTATATCTATCAGTGAAGCAAGTAAGAGGAAGGGAGTTCCACAGATGAGAAGTCCAAGACATAAAGCTATTGGAGAAGAGATGGCTACATTCAACAGTGAAAGGGTGGGACTGGGATATCAACCTAGTAGCATGCTTAAATTCATGCAGTCTGAGAACCAGCGAAAGTAGCTCGTCAGAGAAGTTACGATGAAAGTATTTGTAGAAAACACAGAGGGAAGCGACACCATGTCTGCGAAAAAGTGACTGTAGATGAGATACCAGATCAGGACCTATCACATTGCATATCTGTCTCTGGATTTAGTTTAGGACATTGAGATGAACAGCGAGGGCTCCAGCCCATATATTGCAGCAGTATTCCATGCAAGGACAAATGGTTGATTTGTAGATTTGAAGGATGGACTGAGGTGAGAAATACTTTCTGGTGCGCTACATAGAACTAACTTTTCTTGCAGTAGATGAAGCTATATATATATATATATATATATATATATATATATATATGAAATGGACAAAGTCCGACAATTATTTTTTAAGACAGTCATTTAAGGCACGTCAATGCTATATGATGGTTCCATAAAAGGATACAGGTTCAATTCCTGTCAGAGGACGCATATTTTCTATGATAATTTCTTGGACATTCAGGCCAGTAAATGTTGTTAATACTGTTTATTATAAATAGAGCATTTACTTAAATATTTCTATCTCTAAAAAGAATGTATAAACATAATATATATATATATATATATATATATATATATATATATATATATATATATATATATATTATATCATAAGAAAAAGAAAGGGAATAAAACTAGTCATAAGTAAAGAAATGTTTCCATTGACAGAATTACTTACAGGTTACTTATATTATGTTTTTTCTGAAATATTTAGGAAATTTGACTATGAAAATGATGACTGATGCTAACTTCAAGAATTCTAATGATTCTTTTGATCCTTTGAATTATTATCTTCTTAGACCCTTTTGGCAAAGTACTAAAGGCTCTAATCAACTCCAAATTATTTAAACATCTGAATTTGCCTATCAACATTTAGATATTCTTGCAGTTCTCTGCCAACTTGATGCCGTTTTGGTCTTATATTCAAAAGCTTAGGCAAAAGCAATCCTTCACTATCAGAATTTCACACACACAAGTTTTCTGACTAGTAATTTGCTACTCTGGTCATGCCTCCCCATTCTATAACATCCGTGTCTTTTCTATGAATATTTTCATGACATTTGTTCTGAGCTTTTCTGCTTGGCACTTCAACTGCGTGAATTTAAATGTACACTTAAATTCATGCAAATTCAGTACTAGATTGGCAACTAGGTCTCATTTACTGTTGAAATAGGTCGATGTAAACCAAAGTTCTATTTTAATAGTTTATTTTCTTGCACCTCGTTTGAAGAACTCATTCAATTTCTTGCTTCCATGCCACCTACAATCTATAAAAATTTAAATGCAACATTGATTGCCATCTTCTGTCTTCCTGGAATCTGTTCTTTTATTGTCCTTTCTCCTCACTAATATCTTCTCATTTTCTTTCACTTTCATTAACTTCTTGCATTTCCATGACCTTATCACTTTGCTTGAGATGAAATGATTAAGAAAGAAATCTCTTTCCGTGTCGTTTCTTTATATTACATATCTACAATTATAAAAATAGCATAAAAAGACCTTTCTACATTTGTCTTACTCCACGACTTTTGAGTAAAACCTTGTATAAGTGTCATTGGGTGGGGCGGTTTATATTCCACACCCTGTACACATCAGCATCTATAAATGTTCTTATTTTTTCTTTGAAATTTTAGTCAGCAAGTTCAAAATACTTTCAGATCACTGAATGTACCCTTTCCTTATTTCATAAATAAAGTGCTCACCTCTGACAAAAAAGCTATGGGCATATCAGAGTAGAAACATTGTGTAGAAACCCATGATTCAATTCAAGCAATGACGATTGAAAGTGGTAAGCAGGTACGTCTTTTTATTTGATCGTTTTTTAATATTTTCCTAATCTACGAAATTTGATTTACTTTCCCTGCTGTAAATTGGAAAAATTATCTGGAAAATGGCTTCATACCACAGTTTTATTTTTCATTTATTAAAGAGATCATTTCTGTTTGTTGGTGTAGAATTTTTGTTTTTAACAGAAAAATCAAGATAGCAAACGGAGAAAAAAAATAATAAAAACAGAAATTAAAATAAACAGACATTTTTAAATTTACAAAAGAATAATTTTTTAAAAAAAGAAGAGAAATTAAAAAAAAAAATGTAAACAAAAGAACAGCTGAAAATAAAGAAGAACTGAACAAAAATTGAAAAACTATTTTGAAAGAATTTTAAAATGTAAGTCCGAAGACTTTGCCATGAAAAAGGTAAGACAGATAAAATGAATAGTCTTCCATGGGAAAACAAAGAAAATATATAAAATATTCTTACAGAGGCAGAAGCAAAATGGTAATGCCAAACCAACAGAGACATTGGCAAGAGTCCAGGGTACATATCAATCTGACAACATCTGCAGAGACATGCACATATATTCATACACATGCAATGCACAGAGAGAAAGATGTGTTTATTATGTGTATATACCTACCTATCTATCTATGCAAATTAGTGGTTAAGAGCTCTCATTATGCAAATTTAGTTTTAAAATTCTGTCTGCCATTTTCCCCTGAAGACATAATCATTCAACATTTCCTTCCTTATATTTTACAAATTAATCAAACAAAAAAATAAGTGAAAATCAAATACCGAAGTTAGTGAAACTTCTAAAATTTTCTGTGATTCTTGTGAGAATTTTCATGAAATTGAAGATTATTTTGAATCAGATATTGATAATCAGGAAGTTGATAATGATCATAGAAGAATATTATGGTAGTGTCATTATTCTTTTGAAAGTAGTAATGTTCAAAAATCTTATTCTTCTGCATGATGTGGGCTATCATGGCTCTCCACAATTTCCTCTCCTTTGTCAGTCCTAGGTATGACGATAAACTACATCCACCTCTGATCAGGAGAATGGAGATTTTGAGGGGTGTGGGACCACCTTTTAACTGCTGTTGTTCCCAGGTCCACCCTGACCCGATGTGGTAGCACCTGTTAGGGTCCCAGCTATGGGCAAATAGTGAATCCATAAACAAAAGTCAGCTGTACATTTTTATAATAAAATTATCAACAATACATTTTTATATCAAAATGACAATCACTTCAACCTTAAAAAAAATATAAAAACACATTTTTAGAGTAAAATTACCAACAATACATTTTATGACCTACAAACTATAAATGTAATAAAGATACCTTTACTCTGAAAGTATAACCCATAGAGGTGTTGATATGACAGTAAACAAAATTAGCCATCAGCCAACCTTTCCTTTGTTGCTCTTAGTACAGTTTGTTTTTATACTATCTCTCTGTCATATATGAATGAAAAGTGTCACTGCTGATACCAGAGTTGGCACTTGAATCTCTAGACAATGAAAATGTAGACCACCATTTACTATAAATGGGGATATCATGTCACTGACTGGGGTACTTACAATTACATGTTGACTATTGTGTTAACTCGGACATTAAAGGTGTGTGTCCTGTGTTTCAAGATGAATTAGTACTTTTCTTAGCTGCTCTATGCAGTCGTGTATAAGTAATCAATAATCTTTCCGTTGATTCTTTACTTCTTTGCTGTTAATGTATTTTAACTGCATTTGGTAATTAAATACTTTATTATTTTACATTGAAGTCTTTCTCTTATAACTTGTATTACGTACATGTGATGGATTACAAAACTCTCCTAATCCCTGTTCTTCTAACCATTTACACAAGCTTATTACACAAGGTTATTAACTGCTGTCCTCTGTCCCTTCATTATGTCCTGTCAGTGTTAAATTCTCTAAGCCTTCTTTCCTCATTATGTGCTCTTTATATTTCAACTTTCTCTTTCTGATATGAAGTATAAGTGTCCTTTTTGTTTCCATTTTCTCTGAAACTTCATCGTTTCTCACATGTTTGGTCCATGGTATTCTCTGCACCTTTCTGTAGAATTACATTTCTGTTACCTCAAGTCTTTTCTCTTAAGCTGTGATGAGACTGTCCAGCACTCACCAATATAACATAACAGTTAAGTACTCTTTTCTTTGTTTCTAATGAAATTATGCACAGCGCTAGAAAGGGTAGGGAGTTGTGGAGAGTTATGATTGCCCACATCCTGAAAAGACAAGCTACATAAAAGAAGAATTACAATGGCTTTATAAAAATCAAAATACTGCATCAAGATATCATTCAGATTTTGCAGTCAATTTGAATTTTTTTTTAAATGTCCAAAAGGCGATTATGACTCTCCACAGTTTCCTTTTCAGTATGATCTGTGAATAATACACAGTAGAGTGGTTTCCTGTTGTTTACGTCATGATTTTGAATTTAGAGAATACCTTCTCTCTAGTCCGGTCTAACATGATACTTAACACATAATTGGGGTGGGGGGTGAGAAAAGAGACACATTCATACCTTTTCTGGGGGCAGTAATACAAAAGTAACGAAAACTGAATAAGCTCAAATTTGAAATCACTTTCCATTTTCTGTACCAATAACACTTATGGTAGCTGCATATCTAGAAAATTACAAAAAGAAATAAAAAAACTAAGTTGGTTCCCTGTGCCGAGTCAGGAAATTTTTCTCCCCAGAATCGATCCTCCAAGTCTATAAATCGACCATTCGCCCTTGCATGGAGTATTGCTGCCATATATGGTCTGGAGCCCCTGCTGTTTGCTTCAGGGTTCTTGATAAGATCCAGAGACGGATATGCAATGTAATTGGCCCTGATCTGTCATCTCGTCTGCAGTCGCTCTCTCACAGACGCGACGTTACCTCGCTCTGTCTTTTTTACAAATACTTTCACGGTAATTGCTCTGAGGAGCTGATTTCGCTTGTCCCTAGGCCTCATGAATTTAAATGTCCTACGAGGCTGGCATCCCGTTCCCACCCCTTCACTGTTGAAACTGTTAGATGTAGACGTATGTTCTACTCCAATAGCTTCATGTCTCGCACATCTCGCCTATGGAACTCCCTTCCCTATTCCTGTTTCCCTGACAAATACAATCTCCAACGGTTTAAGTGTAGCGTCAATCGACATCTCCAGTTGCCTTGATCTATCCACTTCCCTTCTCCACATCCTTTCATTTTTCATTCCTATCTGCTCTCGTTCCAAATCTTCTGTAACCCCCTTGCCTTGATCGACCCACTGTCTTTCTCTTTCTCCACATCCTCTCCTTTACCACTCCTATCTGCTCTTCCTCCAACCCTTCTATAAACCATTGCGTGATAGTGGCCTCCAGCCTTGCTTGGCTTAAAAAAAAAAAAAAAAAAAATTCTATTGAAGAAACAGAGAAAACAACCAAGATATATTTATACTATTTACAATGTTCGAACTGTTGTCCTCATCCTTATTGTCATATTCCCAACATTTCAGCCATTGTATACTCCAGTCTTCTTCACATGGTATATGGTGGAATTTCAAACCAAGCCCTTTATTTAGTCACCAAGGACACATGGCCCAGTGAATAAAATTATTGGTTGATCTAATCCAGTGACTTGACCCAAAGTGTTTTGAGTTCAATACCTGGCCTCAGCAGAGGTGACTAATAACTGAGAGAGTTGAGTTACTAAAGGAAAATAACTGAAACTGAGTGCATGCATACACCTGGGTTCCCCCTCACAGTAATATGATTGGCTGGTGTCAGCCATAAATACAGACTGATTTGCTTATGCATATTGCCTACGATTATGACGAGTACCAGTCCATTACGGCTACCTGCTAGATTGTCCTACCCAGTTACAGTAGCCAAAACCACTTAGCTACTTTGAACAAATATATACCTTTCCGGACATATCACTGAGATATCCTGAAAAGGTATGGCATGTGGAACTAGAACAATCTACCCCCACTGAACTCACAACACTTTGGGTCAAGTCACTGGATTACTTCAAACAACATTTTTATCCACTGGGCCATGTGTCCTTGGGGACTAAATAAAGGCCTTGGTTTGAAATTCCAAGTATATCATCTGAAGAAGACTGGAGTATACGATGGTTTAAACATTGTGAATATAACAATAAAGATGAGGACAAAAGTCTGAACAATGTAAATAATGTAAATAGTTACAATACCTCATCTCAGAAATATGGACAAATCAAGATATGTGTTTCTTGGTTTTTGATGGAGATTGTTCTCGTTTGGTCCATGTCTACCTATTTCAGTTCATATTTTTTCTGACTTTTTTGGATTTATATATTTGATGCCTTTCGTGTTTATTTCTCAGTCATTGTCGTTTCAAGCCTAATCAGTTCATTTGATCTCATCCTGGTTGTCTCAATCTATTCATCTTCCCATCTCTCTCATTGATATCATTCTATTCATTACGTATCCTAGTTTATTCCTATCTATAAACTAGCATCTTTAGATTCAATTGCCTGTGGGGTGGCTGGGATAGTTGCACTTCCATAATTTTTAATCTTTGGTAAATTTAATGGTATACTGTCACTCACCGTGTGGAATGCCAAGTGTTTAATGTATTAATGTTTTTATAAATCCTGTCATGGTATGAATTTCTATCTCCCTTTATATCTAAATATACAAACACGTGGAGATACACACATATGTGTATATCCGGCCAAATTACATCTCATAATTAAAGACTAATTTTAAAAACTTCAGGTGTTAAATATATAATTAAGTCTATTGACTGAAATGATTCAAAGATTAGGTTACAATCAATAATTTTACATCTTGTCAACTGACTTTTGCTTTAAAGTTAATACAGAATATAATTTTGTTTATCTTACATATAACCAATACGTTAATTACTTCACCATGGTTTTTAAAAAAGTTCATTCAATTTGTTTAAAAGTTCAGATTGTGTACTTGCATCTCTTTGTACCTGGATGCTATCAAAGTTCTGTTAAAAATAGGCAAACGGCATTGCCAGTAAAGCCACTCTGGATGATAATTCTTCTACCATCAAACATATGAACAACCTTTTTTGACAATCTTGGCTTCAGTCACCAACCACTATAATGTAGCTTCCCTGTATATTTCGTATAAATACTTTCATGATAATAGTTCTGATGAGTTTTCCACTTTGGTATATTGACTTCATCAATTTAAGTGCAGTACTAGATTGTCAAGTAGGTCTTTTAATTTCCCTGTTAAAATTGCTTGATGTAACTGTAAGTTCTACACTAATAGTCTCTTATCCCACACTTCTCACTTGTGGAACTTTCTTCAGGCTTCTTGCATTCCTGTCAACTTTGATCTTAAAAAATTTAAATGTGATGCCAGTCATCATCATCTGCCTCCTTGATTCTTGTCTTACTGTCTCCTCTCAGTTTCTTTGACTCTCAGTAACCCCTTCTGTCTTATTGGCTTTATCACTTTGCTTGGGATGAAATAAATAAAAAAAAATGTCATTGTGAGGCCTATCAAGATTTGTGTATGATATTTTAGATCATCTGTACCCATTGATATCTGGTTTATTTATGGAATTTCCACAACACATTGTTTGAATTGAGCTTCCACCTGTACTTGATGAGATGGACTGGCCAAAATGTTGTGAATGAAACATTTCAAGATTATTTACAATACTTTTATTAAGTCATCATCATCATCTTTTTTTTTAGTTATCACAATGTTTTGCTGTTATCTTTCTTCTCTCTCGTTAATTCCTGTTCTGTTTTTCTCTTTAATAATGTTTTTCTTTTTCTCATATTGTTTCACACTCAGTGATCTCTTGCATCTTAGTGGCTCTATTGCCTTGTTTGAGGTGAAATGATTAAAAGAAATAGTGAACATTTTAGTATAAATCATGAGAAAAGAAGGTATGGAGCATTTAAGGGTCACAAGGCATAGAAAATGCAAGAGAAGCAGAGGAAATAAAGCAGAGTGTGACAAGGTTGAGTAAATGGATGAATTAACAAGTGCCAGCAAGAGAAAGGGTAGTCATAAAGTTCTTCATTTCAGGACTTGTGAAAATAAGGTGTATACATATATATATATATATATATATATATATAGTACACAATAAAATCCAAGATTAACTCATATCTAAAGGCACTTAGGAATAGCAGGAGATACTTTTCATAATATGAGCTATGTATTAAAGGATAAAAAATACTGACAGAAACCAAGAAGATTGCTAGACTCCTATACAATGTCTAATCTCTTATATCACAGTGAATGCTGGAAAATGGCATCACAGATAAAGAAAGAAGTGACAGATATGAAACAAATGAGTTTTGAGAATACCATGGAAAAATAATGTAGAAATTACCAAATTTTAAGAATATTAACTGCAGATAAATTTCTGCTACCAATCAGCAAGAGACTTTATGAATTTAAGCACAATACTAGATTGGCAGCTAGGTCTCATCATCTTACAGTTGAAATTGCTTGATGTAACTGTAAGTTCTATGCATATTGTTTCTTCTTTTGCACTTCCCATTTGTGGAACTTTATTCTGACATCTTGCTTTCCAATCAAGTTTGATCTTCAAAAATTTAAGTCATTAACATCTGTCTTCTTGAATCTTGTTTTATTGCCCTCTCTCGGTTTCTTTGACTCTCACTAACCCCTTCTATCTTAGTGGCTTTATCACCTTGGGATGAAAAGAATTTTTTAAAAATCTCAATTTTGATCAGTCCCTTAAAAAAAACATCGTCATAGTCAGGCCTATCAAGATTTGTGAATGCTATTTTAGATCATCTCTATGCATTAATACCTGGTTTATTTATGGAACTTCCACAACACATTGTTTCAGCTGAGCTTTCACCCGTACTTGATGAGATGGACTGGCCAAAATGTTGGGCATTAAATATTTCAAGACTTCCTGTAACTGGCTTATTGTTTGTACAATTTTCTCTGCTTTAAAAGCTTTCCTATACTATCTCTTACATTTTGTTATCTTGTCCACTCAGAAATATGTATTTTTCTGCAGATTTTTTAATTTATTTTATCATTTCATTAGGATACCTAAAACTATGATGGACTAAGATTTTCTTAAATTTAATCCAAGGATACTTTGCAGCATCTGGTATGTACCGTCATCAGCAAACAGTTTTTCCTAAGAATGCTTTTTCTTTTGACCCAAGCAAGGAACTTTTCAGCATTTTCAGAGAAATTTTAAGATCTTTAATATTAGAAGTATAGATAAGCACAAAAGTCACAATTTATTATATTTTTGAACATGAAGAATTGAATTTTAATGACAAAATTAAACTCATTTGACTATTAATCATATTTACTTATCTAGAAATATAATTTTTCAGCATTCAACAAGAATTCATTCATTTTTGTAATTTATGAATGGAATATAAAATGTGAGTGTTATTGACACAATTCTGTGAACGGATGTTTCATGAGTGCTCATGCCGTGCAGTCTGTTCACTGACATAGATGTGGTTTGCACTTTCCCCAGATAAGTCACAAATTAGCCATTGAACTAAACTGCTGAAGGGGTATGGTGGAACTGAGAATTTGCTCAATGGAAGTGATACAATTTCCCAGGGGACATGATAACTCATCTATGACATTCTAGAGTGATATTAAAAATTGTTTGACAGAAAGTTTTATTGATAACTATTTACATTGTTGAGAATGGTCATATTCCTGTTGCCATATTCACAACATTTCGGCCATTGTATACTCTGACCTTTTTCAGGTGATATATGTTAGAATTTCAAACCAAACTCTTTATTTAGTCCACAGATGTAGACTGTTCTAATTCCATGTGTCATGCCTTTTTTTGGATATCTTAGTATCAGTTAATCCCCATTAGTAACTGGGCCATGTTTTCTTAGGGACATCAGTGGGATACACTTTTGGGACTTATAAACCTAATGTCCCAGTAATCATTTTTTTTATCAGAGCTCATATTGGAATGTTTTTGTTATTGTTCTTTTTCTCTAGCTCTCTGTATTACTGCTTCCCATATTGTATTCATGTCTTTGTTTGGCCAGCTTAGGAGATTTTTGTGGACTAGCAAATATAAAAGTGTTGGTTGAGTAAATCTAAAAAGTAATGTTCTCTGTCTATTATTTCAACCTCATCCCACAGAAGATGGTGATCTCCCCTTTCCCTCTATATATGGTCATCCAATGGATAAAAGTGTTGCTTGAGTGATCCTAAAAGTGATTTGATGCAAAGAGTTGTGAGTTCAATCCTTGGCCACAGTAGAGGAAATGAAAACTTAGAGTGTTGAGTTACTAAAGGCATGCCATGTGAAATTACCCTACGTGGATTAAATAAAGGGTTCAGTCTGAAAGTTTAATGTATATCACCTGAAGAAGGTCAGAGTGTACAATTGTCGAAACATTGTGAATATGGCAATGAAGATTAGGACAAGAGTCTGAATGATGTAAATAGTGTAAATAGTTAAATTAACTCATCTCAGAAATATAGACAAGGGTTTGGTTCAATTTCCGATGTATATCACCTAAAGAAGGCCGGAGCCTGCAACAGCCAAAACATTGTGAATATAATGATAAAGCTGAAGGTGACTGTTCAAACTGTGTAAATACTATAATAGTTACAATATAGACAAATATTATTTTATTGATGGTAATTACAGATTTTTGTAATCTCAAATTTCTAATGCTTATCAGCTTTGTTTCAAGATAAATGTCTCTGGATGAGATTGTGGGGGATTTTCTTTTTTCTGTATTTTTGGTGAGGATAAAAGATATTTTAGTTGCCTATTACGAGGAGTGATTTTATTAATTTTCATGCAGGTAATAAAATTACTCATCATAATGATAGCATCAACAGCAAGGCCAGGGAGAAAACTCTTGTTTCTAAGACTTGACACGATGTTATTAAGTTGCTTACAAAATGCTAGATACAAGTGTTCACTTAATGAGAGCTTTTAAGACTCATGGTTGTGAAGATATGCCCAGAGATGCATTACAGCATTGCAATGAAGATAGCATGAGATTCTGGCAAAATATATTACCATGAAGGTTGACTAAAACATTAGGAAAAAGAATTCATATGTGAGTTGGGACATGAGGTTTGTTTCTTGAAGTTGCTTTATGGTATATGTTTATCTTGGAAGCTATACAAATATTATCAGTCTCTCAGATTGTTGTAGCATACCTACAGACAATAATGGGTATGTCCCCATTCCCATAAATACAGTAGTAAATACTGTATGTTGGTCTGCAGTTGGAGATTCATTGTGGAATCCACTTGACTCACTTCTAGCAGTTGACTAATTCTTCTACACGTTGTTGGTGAATCTTATATGTGTTGTTCTTGTTCTAAGTATTATCGTTCATTACCAAACTTTGTGTGATTATTCTATTCAGTAACCGTCATAAGTTTACAACACAGATGAATCTAAAAGACATGTGTTTATATAGATTTAAAAAAAACATTAGCCATAGAAATCAAGCGGGAATCCAGTGGTTGCCATTATATTGTAGTACATGATTTGCACCAGGAAATACCGAAGATCTAAAGCAAATTAATGTTGATAAGGAAACTTTGTTCTAAGAGTTGCTGATCTCAATTTCTACTGGGCTAAGAGATTCCAAAGTAGGTTTTGTACTCATTCATTCTCACACCAGAGCATTGGCAGTACCTGGTGCATCAGTGGGTTGACCTGGAATGTGACTGCATAGCTACCAGGTATTGAATTGCTTCTCCAAGAATGTAGCTTCTCCCAACATGTAAAGAGTTTAGGATGTGCCCATGCAAGACAATCAAATGACAGAAAGTTATAGAAGCACCTTGCCCAAGAGTGAAAAAAAAACCCCAAAGTTTCTAGCATCCTCACACGAAAAACATCAGCATTAGATGTAAGTCCCCAAAGTTAGACATACTCACACTGATATTAATTGATTGATTTGTTTTCTATGGTGTATCAACCCATTTCAGGTTATTTAATGCCAGAAAATATTTTGGAATTGTAAGAAATTGTTTTGAGATAATAATGGTTTAGTGATACAAGTCTTATTAATTAACCCATAGCTGGGGGAAGAAGAGGTGGATTCATACTTTTCCCAAGAGTATTTGCATCTAAATTAATATAACAGACCCAATGGGGATTGGAACTTGACTCTCTGATTAACAATTTTGAGCCATTAACCATTACACCACCCACACATCCAAGCTTCCACTACCTGGTATTCCCAAACACACATCCAAGTAGTCAGCCATCTAAGTATTGACCAGGCTTGACATTGCTTAACTTCAATTATTGTACAAGAACTGGTGTTTCAATATGATATGGCCATGTAGTGAAAGAGATAATCAGCTACCTCAAAAAAGAGTCTGTGTTTTGTGTGCGATCTGCTGAAGAAAAATGACCAAAAAGATGTTAGCAAAAATCTACTTTAAGGACCAGAATCTATGCTAATGTTCTTCCCTCCCCTGAATGGTGTTACCAATCAAAAAGATCTCTCGGTGAACAAAAGCCATTGTTTTTCGCTTATGTGAGCATTAGATTTTCTGAGCTTGGTGGACAAACACGCGTTTTTGCTGGTGAGAAGTGAAGGTTGGATTTGTGACCCTGTTTTGTCCTTTCTACATTGCCTGTTGGACTGTTACGACAGACTATCATTTGAACTGTGATTTGGCTACAAGTGTTGCGGTCGAGAGACACCAGAAATCTGTTGCAGACGTTTGTTGCTGATAGTTTTCTCTTTTTTTTTCCTTTTCTTCTTTTTCTTTTCTTTACAACCACATTCCGTAAGCCTAACATTAACTGACAAAATTCACAAGTGAATAAGCAATAATTTTATCTATAAAATGTTTAGTTACTTCTTAGTCTTTAGAAGGATAAGATCACAATATTTATGAAAGGGAATTTTCGAGTGTCAAACCCAAACTGTCTTACAGAGGATTGTATATTTGTTTTGAGTTGCTGGAGATCAAAGGGGGAAGTCATTATGGATGTGATAAGATATCAATAATGTCAACTTGTACAATGGGAAATTGTTCAACACAGAGTGTTGTTAAAATAGTGTGTAGGTTTTTCATGAATTATTGCAGGAGAATATACATGGTCAGTTGTCTCACAGATGAAGAAGAGACTTGATACGTCAAAAATGTGGTTCTACAGAAGGATGCTGAGAATAACATGCACCATGTGAGCATTGACAAAATTTTAGAGAAAATGGAAACAAAAAGGACACTTTCTTGGGAACATAATGAGGAAAGAAGGCTTGGAAAATTAAATACTTACAGAACCTATTGAAAGTAAGCGGGACAGAGGAAAACAACACATAATCTACTTAGCAAGCTTGAGCAAATGAATAGCAAAACTAGGTTTAGGAGAGATAACAAAAGGACTATTTATTAAGAGCAACAAAGGACAAGAAATTGTGGAGAGCCATGATCGCCTATGTCCTATAATGGACATGGCACATAGAAGAAGTAATTGCAATTATTGGTACCATGTTTCACTTCATTCATCTTCATTGACTTGTATATAAAAAAACTCCTGTACTCATGAAAATATTTGTAACTTAAATGTACAGATTAGTTTAATACTAAGATATTAGACCAATCTATACTTTTAAGCAATAAATGATTGTTCCTCTGTTTTCCTGACTGCAATCTCTGGTGGATGTTTCATTATAAAGTACTTCAATATTTTTGTTACATTACAGTAACCCCAAATCAAATACTATTGTGTTCTCCTGCATTACTTTTTTTGAAATCAAGTTTTTATTGGTATGTTGATGGAGCGACAGTGACTCCAGAAAATATACATTATGTTCTTCAAAATGTCTTCAGAGTCTCATTTCTCAGGGGACAGAAACAGTTGAAGAAAAGGACTGTTGTTGAAAAACTTTGTTTTATACTTACTGAAAAAAAAGCATTCAATTTATCAAAAGACATGTCATTGTTATCATGTTATTCTTCATGTCAGTTGAGTACTTTCATGTTAAAATATGAATATTGCTGAGGTAAAAAAAATGATTTAGATAGAAAGGTTAGTCAGTCTACTCATCTCTCTCTCTCTCTCTCCCTATATATATATATATATATATATATAAAATTGGACACTGAGGTCAACATCAAGCAACAACAGTCTGTTTCATGCTGCAGTGTAATCTTCAAGACATGAAAGAGATTGCCATTACTTGATGTTGACCTCAGTATCCATTTTTATATTCATATACATTCTATTTCTGATTCAATGTAACCCATTTATAGATAATACCTTAAAACTATAATTTTAGCATATATATATATATATATATAACATTGGAAAATCTGACTTGCAGTTGCATGAAAATTGCAGAGACTAACATGCAAAAACACCAAAAAACAACACCCTGTCCAGTAGCAAAAGCTGCTGGTGGCACCAGGGGTGGTAATACTGTCTTATCCACCAAAACTGCATTACTTCTCCTCATTGTTGCATGTGCTTTCACATATATATCCAGGTAGGATGAGAATGAATAGAGTACAATTCAAACATTCATAACATTTCATTTAAAAGAGGGCTCAATACAAAGGAGAGCAATATTATTTATTTTAGGATGTTACACCGGAATCATGTCAAAATCACTACACAATTGCAGTTGTGTTTCGATGTGTATCAATGGATCTCATCAAGTGATAGTAAATTACTGGTGAGTGGATGATTTATTTAGATTTAAAAGCAAAATACAACCTCTTTTTACAAAAAAAGAAAAAAGGCAGGTGGAGTTATAAGGTTAGTGGGCTTTACTCTGATTAACTAATCAAATATGACCTATGTTAAATTTAAACTAAGCGAAGAAGTAAAAATTAAAGATTATTTTTTATAAATGGGTCATGATCCATATATTGGCATCTAACAGCAGCCAGACTAGATTGTATGTAAATGGTTACTGTTGTAGCATACCTACGAATGATAATGGGTATATCCCCATTCACATAAATACAGTAGTGAATATTGTACTTGGTCTAGAGTTGGAGATTCCTTGTGGAATTCACTTGACTCACTTCTAGCAGTTGACTACTACTACTACATACTACTGGCAAATCTTATATGTGTTGTTCTTGTCTGAAGTATTATTCTTCATTAGCAACTCTCATTTGATTATTCTATTCAGTAACCTTCCCTTGGTTACAACAGTTACATAGGACATTGTTTATTTTGTATAATCTAAGATATAAAAATGGGGTGGAGAGGTAATTTGACAAAATCCTAAACAAGTTATATGCTTTATGAATTTCCTACATAATTTTTTTTATACTTGATAAATAAATAGCTTCTTTAAGAAACTAGTAAATAATTTAAATGTATAGAATTTATTGGTAAAATAATATGCAACTGTTGAATAGTATAAGGAAAGACAATGGTTACAAATTTAAAATTTAAAAGGGAGGTAAAAAATGAATGAAAATGTAGAAATGAGGATGAGCATAAGGAAAGTAATTATAATATATGGGAATATAAAAAAAGAAAAATGTTGAGAAATAAGAAAGTATAAGTGTTATGAGGATGCATTTCTATAAAAAGAAAGTCTCAATAAGGTTAAAAATATTAGTAAGGGATTCTACTGAGTCCTACCTGTTAATACAAAAAAATGTTTTCTTTCATGAAGTAGTTGTAAAATAGAGAAATTAGAAATAGAACGTTTGGAGGATTCTAGATCATTCCAGTATATTCGAGAAGAATCTAGATGATTCGAGAAACATCTAGAAATATGCAAATTAGGTGCTAGCCCCTATAAAATAGGTTTTGGTAAAGGGTTGTCAGTAAGTGTAAGAAAGGAACTACTGCCAGTATCAACTCCGAAAGAGTCTCTATGAAAAGTTGCTGACCAACAAAAACCCAAAAGGGAATTTCATGGAACAAATTTGGTAAATAGAATTTTGACTAATTTTCATTGACCTAACTAAAATTTTATCTTTATTTACACACATTTGTGGATTTCCAGTAATAGCAACTAGATTACTTCGCTAGCCCCAATGTAGTTAAGACACGTGACTCGCCTCCCTTCTCCCTCATAAAACTTTGCCAGTAACTCTGTGTTTTCTGTTTTTATAGCCATTTGTATATCTTGTATATATTTTATTTTGTGTTTTTTCAGTAAATTAATTATTGTTTGTGATTTAGCTCTGTGTTTTGGCAAATCATTCTTTTTCCTTTGTTACAATTATCAACATGTAACAATAAGTAATATATAAATATAGTGGAATTAAATAAAGGAGTAACTAGAGGTAGATTTCCAGAAGACTGCAATTTTGTCCAATTATTATCTGGTATATTTATATATTAAATGAGCAGCTTTGTTTTTTCTTGAGAGCAGAGGTTTCCTTCTAGCAACCCTCCAATGAATACCATGCCCATTCAATTTTCCTGATTGTAGACACATATACATTTACTCCAGCTGCTTCCAGAGGTCGGCAACTCTCTTAATGGGTGGCCTCACTTTTACCTGATTTATTATTTTTTTAGTTTTTCTTGGTGATAGTTTTGATGGGTGCCCACTTTTTGTTTTCTATTAGTAAATTATTTGTCTTACAATGGATGAATGGTGTGGCAATCATTTTGATATAGTCTTATAGCTTTCCCCAAACTGATGAAAAGTTAGTACTTTCTTCCTGGTGTCCTGAGATCTCTCCTTTTCTCTCAGTATTGTTTGAGATGAATTTATTACCAACCTGACATCACAAATACCAAGAGTATTAGCATATTATATATATATATATATATATATATATATATATATATATAAGAGGATTAATACCTATATATATATATATATATATAGTTAGTTAGTTAGTTATACCATATAATATATATATATATATATATATGCTAATACTCTTGGGAAAGGTATGAGTCCTCTTCTTCTCCCTCCAGCAAATAGCAGAACAGACTGGGTTCTATAGCCTTGGATGGCAACTGGTCTAGGAGAAGGACAACTCTAAATTCAAAAACCTGCAGAAGGTCGTTTGGGGTTCTTGTAACACATAGTGCACCAGGTCTCCGTATTCGTCCCTTCAAAAAGTGTGGTTGGTCCTGCACAAAACCTTCATCCCTATAATCAGGTCATATGTGCTGGTGTCTGGGCTCTCAATTCCTAGGAACTGAGTTGCTTGACCCTCATACATCAAATACGATGGGGGAAGAGTCCAATATATATATATATATATATATATATAAAAACATGCACACACACACACACACACACACACTCATGTACATATTGTATGTATCATGTAAAGAAGACAGAAAATATTGAATGTTTTTGTCTAGTCTGTACATTATTGGCAGTGGGCATTTCATTCCAGTTGAATCTTAATCTATCTCCTGTAAAAATCATATTTTTATTTGATTAGCTTAAAAAGAAATCCTTGATAATAAATAGAAATTATTTTTTGCCCTCATAAAACACACTGAGATGTTCTTGTGCCATTTATTAAAAATCCAATCAGCTATCTTCATTACCTGTTTGTATATTTTTTTTTTAAGTCTGAGGTGTGCATTGGTGGAGATGATAATTTTATTTTGCATGTGACCGAAATCTGAATGCTTCAATTTTATCTGCACAAAATTGCTGCAGAATTGAAGCTTTTCAGTACCATTTGCAATGAGAATTGAAATTACTGTCCGTTAAATTTGCTTTCTTTTTAGAAGCATACTATTTGCTTTTGTAAAGATTGCAGATATTTTTTTTAGCAAAAATGTCTTTCTTAAATTTCATGGATACACTCTAATGGTTGTCTCTCAGAAAGAGGAAGACAATAGGTACATTTCTTTTTTACTAATAGCTTGCCTGCAGCTTTTCGCACTTGATTTACTTTGATGATAAAAGTTAGAGTTTATATGTCCGAGGTGTTTTGGGCACAGTTCATCGGTCGTTTTGAATTTTTTCTTTTAAAAAGATTTTCTTTCCAACTGGAAAATGACTTATTTTATTTGATAAATCTCATATCGCAAGTAACATATTTGGATATTTTATACAAATTCTTTTTCATACTTAAACAGATCTTGCTTTCTTTAATTTTATTTTTCTTTCAATTTCATTGCTGTTCTTTTTTTCTCTTTGTTTTCTATTTTTTGTTTTTCCTTTCTTTTATCTTTTCTGTTCTTTCTTTTCCCTTCAATCATTTTTATTTCATTTCCTTTTCTTTGCTTTTCTTTTTCTTTCAATTTTTCATGTCCAGTTTTCTTTTTCTTTCTTCTTTTTCTATTTTGAATTTTCTTTTCCATCCATTCATTTTTTTAAATTATTATTTCCTATTTTTTGTTTAATTTTTAAAGTTTTGGATAAATTTTTTTGTTATCTTTAGGTGCCTCAGAAGAATCAGTAAAAAAAGTTTGCAACAATAAATTATCCTGATTCTTTTTGGCAGAATTTAAAGTTTTCTTTATTTCTCACCTAATTTTCCATTAAATTCTATGATATTTTAGATATTTTTTCCACCCTTCCAAATGGGATCAAAGTACAAATTTCTTTCGTCTTTCAGATGCTTAAAAAAAAAATCAAATCTTCAGAACCAAACTAAACTTAGCCTTAATTAGCTTTTGTAGCTGAGAGCACTCTCTTCCCCAGACCTGTAAAAAAAAAGAGTGTTATTAGCATTTAACCAAACTCAATGTCAAAAAGCATATTTTAGATCATAAAAAAATTCATCTTAATTTTTATTTTAGTGACTTCCTCATTACCAAAAGGTTAAAAAAATAATTCTATAATCTTATCTTGAAGGGTCTTTTGAAGATAACAGGAAAGAAAACGAATCATGGGAACCTTTTCCTCTCTTTATCTGTTTCTATATCTTCTAAAATTGGTTTTGTCTGGGGGCAGGTAGAATATCGAGAGGAAAAAAAAACATCTCGCAATTGAAAGGCATAGAAAAAGGTCTAAAAATGATTAGGAAAGAATTATGAAGACTTAATAACGTTGGTAAATTAGGTGAGTATTGACTTCATAATTACTTTGTTGAAAACATTTCAGATATTAGCCATTTATTTATTAGCTTGTTTCTTCAATAAACTTTTAAAGAAAGCTGTACACACATAAGTTGAAATCAGTGTGTCTTGCCTTCCACTGGTGGAATTGATATAATTTTTCTTGACTTTTCAATTCAACTGAATTATGTTTCCATCATAAGAAACTTACATTATAGGCAAAAAATAAAATGATTATTAGCTAAGATTGTGTTTATCAGAAAATGTGAGCATCTTCAACATGTATACAAAAAGATTTACAGTAAAATAATATTTTGATGATGCACTTTTATTTTCATCGGAGTGAAATAATTCATAAAGAATTTTAAATCACATCCTACTCTTGGTCTTTGCTCCTGCATCCAGTTTTTTCCTTTTGAACATTATCTTTCGACATTGTTCTCTTCTATCCACTAAATCATAAAACATGATTGGGTCTGAGTGAAGGCAAAAACATGTTTCGGGGAAGTTGTTTCTTAGTTGCCTATCATGTTGGATTGTGCAAAAAGTTTGTTTTATTTTTATCACTGGATGGCATTTAAAGTTATTCAGAAAGATTACTTTATATTATATTGTGAGACATCTTTATCAACATGCACTTATATCATTTGGTTTTCTTTTGTTTCTTGTTTCTAACATAAAAACGCAAGGAATTAAGCAGACTTTTCAGACAGATTATACTTATGTAACTCAAATGCCAAAACGATTTATGCCATTTGTGGATAAGGTGCTGTTGATGATAAAACATGTCAAAAGTGGTTTGTGAAGTAAGTTTTGTGTAGGAAATTTCTCATTGGACAATGCGCTACAAATGAGTAAATCAGAATCATCAGCATTATTCAACATGTGATATATGTAATAATCTATAAAAAATATCATTTGGACCAGGATGATTATGGCGATCACTTGATGGATGTCTTCCTCCTTTGAGAAAAAAATCTACTGGGTTATGTTTCTGTATATAATTTGTGACATTAACATTTTGGAATGAAAAGTGTATACTTTACAAGAATGTGGAATGAAATAGAATGTGAGGCAAGTGACATGAACTAATGTTAAACATACTAAAGTCTGTTCTTCATTCAAATAATATGAGGCTGCATATCTGGTGAATTTGAAATCTCATTCCAGAGAAGGAAACTAAAAAAAAATAATGCTGTGTCCCTTCAGGATATAAGTGAGTCTGTTCTTTTTTTTTCTTTATTATCTGTGAATTGTCATGATTTCTTGGGGAATATAATGGAGTGGTTTTCTATTGCCTTCTCAATGGTTTTTCTTTCTCTTAGATTGGTTGTCACCAAAGACTAAAAATACTATCTACCTTGTTTCCATTTAAACAAAGGGTCATCAATGGCAGGAATTTGGGAAAAGAAAGGATATAATGCCGCATCAGGATATAATGCCGCATCAGGATAATGGTAAACCACTTGTTTCAAAACATGAGTAGTAAGTTTTCATTCATTCACCATGATACCAGATTTCACTCCCTTGAAAGATGTTTTTTAAGCATTTCACTCCAAGCAAGGTGGGAGTTTTACTGGCATACAAGGTGATACAGAGAGTGGGAGCAAGAGTAAAGAGATGTGATAGAGGAAAGGATGAAGAGAAGGACAGGGAATAGATCAAAGCATCTGAATATGTCAATTGATATTGTATTTGAATATTTGGAGATTATAGCTATCAGGGAAGCAAGTAAGAGGAATGGAGTTCCACAGACGGGAAGTGCGAAGCTATTGGTGTAGAAGAGACAGCTACATTTAGCTGTTTCAACAGGGAAAGGGTGGAACTGAGATGCCGACATAGTAGCACGTTTAAATTCATGCATTTTGAGAACCAGCGAAAGTAGTTCATCGGAACAGTTACCGTAAAAGTATCTGTAGAAAAGACAGAGGGAAGTGATGGCACGTCTGTGAGAGAGTGACTGTAAATGTGATGCCAGATTAGGACCAATCACATTGCATATCCGTCTCTGGATTTTATCGAGGAACTTAAGACAAATAATATCCCATGCAAGGGCAAATGTTTGATTTATAGATCTGAAGGATGGACCCGGCAACAAAAAACTTTCTGGCACGACACAGAGAACCAACTTTCCTGCAAAAAGTATCTAGAATAGTGCTATGAATGATGAAAAGGAAAGATAGAAGTATGGCATTATCTGAAAGACAACAGAATTTAGCGAAACAAAATGCTAAAGATGTTATTCACTTAAGTATCAAATAAAATTGTCTTTTATTTTTAATTATTAAATGATATGTTTTTTTTACTTTGGAAAGAACCACATAAAGAGTAAAAGAAATGATTCAACTTCTGAAATTGGGTGGTTTTATTGCCTTGAAAATCAGCATTTAAAATATAGATGCAAGAATGGTTAATGGTTTCAGCCCAAATTAACCATGCATATTCAGAGAGTAAATAGGAACTATATTCTTTAGGTCAGAAAAGTGACCCTGTGATGCATCACGATGAAGCCTCGAGCAGTTCAACACATTTTACAGTACATTACTGCAGTAAAGAATTTGATTTTCATAAAAGATGTACTTTAAGTATTTTGATGCCAAACACAGTTAAGCTTCCTAAATATCAATAACAAATATCTTACTAAATATTATTTAAACAGACTAATTAAACTTACTAAATATCTGTAACTAAAGGATAGCTATCCTCAAGTAGGTTTGTCTCACAGCACAAAGTTTGGTCATGGTTTAGTGCTCCATATTTGGTAACCTTGTGTTATACCAAAACAAGCTTTGTCACTATCAGTTCAAAGTCATCTCAGTGTGCAAAAGTATCCAACACATTTTCATTAAAATTAGTTCATAATTTCTGTCTGGATTTCTAGGATCAGGAGTTATCATTATTTAGATGCAGTCTGTTGTGAATTCAGTAACATTGTATTTGTGAGTTCAATCCTTGGGCTGGGCAGTGTGTACTTGGACTCAGTAGAAAAAGGGGTGAGCACTAACTGAGCAGTATTAAAAATAAGAACTAGACGAGATATCCCTAGACATGGGCAGTGGAAAGAGTACAGTCTACCCTCATATATTTAATGAACAATTCAGTTCGAAATTCCCTGTAGGTTTTACAGATTGACATAAACTGCTGAAGATCAGAGGGCACAACTGCCAAATTTTGTGATAATAATAGCAAAAATAAGGACAGTATTCAACATAGAGATCATGTAAATAATGATAACTCGTCATACCAGAAATTCAGACAGAAGTCAAGTTGATATGGAGCTAATATGATACACCATTATTGTTATTATATATAGATATTATGTTTGATGTGTAAACAGATCAGAATCAGTTTCCCCATGTTCTTTTCAATGTGTCGTCTTAACACAAACTCAAAGTATTGGAATATATTCATCAACACAGTTTTTTGTTGGAGAAGCTTTTGTTTTTATGTTGGATGCCAGAGCACAAGATATCCAACCAACTGTAATGCCGTAGTTGCTTTTATGTTCACAAATAACTCACAGGTTTATATGCAAATTAACCTTTATTTAAAACCGACATGCAACTCCATGAACAGCGCTATATTTCTCTCACGACTTTGATCTCTATATTTATGTTTTTTCTGAGCATTGGTTAGTCGGTATTTATGTGCTCCGCCCTTCTCCCCACAAATTCATGTATATTTGGTAATCGGCTCTAAAGTGTTGTTGTCTATGAATTTCAGCAGTAACTGATAGATGTCATTTTGCAGATTCAATGTACATTTCAGAGATATAAACTTCTTTGAAGTCTATTCCCAGCCAATGAAAGGCAATCAAAAAGCAAATCACATGATTAACATCAACTAATGAAATTATTGCTTCATTCCATCCATTTGCACATTCATTCATCCAAATGGTTTGCAATATATTCACCATTAATCTTGTTTGCTATTTACATCATGCATATTCTCCTTGTGATACATTTTGAAAAAGTATTGGTTTTTTTTCCCCCTCCACTTTATGCTAAATCAAGTAAAAGTTAGCCAGTGGCAACTAGTTGATATTTAATGACAAACCCATCACTGTTTTTGTTTCATATTCTATTGATAACTGCTGCTAACCTTTGACATTTTGCTGTAATAAAATAAAAAAATGATTTAACCCATCACAAGTTGGGATTTGTGGTGCTGTCAAGAATCATACAGGGAAGAAAGATGATTTTTAAATTTGCAATTTCCTGTTTTTAATCAATCATGGTCATCAGTTGGTGCTTGAAAGCATAGTTCATGTGCTTTAAATAATCCAATATTTCAAAGGTTGAGAAATGATTTCTTGAGAGTATCTCCTGATTTTTCCAAAAATATTTTGTTTCAGGAATAAAAACTTTGATATTATGACATTTATCCTTCTTCTTTCTCTCTAAGACCATTCCTATTTTTTATCTGAAATGAGAGTGTTGTATCTGTCCAGACTGTGGGAAAGTTGAGTGGGAGTGAAAGGAGGGGATGATGAGTAGCAAGTAAAAGGTAAGAAAATGAGGAAAAAACCAGGTGGAAAGAAAAAGTCCATATATATATATATATATATATATATATATATATATATATATATACAGTGTTGTTCGATAAAAGTGACTCACCTGATTTTTTTTTACTTAAAATTTTTTTTCGCCTATTGTTTTTGGGGTCAAACTAATTTTTAATCTTACTAATATAAAGACCCCTTCCTGACCACCTAGTAAAAAAAGTTTACTCACCCTAAGGTGTTCTATTGATAATTATAATTTTGGATATAAATGAGCTTTAAGGAAAAACTCTGTGCAAAAAAAGTGACTCACTTATTTTCTGCAACTAGTAATCAATAGAAACATAACCGAACAGCTTTAAATAAAGATAATAATATCTTTAATAGAGGTATAATTTATTTATAATAGAGGTATAATTTATTTATAATAGGTAATATAGTTCGAAATATTTAATAATCTATGGGTCCTCTTTTATTTTGAATAAACTTTTCAACCCTTTTTGGCATTGACTTGATTAGATTCTGGCAAATCTCATCTCCAAGCATTGAATTCCATTCGGATATGAAATTCACAATCAAATCAGCTTTGTTTCTCAACTGCTTTCTCAAGAGCCTGTACTTTATAATGCTCCATAGGTTTTCTATGGGGTTGAGGTCAGGAGATTAGCAGGGGGGGGGGGGTCATGTCATAACACTCACCTGCTTCTCATCAAAGTATTACTTCATCAATTTTGATTTGTGACAGGGAGCATTATCCTGCATAAAAATGAGCTTGGTGGGATCAATTTGCACCCTTTCAGCAGAAGGGAGCAGACAAAACTCTAAAATTCTCTTGTACTGCTCGCTCCTGGGGGTCTTTTCAATAGGTTTTAAGAAACCAGTTCCATGAAAAGAAAAGCATCTTCAGAACATTATACTGAACGGATGCTTGACAGTACTTACTGCTAAATTCAAAGAGCTTTCAAAGCTTCTTCTTCGGATTTTAGATCGCTTATCCTTTGAATTTAGCTCAACTTTCGTTTCATCGGAGAAGAGAACATTTAGTAAAAAAAAATCAGGTGAGTCACTTTTATTGAACAGCACTACATATATATATATATATATATATATATATATATATATATATATATATATATATGTATAGTGCTGTCAATATATCACATAACACCCTTGAGCCTTGGAGTGGGTAGAATGGAGATAAACTTGCTTTAGTGGACTCAGCAGTTTTCAATCTGCTTGTTTGAATCATCTTCAAGAAGTGAGAGCAAGATCTAAAAGGTCAACCAATCTAACAGTGATCTCATCCAACAATCCTTACTCTTGCTCCATATGTGGCCTCCTTTGTAAATCACTAGTGGGTCTTAAGTGCCACTTCAGATTTTCGCACAAAATGTTATCACTGAATCAAGTAAGCTGTCAGATCCTCATGCATTGAAACTGACAGGAGATCCCATTATTATATATATATATATATATATATAGAGAGAGAGAGAGAGAGAGAGAGAGAGTGTGTGAAAGGAGGGATATGAAAGAAAGAAAGGCTGACTGGCTGAATATCAAGAGAGAGTGAGCAAAAGGCTGAAAGGAAAGTAATTTTGGAACCTCATAAAAACTACAAGAAATTAATATTCCTTGTGGAGAGATAGAGCAAAAGAGAGATGAAAGAGTAAAAAATAATTGTATTTTCCTCATTCCTTTTTTGCATATTAAACTAATACTTACATGTATACCATTTGTTATGGGTCCTTACCTATAACTACAGAATGAACTCTTCCTAACACTATGTATACTACGCCTCTCAAGAGAGAGGGACGAGTCGAGCCGATAGTAGTTCACTCCAAACCAGACTGACAGTCATACTAACACAAACTGGGTTTTCTGGTCTGCACAGTTGTGACATAATTTTTTTAATTAAAGCATGGGTACAATTCATCCTGATTGAGACAGAGAAATATTTACAGGGCTTCTATCTGCCTGCCACATGGTTAAAGTAGTTGCACATTTCCTGCTGTTTGTATGCAAATCAAAACCATTAACTGAAACACTGCTTGGAAGATTCGTGCAATCCAGTTTTCTTGTTATTATCACCCCCCACCCCCAACCTGTTTTGTGCAGGTAGTGTCACAGTGACTGGGAAAGAGAAATAAACATGCCAAGTTCAAATTTTATTTGAATTAATTGCACTTTTGTACTTAGGGAAACGAATGAATCTATCTCTTCTCACCCCAGGGCTGATTGGGCGGGACTTGCTTTGAGGCAGCAACTAGTCTATGAGAAGGAAAAAAGAATTCAAAAACCAGCATGAAAAAGGAAAGGATGACTCTGTTAAGGTATCTTATGCCAAACATATCGCTTCTATTATAACTGCAATATTTAGCTTGTCCCTATGACCATAATAGGTTTACGGGATTCATATTAAAGATAAGTTTTGCAAATGTTTGGATGTTTTTTTGTCAAAAGCTTGTCTAATCAGCCAGCAAATTACTTAAGGTGATATTAGAAAAGGCAAAAACTGCTACTCATTTTTTTTATTTAAATATTCTGTTAATTTTACCGTTCGAAATGTATGAACTAAAATATATTTTAAAAGCAGTCAAATTTTTAAATTTTTTTGTGTTGAAGAATTTCTTCTGGATAATCTGCTTCATGGGTCCTCTTTTATTTTGAATAAACTTTTCAACCCTTTTTGGCATTGACTTGATCAGTTTCAGCGTCTTCAGCATCATTGTCTTCTCTGTTTCTCTACCATTAAATTTCACGTAACAAAATTATATTACAGACAAAATATGTGAGCAATGAGAAAGTTTTAAAAGAAACGCAAGTGCACAGAAATTGATTTTTACAGTTGAAAAGATACAGCTAAAATTTCAGTGACACATAATGTAGAATCAAGGCTTGGAGAATTTAACACTCACAAGACATATTGAATACAAGAGGAAGCAGCAAGTAAACAACTCTATGAGTGTATGTCACAATGGATGGCATAGCAAAGACATAAAAAATTAGTAAAAGGTCAGATGTTACTTAGAGCAGCAAACTCAGGAAGTTGTGAAGAGCCATTATTGACTTCTTCCATAAGAGAAATTGCATATAAAAGAAGAAAACAAAAACTAAATAATGATGAAGAGATGATTATTTTACTTCTTTTCAAAAAAATTAATTTCTTCTTGAATCATTGAAGTTCACATTTTCATTAGCCCTCTTTTTGGGTATTTTCCTTGAAACCAGCTACAGTTGAAAAGTTTGAAGCCACCTCCAGAATTAGCATGGGATAAACTTGACAGAAAAGTGAAAAAAAATGAAAAAGAGGTCTTAGTTTCATTGAAAAAAAGAATGGAGTCAATTATCAAACTTGTAATTTGAGAAACTTTTGCAATGAATGCCAAAAATTTGCGTTGCAGTAATCATGGCTAAAGGAGGATATTTTAACAAGAGCAAAATCATAAAATGCTTCATTTCTTTTTCCATAATAAAATTTCTAATAAAAAATCATGACTTACTTTTTTTAACCATGTATAAGAATTTTCTCTTATCTAAAATACAAGACAACTAATTTTGGGGCCAACTTAAAAAATTACCAGCGGTGATCTCAAACTTTTGAATTGTAGTGTATTTATCGACTTTTTCAAAGATAATCAGCTTCCTTGTTGAAGAGTAACTCTGTCAACAGAAGCAATACTTTCACTATCATCTCCCAATCAGTTTCTAACAGAATAGATTTGCCTCATAAGGCGGGAGGCAAAATCTATAAGAAGCTTTTTCTTGATGTGATTTTTCAACATGAAAAATGAATGTTATAATACACTGATTTACTTTGACTAATATCCTCGTTTTGTTTGTTAGTCATAACATTTCAGTCATCGGCTATTGTCAAGTGTCTGTTATAATTGGTAACCTGGGAATTTCACTTCTCAGTGTTAGAACCTTCGCATTCCATTGTGTAAGAGAAAATCTTTTATCAATTCAGTTTCTCTCGTCTCTTCACATTTCTGTCAGTTATCTGCTGCCTTTACTGAACTCAACAATATAGCAGAACATTTTTAGCATGAAATTCATATTTACTTTAAACAGGATGCATAATTCTTTTTTTTTCCTTTTTTTTTTCAACCAAAAATTCTGAAAGCTTTCTTTTTTATGAATCTGTAAAGTATTCAGTGATTTTAGCCTCAGTTTATTGCATAATTAATTAGCTGATATTTTTTGTGATTTGCTGTGACTAGCAGGAAAATTAAATAGTCTTTAGATGTATGATTAACTTGAAGAAAATTTAATCTTGTCCCAGAAGTTGAGATTTTTGTGGCCTATTGGATTTTACAGTGGTTTCTCATTTAATGCTTTCTTAATATTTTGCTAATTACTGCCATTGAAAAAAGAAAGAACTTCTGAGGATTTGATTAAACCGTTAATCCCTGAATTAATCTAAGACTTGTTGACTGAAAATTTGAGCTAAAAATTCCAGAGAAAGCACAAAGATTTTTAAGAAGCTTTTTTAAAACATCTCATTCAGGCATTGTAGATTTTGTCAGAAAGTCAGGCATAAAACTTGGCAGATTTTGATAATTTGTACTTCATTTTTGTGATGAGAATTTCTCCACCAACATCCTCTCTATGCTACAATATGGCATCAAGATGTGGACACTGATGGCTTCATGTTCTATGCCCTGAAGACAATCCAGAGGGGACACTGGTCTGACCTTATGTCCAACGAGGAGCTCCACTGAAGGACTGGCCAACTGAACATCCTCCACACCATCACTCAATAGCATGTTCGCTGTCTCAGTCATGACCACCTTACCAAAGTCATCTACAAACTGGTGACAAGCTTACAGCCACTGCAATGTCATCATCCACCAGGATGTCCATCAAATTAATTTGGCACTGCCAAAACAATGAGAGCTGGAGAGCTGAATTGGCTCTTGTAGTTTCAACACCTTCATGGCCCAAGATTTAGCAACAATAACAGTATTAATCGATATATTTTAATTGTCTATATTAACTTCTATAACAACCAAAATGGGAATAAGAGTTTAAAACAACATATATTGACAATTACTAATCTCAAAAAGTGAAATACAAAGTATCTAATTTATGAAAACTAGTATGAATCCACCAGGATAATCAAATACTTAAACCATCTGACAATGACCATAGAAGGCTCCAAAAATACACTGAGTTCCTTCAGGACAGTGACATAGTGGGTATAGGAGTTTGTGAGATGTGTTATTGTCATCTAGTGGGTATATGGGTTCAGTCCCTGGATTAGCTAGTGAAACACAGGAATAAACAGTTGACATTGCAAGGATAAAATAATATGATAATCAAGAGATATTCAATGTCAGCCAAAAAAACAATGGTACTTACCCAAAAAATTGTGCTTATAATATCATCTCTACCAACCAAAAGTTCAAAACAATTAAAGTATATTGGCTAATTTGAGTTTGAAATATTCCTGTCGATAAATTTGCTGATCAGTTGAGCAAGAGAATGGAGAAAGCGAGGACAGATTTAAAAATTATTGTCTGAGCTTGGTTGATGGCATATCAACTCTTGTAAGGTTATTTAATGTTGGAATTTTGTATGAGGCCCCCACCAGTGAGGATGAAACATTATTTGGTAGTGATGGCCAACTAGACTAGTCTTGCTAACCATTTCCGCATACCAATGCACATGATCATTTAAGTTAGAGACAAGATTTTATTTTGATTTGCCTACTGGATGATGAAACATTTTAACATGATAATCAGTGTTTCCATTTTAACTCTGTTCCATCTCCTTACACAGAACTTGTATTGGGGGGTAATTAAATTGGTAAAATATTTGACAGAATTTGCTACATTCTTTCTGCAGGTTGTAAAAAGAAAAGTTGGCATTCTAGCAGAGACATCAGAGATGGTTTTCTCTACATATATATATATATATATATATATATATATATATAGCCATCATCATATGCTACAAGTGCTTCTGATCTTTGCTTCATATCAATAAGTGTATCAAACTAGCCTCCTTCCCCACAAGACAAATATTTTCTCATCACTCATCATACTCCAGCTTGCAAAGCACTTGCTATTAATTTTCTCTCTCAGGCGCCATTCTTGTTATAAGTATCAGCAGAAATGCATCTGTGGACATTTTTATCAGGACACTTACAAGTAGGTGCACTTCTAAATCTGTAAATATCTGTGGCTTTTTATCTTCAAGCCATTTTGCCTGTATAATGTTTTTCTTCCTTTCTTGACAGCATTTTTAATATTAATTTATGTTTCCTTGTCTCCTTTTATATATTTGTTCCATTGTTATTTGATTTCTGGTGAAACTGGGTCCTTCGTACTATTCAGTCATTAATAAGGTTTCCTTTCCCATATAAACTGAACGGGCTCTAAATGGATCAATAGGAATTGAGTTAAACAACTTTCATCATTTTCAAAGTTAATTTATTCAAATATCTAACACATGTTTATTAGGTTTATTATGTATTATTTCTTAGTTCAACCATGAAATTTTCATTGTCACTGATTTATAAAAAAAAGTTTCTTTATTAATAATAAGCAATTGTTAATGAATGCACTCCACCTCAATATTTTATTAATTTAGGCAAATGAAGTCATGTGATTAGGGGGGGGGGGTGCAGTTACCTTTCTAAGTTTTTTTTTTCTTTTGTTTCCTGAAATGAACCAAAATGTTGAAATTGTTTCCTGCAATATAAGCTTAAATATTTTTGCAGTTAACAGTCAAAATTTTAGCAAAATCCGATGTTTCTTTTCATCTTTTACATATTAATTAATTTCACAAGGAATTTTATTGACCGAGAAAAGCTGATGAATCTTATTGTTTAGCATCAAACATTTTGGACTAGTTCATCAAGATGAAGACATTGTTCCAAATTGATCTTTTTTTTTCTTTTGTTGCATAGGAAGAACAAAGAATGACATCAGAATTTATGAATTGTAAGTGTCCTGATAAAAATGTCCACAGATGCATTGACAGTTTTGATACTTCCTTGCAAATTTCCTACCATCTTAATGGGCCCAGTATACATCTTATATTAATGGGCCCAGTATACATCTTATCTTAATGGGCCCAGTATACATCTTATCTTAATGGGCCTAGTATATAACTTATATATGAGATACTGTCACATAATCATTTTGTCATTGATGTCTTAAACTTTGAAAAAACTATTTCACTCTAGAGATTTCCAAAGGTAAGTTTTTGTCAAACTAAGGAACTGGTAATTCGGTCAGAGATTTTCTTCAGTAAAATGGGTTACCAATATTTATGGATGACAGATGTAAAGGATTCATGCACACACCAATGTGAGTGTGTGTGTAAGAGATGCATGGCATTTTAAATATTATTTTAGTGGTTGAGGAGACATCCTATTTTTTTCAAATATTGAAATTAATGTCATCACTGGTGTACATTAATTTTACTGTTTCAAGACAATAGTTATGTCTACACAAACATTGTGCATCCACTAAAGTAATGTTTATAGTAGTATTATTGTTGTAATGGAATGTCCCACATTCCCTATCGCCTATGTGGACTGACTATATCAGTAGCTATATATAGTGAGCACAGGATATACCTGGGGGTTTGCTTCAGGAATTACTAACCTGCCACCCGATTCCCTGTCTTTCAGTAGCATATTCTCTTTTACAATAAACCTCTCTTCTTTCATCTACACACATGATGCTGTTCTTTCACTTGAGTACCACCATTGTTTGTAACCTATACATATATTCATAAAAAAGGAGATTCATTTTTTTATTTATTAATCTTAACTAATTTTTATCACTTGAATGTTATTTTTAGTGATGCACTCAAGTAGATGCTCCGTTAATTTATTAAACAGTATATCTATTTATGTACATGTTGGTGTTCTTTCACTTGAGTACCACCTTTGTCTGTTTGTAACCTCTTTAAGGATACAACATACATATATATATATATATATATATATATATATATATATATATATATATAAGTAAAAAAGGAGATTAATTGTTTTTATTTATTAATCTAACAGATTTTTATCACTTAAACGTTATTTTTAGTGATACACTCAAGTAGATGTTCCATTAATTTATTAAACAGTATATCAATTTATTTTCATCTATTGCCCTGGATATTCCAAAAAAGTCTTATTAGAGAAAAATATGCTCACCTGGCAGGATTTGAACCTTTGAAGACTGAAAGGATGGCTTCCAAAAGCTAAGCAAAATATTAAGAAGAAAAAATGACATTGAAACTGTTATGTAATACCAGTCCTCCTATATGGCAGTGAATGCTGGACAATCTCCACACAGATGAAGAAGCAAAAGAAATGTGGTTCTTCAGAAAGATGCTGAGAATACCATGGATTGAATATGTGAGCAACAATAAAGTTCTAGAGACAATGACAACACAAATGACACTTCTACTTAACATCTGTGACAGTTGAAATTTCTGTGGCACATCTTATGAGGAAACAGGCTTGAAAAATTTGATACCCACTGGACACTTTAAAGGTATGAGGGATAGAGGGAGGCAATGCATAACCTACCTAGCAATCTGTAGTAAATGGAAGGCAGAGCAGGGTTTGGGAAAGATGGCAAAAGTACAAAATTTATTAAGCACTACAAGGAACAAGAAATTGTAGAGGGCCATGGTTGCAAATGTTATGAATGGACACAGCACACAGAAGAGGATGAATGACTTAATTATATGTGGTTTTAAAAAAGAATTTTGATTTTATTTAGAATTGAAAAATATTTTTGGCAATGACTTTCCCTTGATTACCTTTGATAAACTAAATACAGGGTGCAGTGGATAAACTGTCATGTAAATGACGCGAAAATGAAAATAACACTGACATCTCATTTTCACACATATATTTACCAAAATGACACAAAAATATCTTGAAATAATAGAGTAAATTTATTCAATAAAATCTCCATGGGCTTTAATCACTCCCTCCAGAATGACTTTGGAATCTCCTACAACCATTCTGGATGGTCTCCTTGTTTAAGTTGGTGAATGCTGCCATAATCCTTGCATTCAGCTCATCTTTGGTGTCACAAGGAGTTGGTCTGTTACTCAACTGTGCCCCACACATAATAATCAACAGGGTTGCAATCTGGGGTGTTAGGTGGCCAGATATAAGGGTTGATGTGGTTGCAGAAATTGTCTGACTGTCATGACTAGGTTCTCTTGCTTGTGTGGTATGGTGCAGAGTCCTGTTGCCACAAATAGAGTCCTCCAGCAGCTGCCCTCTTCACCCAGGGCATCACTACCTCCTCAAGACACTTGATGTTGGCCTCCATGTTGAGTCTGAGGCCCTCTGGGAAGATGAATGGAGACTTAATGTTGACATCACTAGTGATCACTCCTGATACCTTCGTAATCACCATTAGACTCATCCAACTCTTACTGAATCCTCTGCACTGGCCTCAGATTGACACCCAAACACTCCGAAATGTTCATATTGGAGCTTCTGGTATGAATACCAAGCAGTACAGCATACCATTTCCAAATTTCTGGTGGAGTCAATTGCATCATAGTGTTCTTTTTCTCACAGACGGTGCCCAACTGACCCTACTATAATGGGCAGTCAACAAAATCAAAACAACATGCACGTGTAAAATAAAAAATGACGACAACTATTTACCCATTTCACCCTCTGTATAAACAGGAAGAGTATTTCCTTCAGCTTTAAGAATGACAGAGTTTCATTTCTTCTTTGATTGTAACTGTCATTTGAGTTTAAATTTTCAGTAAGGATCAGAATTGCAAATATTTATGAAACTATGTTACCAAGGGGGCATGGTGGAGTAATGGATAGTGGCTCAGATTGAAGAATCAGTGGGCCGAGTTCGAATTCCAGTCGAATCCATTGCGTTCACTTACATGCTAATACCCTTGGGAAAGGTATGAATCCTCTTCTTCTCCCCCTTGCTATGGGTAAATAGTAGGACAGACCAGGTTCTATAGCCTTGGATGGCTACTGGTCTACCGCAGAAAGAAATGGCAACCTACTGCATGAAAAAATCTGCCCCGTCAGTCATGTATTGAAAGATACATGATCGCCTAAGTATGTATCACACAGGGCACATAACTGACTGACTGATATTACCTTCTCTCTGACCCTTGTTTTTTTTAGCCATTGTTTTTCCTTAGAATCTGTTATTCGGCTGAAATTATTTCAGTCTGTTTGGGAAAGTTGATAATTTAAAATTATTCAATGTTATATGACTGGAGTTCTGTGTTTTTAACTGCTTTATATACTTTTACTCTTTGTGAAATTGTTGGCAGTTAATCAAAATGACCAGAAGAAAAACTCTAAAAAAAAATATTAAAAGTTAGAGAAAGCGAGATGAGGATAATCTGGCTATTGTTGTACAACAAAAATCTTAAACAGTTGTGTTTACTTTTAGAATAATTTATGTTATGGGCATTTTGACAATACTGTCTGCTTCTCTCTCTCTCTCCTAATTCACTGGTCCCGGTCTTATTTTCCCAATAGGCAGGCCCAAGATGACTCCTAAAATATGCCAGAAACAATCTGACTGCACTCTTTCCCTTTTCCATTGAATTCTAGTAAAGCTTCTCTTTCCTCAGGGGGGGAAACCTTATCATCTTCCCGAAAAGTTGATGGAAAATAAGTGTAAAATAAGAAATCAAGTTATAGTTTTGTTTTTAACAAAATGAGCAAATTTAAAATGTTCTCATATGAAACCTGATGGTTGGGAAAGTTGTAAATTTCTGAGTAACCTAAGTGTGTGTGCAGGTGGTGGTGGGTGCTATACTGGATTTCAAATGCTGATTTTCAAGGCAAGAAGGCAGTATCAATAAGTGTGTCATTGTGTTAATTTAATGCTCAATAATTGGTATAAGTACATTTTTAATGATAGTTTCATATGAAGGCTTTAAAACTTTATTTTTACAATTTATTTAAAAAATATTACCATGAAAATATTTTGTCAGGGAAAATGAATATTTTTGCACACATCTTGTTTTCATATAAAAAGAAAGTGTACAGTAAGTTCCACTGAAACAGTTTCTTCCCCCAAACCACTGCAATGTGGAACAGACTCCCAAGATGATGCTTCTCCAGTCCCTACAATCTTGGTTTGTTCAAATCTGGGGTTAACTGTTACCTTCCACTACGATCTGTACAAACTGCTTCCTAATTTCACTCTCTACCTTCCGGGCCTCTGGGTTTTGTAAAAGGTGAAACTTATTGTAAAAAAAAAAAAAAAAATGGCAGCAGCTTCCAGATCTATTTTGCATTCAGAAAATCTTTATAAACTTTGATTCTGCTTTATCCATTTCTTTGTCACAAGAGCAGACACCGAAACATGTTTTCTTTGACAAAGCGCCATAACTCATCTTAGCAGAAGGTTTATTTTTTTATCAGACCAGGAATCACAAATGAAACTTTCTGTTACATCAGCTGTATTGTAAATATGATAATGATTGAATTTTTACTTCTTGTTATGTTTAAAATCCCACTATACCAAACAGGTCAGATACAGATAAAAACAAAACAAGCCCAACAGACAGACTGTCTTCAAGCCTGAGATGATAAGGTGGGTCAATATATTTGACATACGATGCCCACTTGTCCACAGAGATTCCAAGACATTTTTCCTTCACAATGTTTTTTTTTCCCCTTCTTTCATTATGAAACTGAAGAAGTCAAAGAGAACATGCATTTTCTCTGCTGGAGAAAGTTGTCTTTGATAAAAAAATTTCCACTTTGTCTCATATTTACTTCTTGCTACATAACATTCTGAATTTGTTCACTTAATGTAAAATCATTGTGCCTTTAAAGGATGAGGTCTTTTAGCACATTGACTCCTCTATAATGGTCATCAACTTCCAAATAGATCTAGTCATAATCATTATGTTCCTTTGTTACTGTGACTTCTGCTGGTGTTTGGGCAAGCAGTGAGCAGCATTGGTTGTCCTCAGACCAATACCCTAAAGTCACACTCTTTCGATTCCTCAATAAAAATCAGAAACCTCTTCACCATGTGGGGAGTTTGCTTTTCATAATAAAGGGCACAATGTGTGTGTGTGGGGTCTGTAGCTATAAATCTTTATTTCTAGCAGCAAAATGTTGCCCTCTCACTCACCAGCAAAATGTTACCATCTCACTCATCAGCAAAATCTCAGCTAACTCAGCCAAAGTCTATGCTGTAACATTTGTAAGTGAATAGCTCACAAAAGAGAACTTCCAATGCAGTCAAGCACTGTCTGTTTCTACAACTAAACTCTACAGTTGCCCTCTCACTTGTCAGCAAAATGTTTCCCTGTCACTTGTCAGAAAAATTTTGCCCTCTCACTTGTCAGCAAAATGTTGTCCTCTCACTTGTCAGCAAAATGTTTCCCTCTCACTCATCAGCAAGTTGAGTGAGAGGGCAAAGTGAGAGAGAAATTTACATGACAGCTTTTTTACTTTTTAGGTCATCTATTTGCTAACAAGACAAAACCCTCATTGAAGACAATTGAAGGGAGAAACTATTTTTTTTTGTTTTGTGTTTTTTCTTTTAACCTAGAAATGTTGACTTCTTTCTTGTTACTGATTTGTCAATTCAAAGATTTCACAACTTCCTGTATGATTTTTATTCTTATTCTTTTCACGAAAGGTTTGATCATTAACTGGCCCTCTCAAATATCTTTCCAACAACCCGTGTGGCTGTTTTATGGCAATGATAATTTTAAATCTTCTCCTTAACCTCCAATTAAACTTGTTACAATTATTCAAATGTCTCAGACTCTTCAAGGTTTTGAATATTTTAAATATAACTTTATAACAAATTAGAAAAAAATAAACAACATTGTTTGCATATCCTTGGTAGAACCCTGGGTCTTGTAATAACTTTGCTCCCTCTTAGAAATGTGTTTAAGACTTTACTACTCTTGTAATGGAATGGGGTGACTGATTTTTCTATGAGAGTCATCAGATTATAGCAGCGTTATCTTGTTTGTTGAAATGGGACATTTTCTTGTGTCGAACTGAGATAAATGAGATATTATATGTTGTTGTGGAGACATTATTCTGGTCACAGGAGGGTTTTATTCGAACAGAAGATAATCTAATGAGTTGTAATGTTGAATGTTTTATGTAAGACTGTATGTTGTAATATGTTGAATAGAACCCATGGTTGCATTGGAGTGGGGTGGTAATCTATGCTCCCCATGACCAAAGGGGAAACAAGTCATGTTTTGGCATTACAGCATTCTGTGATTGAAGAGAGAAAAAAGCGTTTAAGTCCTTTTCTCTTATACTGCTTTAAACAACACCACCTAGCAAGAAATCCCCTGATAGACAACGTGGAGTAATCCTACACTGTTATCTTATATATAAAGTACAGTGTATGTGTGTGTTTGTGTGTCCAAGCAACTCCACTCCCACTATGATTCATAGCTCATTCAAAAGCCCCAGAAAAAGTTAGGTGCAGGGAACAATTTTCGTTAAGCTCAGATTCAGGGTTGCCAGATTATGTGAGGTTAAAAATATATATTAATATATTATACTAGCCATTATCGTTGCTTTTGTGGTTCACGGAGAGTAACTCTTATTTTCTTTTTGTATCCAAAATTGCAGCAAGCTTAAAATCTGGTGGCATTTAAGCTATGGAGGAGTACATGTGATAGGCATCAATAAACTACAGAAGAACTCAAAATTGATCGCTGCAATTTAAGTATTGAATTAATGTTTAAGCTTATCTTTTAAAAGTTCAATGATAATTCTTCTGCTGCCACTTAATTTAAAGACAATTTGATGTACGTAGATCCTTATTTTCCATAAAAACAATTATTTTTATTTCATGGGTGAAAGAACAGGGGACAATTTATAAGATAAAATTAATATAGTGTAAAGATGGGAAGATAGAATTAGTTATACATTCAACATTTGAAGAGTTAGAGAAACATAATAGCTAATTAAGTAAAACCTCTATTATGGAATCTATATGAATAAATGTGAAATTGGAGCTCAATTCTTCCACAAATTCTGAGATTAAAAAAACCACTTCTACTTTATAGTAATTTACACATGGTATTCACTCTGTCTCCCCACTGAGACAAGATGCGACACAAGGTCTTTTTTAAGGTGGGGGACCTGAGCGCAAACAACTGGGCAAGGAACAAAAATTGCCCACAGCCACACAACTGTCGGTTGCACTGGCCTAGGTGCAAGCACCAATTCCTCTCTCTGGTGCCATGTCAGGGCATTGCCTCAGGCAGCTGTTCCCCAGGGCTGGGCACCTCTTCAGTATTATTTTGCTCAGTTGCCTCTCTTTCCTTTTACAGAGAAGCCCCTGAGTGCACTCTGCTCAAAGACAGAGACACAACTGAGAGATGATAAGTAAACGTGTAACTACTCAAAAAGAGTAATTTACACACTAAAAGCTCAATATCTGTAATATATACTTCTAGACAATATCACTCTTCGGGTTGAACATTTGTTGATTAAAAAATGCAAGCAGAATCCCCCACATGAAAAAAAATGTCAAGATTTTCAGATTATTGCTTGTAACATGAGTGAATTTTAAACTTCATTCTAAAATCTGTATTTTTACTTTGAGCTTTTTGACAATGTTTGTTGAAATTTGGTTGCTTTTCTCTCTTTAAAAAATCTACATTGAAGACATGAATTCTGCTTAATTGTCTCCTTGGCACTGCATTTTTCTAATTCAGTTATTAAGGAATTTTAATGAATTGCTGTTAAATTTGATTAGAAAATATGTTATGGCTGCCCAGATGAATATTTGCTTACAAATCTTTTTTTTTTCCTATTTATTGATCTCATCAAGCTATCATTTGCCAACTGATACATTTTCTCCATTGCTCTCGAAATGAGCTTGACAACTAAATTATATGAGAAAGAAGTAAATAGACATGAGAGGTGATAAAAAGTTATCAGCCCAGCTAAGGAGGCAGTTCAAAATATGTTCTGAATTTTGGTAATTTCCTTAGATTTTGGAAAGTAAGTCAAACCAAGAACTTTCCACTATGGCTGTATCAGTGTGGGCTTACCACAGAGTAATGGCTAGTGTGATAGTCTCTAAACACTTCATAGTGTTGCAGGTCTCATATATATTAACTGGCAAACAGATATTGAATGACAGAAGATATCATCAAACAAAACGAAGACATGAGTAAAAAATATATTGCCAAGTTGCAATAATGTTACAGTGTGCTAGGCAAAAAAAGAAAAAAAGCTCTGCAAGGTCATGTAAAAGTTGGGACAAGCATTGTCCTGATAAGGACAGTTTTGTGGTTACTGAAGAGTATTGTCTGGAAAAGGGAGGGACAGTTGAAATGTTTAGAGCACATCGTAATAAAAGAAGGCTTGGAAAATTTGATACTCAAAGGACAAATTGAAGACAAGAGGAAGCCTCGCATATCCTACTTTGTTAGCTTGAGTGATTAGTTTGCAGAGAAGAATTAGGGAGAGATGGCAAAAAGAAAGAAAAATAATTTTTAAGTGGTACAAAGGACATGAAATTGCTGAGGGCAATGGTCACCAATGTCCTGAGGGGTCATGGAACATAAAAGAAGAAAACTGGGTCTCGTGGCCCCCTATGTCTAAAACTGTTAAGCCCATGCAACTTTTTCTGACCATCACTGAAACTTCAATTCTTAACTTTGGCCTGAATTCGATTATTCTTAAAATTTGCTGATTTTGATTTTCCTTACGTTGTAGACATGTTCCTAGTGGATGTTGTTAATAGTTGCTTTTTTTTTATGATGACAGCTAATATTATTTTTAGACATTGTTACATGTTACGCGTAATATTTTTAGATATTGTTACAGTTAAAGACGTGTAATATATTTTTGTTCTTGACGAGTATGTTTCATATTGAAGTTGTTAAATTTTCACTGGCACAGATGGCTGGAGCTGGAGGTCTACTGGACACGGCTGGAGCAATGGCGTCTAGAATAATTGTAGGTTTTTATTTAAGAGCCATCAGGATTTTTAGCCTTGAAAAAAATCTCCCACTATCATAGTTATTTTATGTATAATGCCAAAAGAAAAGCATACAAAATCTAAAAAAAGAAAAAGCAAGTACAAATGCCAAATCCTTCCTGTCATACATTATTCCATGCCTGTTATATATGTTGGTTCAATGATGCAAGGTTTGCTGGTGAGCTCATTGAACTAGTCATTGTCCAACCTCATCACAGGACAAACTATGTTAAGTAGCACAAGAATATTGTTGGGGTGTCATCCTGCTTGAAAGGTATATTGTCATTTGCTCTCCCCCCCTACTGGTGTCACAATCTCATCAATTTAGAGTTGAGATGACTAGATCTAACCATAAATTCTATGCTAACAGTTTCTTTTCTCACACTTCTTCCTTGTGAAACTCCCTTCCGGCTCCATGCTTTCCACCAACTTTAATCTGCAGAAATTTAAATGCAATCTCAATCGCTATCAACTGTCCTCTATGCAAAGCTACCATAAGATCCAGGGGAAACCCAGAAGATATAAATACAGAAATTACAGGTCAGTGGAAACAGAAGTTTTACTCACACAAGGCATCATTTAACAAAACATATGCTTACAGCATATTCCTCTGTAATCATATTTGGCAACTGAAAAATATGAACCAAAACATACCAAAAAATAACATGGAAAATAAAACAAAACACTAGTTTAAAACTAAAAAATATAATTAATCTTTGCTTATAAGAGAAAATAATGTTAATTACTTTCCCAGAACAGGACGAAAAATCCTAAATAATAGATCAGAACTTATTCCCAAATGCAAATATGAAAACAAATAATGACCCAAACATCTAAATTAAAATCCCATAACTGCAATCTAATCAAATTTATTTCCTGTACTAAAACTTAGACCCAAGGAAAATACATGAAAGGAAAGTGCACAAAATAGATAAATAATGGAATCTATAAATGAATGAAATAATAAATATGTAAATAAAATAAACAATGCTGAGTTCCAGATCATAAATAACCCAAAGCATTTTAGCCATGAATCAAAAAACTTGGAAAAGCCATTTCCCTCTCAGACCAGTTCCCAGAATTCTTAATATAGAGCGAGCTTGCTAATAGAATTGCGGCACTTGGTCTGAAGATCAAATTGTGGGGTGGAACTAACAGTGACAATGCAGTGTTATTCCTTTTGTTATGAATAATCAAGTGTGGTCACCCTTTGTTTTGTTACTCTATTCTTTGAGAGAGCTATTTCTGTTTACTGGGATTATAAAAGGACACTATACGCAAACCTTGTATTCTCAGTTGAATAAGCTTTCTTAAAGCCTCCACCTGTATACTTTCATCATTAAACCTTTGTCCACACTTTGTCCAAATGTTCTGCATATCTGAGTGCTTTTGGCTATTCTTGTAGCCATTCCTAAGGACAATGTTTATAATTTTTAATTTTATGTATGGATTTTTATGTATGTGTCTAGAAGAATCAGAATGTTTTATATATGAACACAGCCACAAGATTTTAACATTGTAATTTTCGGAAATGCCTGTGTCCTTTTTCAATGAGGGAAGAAATAACAAATGGAACCTGAAGTGGAATTTACATTTCCAGTGAATTTAATTGTTTTTTTTTTATTTTCTTAACAAAGAGATCTGTTAGTTTTGTGCTAGTTGTTTAAAATCTTTCTCATGCGTGTTTCCATTTGGTCAAAAAGCCTACTAATATATAATAAATATTACTATCTTTTTTTTAATCATATTTTATATATATATATATATATATATATTATCATATTTTTTTGCTTTTTTTATCTCTCCAATTTCTCTCACCAGTCTAATATTATAAGATTATATATATATATATATATATATAAGAAAGATTATGCTAATATTATAAGAAGCATATGTGCATAATCTTTCTTATATATATATATATATATATATATAATATTTATATATATATATATATATATATATATATATATAATATTTATATATACATATATATATATAATATATATATATAATATATATATATATATATTATATATATATATAATATTTATATATATATAATATATATATATATATATATTATATATATATTATATATATATATATAATATTTATATATATATATAAATATTATATATATATATATATATATATATATATATATATATATATATATATATATATATATAATATTTATATATATATATATAAATATTATATAACAATTTGGTTATTACCCGTCCCGATAAAGGTGCTGGTATAGTCCTTCTCGACCATTCCGACTATGTCTCCAAAATGCTGACCATTCTGAGTGACACATCCAAATTTCTTCCTCTTGGTCCTGCAGAGACACATGACCGCACTATACCTATCGAGATTAAGTTTCAGAAGACACTTCTGACTTGGCTTAAACGGGGTTTTCTCACTCGTGAGATTAGTGACAATATAAGACCTGTCGGATCCATCCGGCCTCGTATGTACGGTCTACCAAAGACTCATAAAGATAATGTACCCCTTCGACCTATCTTGTCAATGTCTGGCTCGTCCCAACATAGGGTGGCCGGTTTTCTTTCAGATCTCCTTCAACCGGTCGTCGAGCATTTTAGCTCATATTGTATTAAGGATTCTTTTTCTTTCGTCAAACTTATACAGGAAACTCCTGCCAATGATAAATTCATGTGTTCCTTTGATGTTTGTTCCCTATTTACTTGCGTCCCTGTAATGGAAACAATCGATATTTGTTGTGACATGCTATATCGCAGTCACCTGTCTCCTCCCGATATTCCTGAACATGTTTTCATTGAGCTGATGCAATTTGCGACCATGTCCGTGGAGTTTAGTTTTAATAACTTCATGTACAGACAGGTTGACGGGGTTGCGATGGGCTCCCATTTGGGTCCTTCGTTGGCCAACATTTTTGTGGGTTTTTATGAGGCTTCACTCCTCACCCATGACAATGCTCCTTCCATGTACCATCGGTATGTTGATGATACGTTTTGTCTCTTCGACAGTGAACCAGAAGCCGATTCCTTCCTACTTGTTATGAACCAACTCCATCCGTCCTTGTCGTTCACTATTGAGAAGGAGTCTAATTCTTGTATCTCTTTCTTAGATGTTCTTGTGCATCGGACTCCATCTCATTTTCTTACTTCTGTGTACCGTCAGCCAACCTTTTCCGGTCTGTACACTCGTTGGGACTCATTTTGTCCCAAAAGACGTAAGATTAATCTTATTAGGACCCTAAGTCACAGGGCCTTGATGATTTGCAGCGAGCAATATCTCGATGACGAATTAAATTTTATCCGCTGTACCTTATTAAAAAAAAAAAAAATGATTATCCTAGCAATACCTTACACACAGTCATGCGCGATAAAGTTATTAAATTCAGGAAGGAAAAAGTGGACGACGTGCAGAAGTATCCCGTCTATTTACGACTTCCATTTATAGGTTCACGTGGCGAGCTTTTGGCCAAGCGAATCCTGTCTGTAGTCCAAAATTGCTATTTCTCTGCTCAATTGAGAGTTCATTTTGTGACTCGCACTGCCTTCCCATCTATGCGTAAGGATCTTCTTCCTCCCCTTCATGTCTCCTCTGTTATTTACACATATAAATGTGGCTGCGGTAGCAGCTACATAGGAAGAACAACCCAACGTTTAGATTGTAGGATCAGGCAACATGTCCCTTTACGTGTCCTCAATCCGGAAGCTAGTAGTAGCCAATTGGTGAATACTTCCGGTTCAGCCATCACTGAGCACCTGATAAATAGCAGAGTGTGCGCAACCAATTTTAGTCCGAACTTGTTCGCGGTGCTAGCTAGTTCGCACTCACTATTTCATCTAAGAGCGCTGGAATCGTTGTATATACGAGTGAGGGGACCGTCTCTTTGTAAGCAAAGGGACTGCCTCCTTGGTCTCCATATAATCACGCTCTAGTGTTCTCTATTCTTATTCCCCACCTTTTCCATCTCGATTTTCTGCTATATAATTTTTTTTTTTTTGGCAGAAAATTGTACTATTCGGGTTAAGAAAATGTCTTTCTTTCATACAGATAATTCATTGTCAATTTTAATGTTTTAATTGTGTGAATTTTGCTTGTGTCATAATTTAGCTATTTATTATAGAATAAAAAGTTCCCCGTAGACCTTGATAAGCTAGGGAACGAAACCGGTTGGTCTTTTGCGTGATTGTCCCATTTCTTATTTTTTACTTCCTCTCACATTATGGCCATTAGTAATAAATTTTATGTCTTTCTAGCTATTTGTAAGTTCTCTACCTCACACAATTTATTCAAATATATATATATATAAATATTATATATATATATATATATATATATATATATATATATATATATATATATAAATATTATATATATATATATATATATATATATATATATATATAATATATAATAATAATTGGCCACTCGATATCGAGGACACCCGTTGCAATGGACAGCTAGCTAGTGCATATGGCAACATTTGCACAGGCATTTTTGCAATTTCCCAACTGGGAAATGCCCACAGAGCCCACCTGCAGTTTATACTGTTATTGGCGTGTGCAGAACCAATTAACAGTTTTAGAGCTTTGTTGCGAACCCAGCATGATCATAAATGAACAAGGCTGGCCACCTCAACCCGCAATCACGGTGTTTTTGTGATATCGTGCTAGCTTTGGCCAACGAGGTCTTCCACACAGTTTCCTCTCCCAAATTCACTCACAAGGTTTTGGTGGACCCGTGGCTATGGAACAGACACTTGCCAAAGGTGCCCTGTGCTTGGAGTCCGATAGCTGCTGAAATTAGTTCCAGCCAGGATTCGAACTCGGTGCCTCGTGATTCTAAAGCAATGCCTTAGACCACTCAGCCACACAGCCACACTGCTTACAGTACCAGGTGTTCCCAAGCGGTCCCCCATCTAAGTACTGACCTGGCTCTACGATGCTTAACTTCGGTGATCGAACGGGAACCGGTGTGATCAGTGTGATTTGACCGTAATATATATATACACACACACACACATACACATGTACACACTCATATTGTGAACATTGTGTTCAAGCATGAAAATACCACTATAGCCACTTGGTGTTGACTATAGTGTCCACTTTTATATTTACATGTGCTCTATCGCTGCTATTGAGCACTTTTACCCATAAATATAGCATGCCTTAAAACTATATTTTTAACATATATATATATATATATATATATCCCTGCTACAACATAAAGAAATAATTTTCTATTTTCTTCATTTATATTTTCATGTATTTATGAAATATTCAAATCATGCCAAACTTTATCTCCACTTAAGTTTTTATACAAGTCAATAGATATCAAGCTAACAGCCGTTCCTCACAAAAACAGATAAATGTGTTTTCTCAAATCTATTTCTCAAAATGCACTTAGGTATAAATAAAAAAGACAAATCTTTCTCATAATATGGAAATTATGTTGGACCAAGTTTCTTTTTAATGTAATGTACTAAACTCTACAAACACTGCCGTTTAGTCAACCTAGATACAAAGATGCATCCATATACACTTTTGCATTGAACAGCTGTAGAATTCTGTGGAAATATATGACAAGTGCTCATCATTTTTTTAAAATTTAAAATAATTACATCTGACATTGATTTTGATATCCAAACATTGAAATGCAATTTAAATTTTTTGAGATTATATCTAAACAAGCCATTTAACAGACTGCAGGAGGAAATTATAGTGAGACTGACATATAAAACTGTGTGTGTGTATTTGAAGAGGTTAAGATTGTAGTGATCAGGGAAGAATACTCTCTGGAGTCTAATAAGAGTTCAAGTGAAGAAGCTGTCGGAGTGGAACTTTGTCTTTCCCATTTGAATATAAAAAGAAGGAGGGTAAATCTATCCTGTTTACATGGCAGCTCCAAACCGTAAACGTCCACCAATCCAGACCTTCACAAGTCTAGGGTCAGTCATTATCTATCCTTATAATATGCACTTTTTACTTCCCCTTTTCATACCTTTGCAACAACCCTCTGCCTTGAGAGGCTCTTAGATCTTGTATAAGAGGATCAAGAGTATGAAAATGTATGTAAATACATACATATATAAACACATACAGGAATGGAGAACTAATATATACAATATGTGTGTGTACAAGACCTAATTCCTTCCCCTTTCTATCACCAATCCTATTGTTTCATTACTCCTTAAGCAAATGAAGATTTTTTCGTCAGTCCAAGAATAATTTGAATTACTACCACACACAAAAGACAATGGTTACAATAAGAAAACACAAGAAAAAATTAATTCCTTTAGATAATATGTGGAAATAAGCATTCTTTACCAGATGAAGGTCACAAGACTGAAACACGTGTAGCAAAAAATAAAGAAAATATAATATATAAAAAATCCACATTATAAAACGTTTGCAGCTTCTCTTTACTCTTTAATATATATATATATATATATATATATATATATATATATTTATCATATAGACAAAAGCAGTTTACTCACTACAAAGCTGCAACTTTGTTTTGGTGCATTTCAGTTGCACCTCGACTGGTAAGAACCAAAAATGGTTAACCATTTATAACCATTATTGGTTCTCACAAGTTGAGGTGCAATTGAAATGCACTGAAACAAAGTTGCATCTTTGTAGTGAGTAAACTGTTTTTGTCTATATGATAAAATTATAATAAATTATTATTGCTCTACTATTGGTATCAATCCCTTTTTTGAATTAATTCTGTGAACGTTAGTATTTATATATTATTTTTGTTCTCATTGCATCAGATATATATATATATATATATATATATATATAAATGGAAAAATGATTAACCCAAAAGCATTCAGAACAAATCAAGCATATTTATTATGGAAAAAGTATATTTCTGTTCCTGATTTTGATACATCTATAAATATTCATGATATATTTGTGTGTAGATATGTGTGTGTGTGTACACCAACGTGCCAAAAGTCATAGGATGAATGCAGGTAAATGTAATGGCTCACCAGTTGTATTTTAACATTGATTAGTTGGTGTGAAAACTATCATACCAAAAAACAATTTGAATTTTCATAGTTGAAAGGAATTATGGTAGTGGGTACCAGACAGATTAGACATTCATTTATTAAAATTCTGCAGACATTTGACATCTGAGGAATATCTGAAGGCATTAGCAGACACTGGGAACAACCACAAGTCCTTGATGATCATGACCAGACGTATCTGGCTAGAATTGTCTGAAGTGACAGACAAGTGATACTTATTCACATCCCATCTGTATTCATAACAGCATATGCTAGATGCATATCCAGCAGATCAGTTCAGCACTCTTTAGCTTCCTTTGGATATAAAGAGCTTTCCTGTTAACATCCTAACACTGGAGACATCTCCTTAAAGAGGGATGGTAACCTTCTTCTAATTAAACCAGTCTAGTTCTAATGCTTTTGTGCCTACTGAAACCATTTCCTGTAATAGACATTGGTCATCATGGGGAGTCTGATCAACTTATAAGTAAAATGTTCCCTATGCAACAATGTACTGTGTGTTGTGACACATTCTTCATTTCCATTTTTTCACTCCTCTGTTCACAACTGAATATAAGAACCTCACAGGCTATGATATTTATGAAATAATCTGTTCTCATCTTCTGGCCATGACAATTCAAAGATGCTCAACACTTGATGCTCATAATTGTGGCATTCAAAATATCAAAATGATGTGCCTAACACCAGTTTCCATTCTTATGAGAGGTGTTGAAATGTTCTTAGCCTAACCCACTTCCCAGAAACTGCTGGCCATTTTTTAAAAGGTTTCAATGTCAGGTTGAGAACTTTTCAACATTCCCTTATATATACTTCTAACCCTTCTCTCTCTCTCTCTCTCTCTCTCTCTCTCATATATATATATATATATATATATATATAAGAAAGCCTAATGAGCCAGGCAAACCTATCTAGGTTTCACCTAAATGGATTATCAGGGCAATGAGGGCCAAAAAGCAAAATAATGGAACAGAATATATAGCTTATTCCAAAAATAACCATGACCACATGACAAAAAAAAACCCCAAAAAACAAACATAATAAAAACTCAAACAACAGGGAGTAGGGGTTACGTTCTTTATTAAAAAAAAAAAAACAAAGAAAACCTACTCTAATAACCAGCATTTCCTGTGTCTCAGATTTAAGATTTAATAAATTATTGGGTTCATTATAGCTAGCAATACCTAACTTTTCCACCATGCATAAGGAACAAAACCTATCACCTGCCTTGTACTTGTAACACTTTTTTTTAGTATTTCCCACTTCAAAATGGGGTCCTTATTATCTTCCTGTTTCATTTTCAATGCATAAGAGGACAAGGTAGTACTGTATTTGTAAGTTTTGTTATTGAAACTACTAAGGTGGTTATAGTATCGCTTTTTGAATTTATTCTGGGTAGATCCTATATAGACCTTGGAGTTTGTGGTTGTTCTACTTTGTGTATTGGGCACTTTATGTAGTTGCCTTTACTTGATCTGGAGTTTTTTTTTCATTGGACTTTGAGCTTGAACTCTGGACGATTTTTTCTCCATGTTTTCTCCTTGGTTCTTTCTTTTTTTATTCCTCATTTTTCCTTGGGTACTGGTTTGTTCTACTACAAGTCGAAATATCCAAGGTTTTCCAAGCAAGTACCACCATTTATATATATATATATATATATATATTTACTAGCTTAAAGGTAGAGAGGAGTAGAAGTGATAATATGCAACAATAAACTACAGAAGAACTCAAAATTGATCATTGCATTTAAGTATTGTATTAATATTTAAGCTTACCTTTTAAAAGTTCAACAATAATTCTTCTGCTGCAACTTAATGTGAAAAAGATTGATGTATGTAGCTCCTTGCTTTCCATACAAACAATTATTTTTATTTTATGGGTGGCTTTCGCTGGATTTCACAATTAATTTTGATTATTCCCAAATTTATTTCCAAGTTATAAAAATTTTTATTGTACAAAAAATTTGTCACAAAAAATCACATAAAAAAATTGCTACAATCGCTGGAATGAAAACTTGGAAATCCAAAATTTCAAGATTTCCGGTCTGGATGTTTGCCTGGAATTTGCTCACAGTTGGCCTGATTCCAAAATGGTATGATATGTTGTGCTATGACCTTTAGGAGTAAAGTTGAAAAAGGGTGACACACTGACATCTGCATTTATTATATATTCATGCACTCACATATATTTTTTAAATATTGTTTAACTAAATTTAGTTGATTTAAGTACACATACAAAGATATGCAAATGTACTTTTTAAATAATTTTTAAGTAAATTTATTTATTTTGTATATTTTTGTTAGTTTCAAAGTTTAACAAACATACAATAATAAAATTTCTCATTAGACTGTTGAAAATCTGGTAAGACATTGAAGTTTGTCTGATTTTCCTGATTAACTTGTGTAACAAACATGACTGGTAAATATTTTCTTTCTAATTATTTTGATTTTCTTTCTGAACATTTCTCTCTGATTAATTCTCTCTATCTACATTAAACAGTCATCACAGTTCCTGCAAAATGTTTCTGTCTTTTAATCGCAAGGAAGAATTCTACTGGCAGTTAGGGACCGCAGTCTTAGTGTCTTTCTAGCCTTTGAATTCACTATTTGAATAAAATCCACTCACAATGTTAGATAACAACATTTTGTTTTTACTTCTTATTGAGGTATTGAAGCTTGTCGAGAATTTTCTTCTGATATTTTTTGTTGTAATTTAAAACTTATAAATTTATCTTCAAACTCAACGGGTCATTTCAGCATATTTCTCAAAACTGATTCGTTATTTGAATGTGATGAACTTCTTTGAATGTTTCGATATAATTTCATAAGCATTAAATTTCTCTCAATTTTCTATGAATTTCTTTGTAAGTCATTCTCATGCCTTGATTTCTCATTGGCGTTTTGTTATCAAGTTAGTTAGATTGTTTGCTGAAGACATTAGGTTTATAATACCCAGAAATTCATGCACAGATATCCTCAATGGCACAGTGGATAAAGGCGTTAGTTAGATCCAGTGACAGGACCCAAAGAGTGTGAATTCAATACCCAGTTAAGGCAGTGGAGAACTTTCAGAGGGGAATTAACAGGAGATAACTAATAACTGACATCCATTAAACATGGCACTGGGAACTAGATCAGTCTACCCCAGTGAGTGAAATGAAGGGTTCAGTTCGACATTCCAACCACCTGAAGAAGGCCGGAGCGTACAACGGCCGAAACATTGTAATAAATATGGTGACAAAGTTGAGGACAATAGTCTGAATAATGTAAATAATGTAGTTTGATTTACTTTGAATAAATTAATCTTGCTATTTTCAGCAGAAAATTATTTGACCCCAAATTTTATTGCAAACAAAATACATTTCAGAAAACTTGCATTAAAAATCACAAATGTCCTACAAACCAAAACATCAGAGGCAAAACATTTGCAATTTATTGTTAGAGCCTTTTAACACTAAAGTATACATGGTGGAATAATGGATAGCGGCTGTGATTAAGGAATTAGAGAGCTGAGTTCAAATTGCAGTCAAGTTTTTTATATTCACTTACCTGCAAATACCCTTGGGAAAAGTAGGAATCCATCCATCCCTCCCACTACCTATGGGTAAATAGCAGGAAAGACTGGGTACTATAGCATTGGATGGCTACTGGAAGACAAGTCTTAATTCAACACCTCTGGCAACCCGCAATTGCCCAAGTGTGGTGAGTACAGTTACACTCCTGAAGACCTAGTCAATCAGAGCGGGGTTCCTCCAACCTGCATTTGGATTTGGACCCTAAAATGCAGGAAGTTTCAACAGGAATATTTTATTTTCCCATTTCTTCCTATCTGAATATTTTTGCAAGATATTCTTTTTTATGTAACTAGTGAATATTTTTCCTGTCTGGGGAGTGGGAGAAGAGTTTCTCATCATCTTTCTTCTTATTCATTGCAGCCTGACAGCTATGGTCATATGTGAACCTGCCAAAAAAAATTTACTTACTTAAAAATTTGCTTAATCACTTATACATAATAAATACTTTGTCAGATTCAATTAAAATTGGTATTAGCCAACCAATGTTGGCAAAACTTTCAGAAGGTCCTTATATTTATATAATATATATATAACATGTGGATTCCACACTGTTTTTATTAGAAATATTTACAATAACTCATTTGCTTATGTGAGATCTTATTATGCAACTCTAGGATTATTTATATTATAATTGTATATAATAATATAATTATAGCTCTTTATTGTATATTAAGTGATTTGAACCAAATGTTGGAAATTGTGATTTTGGTGAAAAGGAGAATAGAACAATTAAAAAAGAAATTGTAAACATTAGCAAGAAAAAAAAAACAAGAAAAAATGGCTTTGACTGGAAAAGAAAATATTTGAAGAAGCTGGTGCTATGAATGTAAACCCTGTCTACTGCTAATATGCTTACAGCCATAACTGAATATGTATACCAAGGTCTTGATAATAACAGGAAAGCTCAAGCTGTGGCTTTTAATATCTCAAAGGCATTTGACAAGGTTTGACATGCTGGCCTTCTATGTAAGCTGGGTACTTGTTTTAAATCATTGTTGTTCTTACTTCCAAGAAAATTAGGTGGACTCATACAAAGGAAAACAGTAAACAAAACCTCAGAATATGTGTAAGGCAATATCCTCAGAATATGTGTAAGGCAATATCCTCAGAATATGTGTATGGCAATATCCTCAGAATATGTGTAAGGCAATATCCTCAGAATATGTGTAAGGCAATATCCTCAGAATATGTGTAAGGCAATATCCTCAGAATATGTGTAAGGCAATATCCACCACTAAAATAAACTTTATTTGTTTATACATTTATATAAGTATGAAATTTTAATAGAAAATATTTGATTTTTGGTTATTAATTTTCTATACATTCTTTGCAAGATCCAAATCTTCTATTTTACTATTTATTATTAATAGTAAGTAAACATGTAAACTGATTTTAGTTAATTATTAATAACCGACAATGTCACAGGAGACAGAGTGAAAAATTTACGAATTTCAAAACAAACTTAATTTTAATTAAAAATTGAAATGAAATATCATTTAAAAGTTAATCTTTCAGCTTATTTTTTTGAGAGCACAATAATATAGTTTCTCTTTTTGTTGCCATATTTCACAAATTCACAGAAAACTTTCTCAAAAGAGTTTTCAAAACAAATGTTAGACTAGAAATACTACACAAAATTTTATTTAACTACTACTGAGTTGAACTTGTTTTTCACTTATTTTTATCAACTGTCAATTATTAGATTTTATTAAGCGGTATGTTCTACTTTTTATAGTTTTAGTGTTAAAACAATAAAATATCGTTAAGAAATGTGTCACAAACGAAGTCCTTTGTCAATCTTACCTATAATCTATAAATAAATAAAATTTGTCAAAGTTGTATAATGTGTTAATGTTTTTTATTTAAAACATTTCCTCTAATTGATTGTGATAAACCTTTGTAAACATTGGATGTATCCAAAAGAAAATAATCTAAGTATATGTTATGATTTTTGTGGGCGGGAGTAGGGGGCACCAGTCACAATCCTTGCCCCAGGTGCTACCAGACCTCTGCACACCACTGGTGCCATGCCAGTAGGTTTTTCTTGTCTGAGTAGAAATCTACCATTCATCCTTGCATTGAATACTGTTGTCATATATGAGCTCATGCTCCCACTGTGCATCTCAAGGTTCTTGACAAAATCCAAAGACAGATATGCAATGTGATCAGTGCTGACTTGGCATCTCAAATCCAGTCACTTTCTCACAGACATGATGTGGCTTCCCTCTGTCTTTTCTACAAATATTTTCACAGCATCTGCTCTGGCTTATCAACCTTTTGCCGGTTATTTAAAGCCAGAAAATATTTTTAGATTCTAAGAATATTTTGAAGATAATAATAATTTACTGATACAAGTCCTACTAATTAACCCATAGTTGGGGGAAAAGTGGATTCATACCTTTCCCAATGGTATTTGCTTGTATATAAATATAAACCTGACTGAAATTGGAACTTGCTTCTCTGATTTTCAATTCTAAGCAAGTTATCAATTACATTACCTGCACATCCAAACTTAAAATACCTGGTATTTTTAAGCAGTGACCTATTTAACTACTGACCAGGCTTGCCATTGCTTAACTTCAGTGATTGTATGTGAGCTAGTGTTCAATGTGATATGGCTGTAAGCCTGAGAAGATGAGGTGGATGTGACGTAATCTTTTGGACTTGTGTCTAAGCAGTAAAATGGTGTCTTTTCAAAACCGATGCTGGTATTACGTATTAAGAATTATTGTTAATTTTTTAAAAAGATGATTTATTTTAAGTGGTGCAAACCACAACCAAGAAGCTTTAAGCTGAAACATATTTTCCTGCAAGATAAGATCCTTTACATTCTACAAATATGATTGTTAACCACTTTGCTAAAAAAAAAACTTTAAGGACAAGAAGTTCATGAAATGACCTCCAGCATCTGCAAATAATAATTGAAGAGAAAATTAAAATCATTAAAAGTACAATAATATAAAACAATATTCTAGTAAAGGTGATCTCTGTGAAGATCTAAGTTGAAACAGGAGAAATTATCGACTGCCAAGCAGCCTATATTAACATATAAAATAATAATATATCTTTGGATTTATTTATCTTACACTTAGTTTTTTATATTAAAACCCAGCATCCTCAAAACAATTTATCAGTATCTGAATAAGGATAGAAATTATAAGATTGGCTTTTATAAGTTGAGACTGAAATTATATATGACTCAGATAAATATAGCAAGAAAATTTTTACAACATTGGTGAGTTAATACTAATTTTAATGTAAAAACCTTGACATGAATATTCAAACATAATGTATTTGATAATCCAACTCAGAAGAAAATAAAGTAAAATTTGAAGAAATTAAACACATTTGCTTTAAACACGAGTTTAAACAATTTGTTCAACAACTTACGCATTTATGATATTTTTGAGTTGCAATTTACAGAATTAAGAAGCGGTCTGTTTTTTTTATATTATTGTTAAGCGTCTCTTATTTGTTGTTTGCCTTTTTTTAGTACAACTTGATCTTTGGTGTGATTTTCCTGGGTTCAAAATTAAAAATGTTCAGTTACTTATTAAACGCACATTAAAAATTGCTTAGAATCTTCAGCTAAACATAAAAATGTCGCAACCCCCATTTTATCATAGGGATGCTATGTTTTATTTCTCTGTGATGAGTGTTTCTAAAATTAGATGTATTTTTGGTTATTTGAAATAAACATTTTAATACATCAACAATGTTTTGAAGCATTCACAGAAGAATGATATCTTTCTTAAACATCCTGTTTATCCTCCATCTTGACAAGAACCCAAGTAAAAAAACAATGTCAGGCAAATGTTACTGATATACTTTAATTCATTTTTATCAGGCTGCAAGTTTACATTTAATGTTGTATACAAATGGTTAGATCAAATTTCTGATACTTATTTTCTATGGGAAGTTTTTCGTTTTCTTTCAGCATTTTGCTGTTATGCAGTTTCTTGGAGCTGATCTGTTTCTGGCTACCATATATGGACTTTTGTAGCACTTTCACTCTTTTAGATGATTTCTCATGCATCAGAAAAAATTATCAGTCTTCACAAACAATGAATGAATCAATGTCACCTTGCTGCTTTTTTTTCCATTTTTTTTATTGTTGGATGTACTTTTATGAAGACATATTGTTATGAAACTCAGGCCAAAATACCGAGGTCCTGGGTATGACAATAAACTATGTCCAACAGCAAGGCCTCTGATCAGGAGATTTTGAGGAGTGTAGAACCACCTCGTAATTGCTGGTGTTCCTTGGTCCACCCTGACCTGGGGTGGTAGCACGTGTTAGGGTCCCATCTATGGACAAATAGTTAACCCCGAAACTAAAGTTAAAAGCATTATGAAAGTGTAAAAATAGGTTTTAATACCAGAAATACTTTGTAAAAAATTATTACCAGAAAAAAATTTTTGAAGGAAAAAACTACTACCAGCAATATATTTTTGAAAAAAAAAAAAAATTACCACCAATACATTTTTTAAAATAATATTACTAGCTATACATTTTTGAGGAAAAAATATTACCAGAAATAGATTTTTGACAAAACAAAAATATTATCAGCAAAAGAAAGTTGTCGGCACTAAATGACCCATTGTAAAACAAACAAAACCGAACCAAACCAAAATATCAAGTCGGTATTTTATCTTGATTATATAGCAGTCATAAAAAAATTATTTATTGGTCCCAAGCACTTTTGTTTGTTCTTTATAGTTTCAAAGTTGGGATATATTTAATTCTTTGGGTGATCAGATGTAGATAACTCAGTAAGACATTTCTGATCTACTAAGGGTAAAATAGAAACATGAATAGTAAATACAACTGTTTTCATCCAATTTTATCAAATTGAAAGAAAGTCCAGTGACATGACTTAGACAAAAAAAATGGTTTCTTAAAAAGACAAACAGTAAACATTAATAAAATGATTGGATCAAATTTTGATGGAATTTTGAATTATCAGAGACTAACATGTATTTTGTACTGCAAGAGGAATAACCTAACTGATTAAAAACATAAATGATTAAGCTTATTGTTTTATACTGTCAAATAATTCCTATACAAAATTTGGCAAAAAGTATAATTATTTTGTTCTGCTTAATACAGATTTGTTAAATGAAGATTTAAATTTTGACATAAATATTTATGATTTTGTTGGTTGCGATCCAACTGTGAGAATGACTGCAAAATACTTTCCCCTCCCCATTTTATAAGCAGAAACACACAAATGCATGCTGGGATTTTTTCCTAGCCAATAAAATAGGCCAGTTTTTGGTTTCATCTGATGCAGTCCTTATCTGTCTTGTCTTGAAGTCAGAACACATTGTTCACTTGTCCAAATTTGTTTTTGTGTGTCAACACCAATTCCTAGTTTGTGAACTTTTTGCTTTATTACTGTTGCTTTGCCTTATTACGGTTGTTTTGCCTTATTACTGTTGCTTTGTCTTATTACTGTTGTTTTGCCTTATTATGATTGTTTGCTTGCTTTGTATTATTTTCGTCCTGTTTTTTTCTTTTTTTTGGGTAATCATTTATTGGAAACTTTGTCAATTCTGTTTGTTGGACAGTTTTGTTACTTATTTTACATCTGACCATGGCTACTCATTCCACAGATTATTTAACTACTGTGAATGTATATTTTTCTGTTATTTCCTGATAAGCAAATTGAATAATTTGTCTCTATATTTATAAAAAAAACAAACATATTTGTAGGTGCAAATAAATTTCTACTCTTAATTAATGAATGTGTTTTTTCTTTACAGCAGTTCATAAAGCATTCAGTATCCAAAATAATGTTAATTCTACACTTTGTTTTAGCCTGTAAAGATGTTATTGTTTTCAGATTGATCAAAGAATATATTGTTCCATGTCAAGCCTATGAGTGGGCATCTTGAACTCAAGTGTTGTTTAAACAACCACATCATAGTATAAGTACACACTGAGCGATTAACACTGAAATGTTTTGAACAAAAGTCTGCTTTCAGTTTAAGAGATGAAAATTATTAAACCAAAATAGGTCATGTCAGTCGAATGTTTTTCTTTGTTTACCATTGAGCTCACAAGAAATTGCTTCTGTATGACTGTGATTATTTCAAACCAAAATACAGACTTGTAAAAGATCAAAAACTTTTTCCCTTTCAAGATATTTACCTGCATAATGGAGGATATATTTTTGTCTTTTTATTTAGGATTTAAGTTGTAACTTGACAGAAATTTAAAGTGGATGTTTCTTTCATTTACTTATTAAAATATATACACTTTCTATCTTAAGGGAATATTACAGCATCTTTGGCCTGAGTGGTGCATGTGTATGTGTCTATTGAATATCATAGATGCATTTATTGACTTATATGTCTGCATAGATTTATTTTGTATTGTTTTTTGACTTTCTTTCTTTCTTTCCAAAATCTCTCAAACTATTTATGCAGAGAATATTTATTCTTTGCATATAAATATGCGTGTTGCGTATACTTGCATCTCTCAAGATAGATATATAGATGTGAGTTTAAAATAATATATGTAGAGACGTTAGTATTTAAATTTATCTTGAGTAGAATCATTTAATCTGCTTTTGCTTTTCAGTTGAACCAGTGGCAGAGATTGGAATCGTGTTTTTAGTGTCTGTAAGATTGTTATCTTTGAATTCGGCTTCAGAATCACTGATTCCATTTGCTTTAGTCTGGATTCAAAATCTAGAAAGAACTAAAATTAGAATGAAGCCATTCCTCGACTTTTAAAATGGTGATTGCCTCCGAAGAAAAGCTAGTCTATAGAACCTAGTAATGCTTAGTATTTTCATCCGGTCTTTATTTAGTAACTGAATTGGATTTTGTCCTCAAGAAGATTGGTTCTTAATTGTCAGGGTCAGTGTGTACAGATGGTCATTTATTCAGTATTGGCCTGATATAATCTTGTCAGAACTTGATAAGTATTTTATGATTTAAATAGATTCATCAACTGAAGATAAGGTATTGCAGCTTTTACATTAGGGCTGCATTGGTTTTC